>JAQPPZ010005209.1:0-32249 GCA_028583015.1 Wollemia nobilis | reverse complement strand
AATAAAATTTCAGCCTCGACAAGTTCCATGAGCCCTTTTCTTTTAATGGGAGAATTATCCCTGGTAGGCAAGTTTTTGGGAGGTAGGCCGAATATGGAGACTATCAGGGCTTGGGCGATGGGTAAATGATGATTGGTAGGCAACTTGGAGTTGGTAGCTCTAACTCGAGGGTTCTTAATTATCTATTTTAATAATATAGAGGATTCTAACCACATTTTAACAGGAGGTCCTTGTTTTCTAGGCAAAAGGAACCCCTTTCTCAGATGATGGGGTGAATATTTTGACTCTAAAAAGCAAAATATTAACATTGCCCCTATTTGGGTTTGTCTCCTGAGTTTGCCTGCCTATTTATTCAATGAATATTGGCTACAGGGCATAGCCAAAAATATAGGAGACCTGATCTCCATTGACCATGCAACCTTGGCTAGGACAAGGATGAATCATGCATGAATTTGTGTAAATGCTAATTTGAATAATGAATTGCCAAGGTTTGTGGAGCTAGAGTATGGATAATACTATAAAAAAAAGTCGATAGAATACAAGAACAGACTGGTATTCTATGCAGAATGTAAAAATAAAGGACATCTATGCAATCAGTGCCCTAACATGGCAATGAATAGAGAAAATCAGAAGCAAGGAATGCTAGACAGAGGAAATTTGAGGAGTTTCCCTGGAAGATGTGATTTCAATCAGGAAAACTATGTCTACAAAAAAAGGAAAAGAGAGGGTGCAGGGTCCGAGCAAGACAAAGGAAAACAACAGGTTGTTGGCAACCAAAATACTCAGGTAAGTTCCAATACTCTAGTTTCAAATAAATTTTCAATTCTATCCAATATGGGAGTAGGAGGATTATTAGAAGACATGGAAGCCCAACACCTTCAGGCTAACCTTTCTAACTCTCTCGAATCCCCATCCAAGTCAGGATCCTCAAACCCTAATGCTAAAATTGCTATAAGCCTCGTGGGCATCACAAATCTAAACCCTAATGCATGATCTCTAGAATCCACATCCAATTTAGGATCCTTAAACCCCAATGTTGGAAATACTTCAAGCCCAGTGGGAATCCCAAAGACAAATACTAATGCTGAAGAACTTAGGAAGAAAGTTATTGGAAAATAAAAAATCTCATATCCCTAACATCATCACTAGGAGCCAAGTGAATCCTACTGAGGGGCCATCCCACAGACCAGGGAAATACAGGAAAAAAGGAGAATATTTGGATGTAGGGGTGGAGATATGTGAAACTCTTCAGACTAAGGAATATGGTAGTTCGGTTCTACAACAAATTACCTCCCCTCAGTTTAGTCCTAAACAAACCAGGAGTACTGTGAAGTCTCCTATATATTTTTGCAATGAAAAAAGAAGAGGGAGAATATCAAATGTTGAGCATCAAAAAATTAAAACTGATAATGGCATTGCCAATGGAAAACAGAGAGACTTGTTTCAATAGGTTATTCTGGGTTCTAAAGATAACAAATTAGGAAAACCCCCTCAAGGGAGGGTGAGAGGAAGAAATCCCAAACAATCTAAATGAAGTTCCTCTCATGGAATGTGAGAGGCCTCAATGGCCTACCCAAACATAGGGAAGTCAGTGTAATAAGAAATCAAGTGAATCCAACTATTATCATGTTGCAAGAAAAAAAAATTGATGAGATTCAATCAAAACAAATAGCAAAAAAAATTTGGAATCAAGGGGAGATGGTTTACAAATCCGCCAGAGGAGCATCTAGAGGCCTTATGACTTTGTAGGATCCCCAGATTGTAGAAGGCACCATTATTCAGAAAGATGATAGGGTTATTAGTGTTTTATTCAAGGAAATAAATAGCAACAGGTCATGGATCCTTTCAAATATTTATGCCCCAACTTTAATTCAAGTGAGAGCTCTACTATGGGAGTACTTAGGCAATCTGAGTGAAATCTTCCATAATGTCCCCTGGGTTCTGGTTGGGGATTTTAACACTCCTCTTTACCATTTAGACAAAATGGGTGGAAATGGACCACCTATCAAGAGCATGGATGAGTTAAATGATTTTGTGAAATCCAACATGTTTATGGATGTAAAACTTAGAGGAGAAAATTATACCTAGAGCAATCGACGGATAGGGTGTCATCTCATTCAAGAAAGTCTTGATAGGTTTTTTCTATCAAAGGAGGCTACAACTTTATTCTGTGATTCTACCCTGCAAGCCCTTCCTAAAATTGCCTCTGATCATAATCCCATTTTTTTGGAGATCCCTAACTCTTTGTCATTCAATAAACCTTTCAAATTTCAATCTATGTGGATCAAACATTCCAGTTTCAGAGATAACTTAAGTCAGTGGTGGCAGCAGCCTATCAGGGGTAGTGTAGCTTTTAAACTTGCTGGCAAATTAAAGTTTGTTAAGGACAAGTTTCGAACTTGTAACAAAGAGGTCTTTGGGAACATCTTTGAAAATAAAAAATAGGTTGTTGAAAGTTTGAAGATAATTGATCAGAGGATCCAACATGGTGATGCTGATGAAACTACTAGGTAGGAGGAACACACAAAACTAGCAGAGTTTCATAACATTTTGTCCTGTGAGGAAATCTATTGGAGGCAAAAATCAAGGGCTCTTTGGTTGAAATATGGAGATTCAAATTCCAAATTTTTTCACATCACCATGCTTAGAAACAGAAGCAATAACAAGATAATTTTTTTAAAAAAAGCAGATGGTTCTATTACTCAAGACTTAACAGAAATCATAAAGGAGGTAGTAACTTATTTCAATTCTATCCTTGGTCAGGAATCACAGTGCAATGAGGAGGCCAAAGATATTCTCTTGCAATCCATTCCTAGCATAATAAATGAGGATATAAACCTTAAGCTTCTAGGTCCCTTTTTTGATGAGGAAATTAAGGAAGCCTTGTTTAGCATGGAGCCAGACAAAGCCCCAAAACTCGACGACTTTCCACCTCGTTTCTATCAAGATTTTTGGGACATCGTAAGTGAGGATGTAATTTTTGCTGTCAAATAATTCCAAGAAAGCAATCATATCCCAAAAGGTATCAACTCTACTTTTATTTCTATAATTCCTAAGAAGAAAACACCTGAATCTATGGTTGACTTCAGGCAAATCAGTCTGTCCAATGTTTCTTATAAGATCCTAATTAAAGCCATTGCAAATAGAATGAGAGATATCCTACCCCACCTCATAGATCCATGCCATGGAAGCTTTGTCTAGGGTAGGTCAATCTTGGATGGAGTTATCACAGTTCATGAAGCTCTGCACTCTGCTCATAAGACTAACAGGTCTATTTTTGCCCTCAAGCTTGATATGAACAAAGCATTTGATAGGCTAAATTGGGACTTTCTAATTGTTGTCCTCCTTAAGTTTGGTTTTCACCACCAATGGGTTAATTTGATCAAATAATGTATTTCTAAAGCATGGTTCTTGATTCTAGTTAATGGAACAACTACTAGTTACTTTCAAAGTCGCAAAGGAATTCGATAGGGGTACCCTATCAACCCCATGCTATTTATCATTGTGGCAGAAGATTTAGGTAGAACCATAAAAAATACTTGTAGTTCAAGGCTAATATCAGGAATCAAGGCAACATATCTCACTAGGGTTGTTTCTCACCAACAATTCATCAATGATACCCTTATATTGACTAAGGCATCAATGGTTGAGGCCAAAATAATTAAATACATCCTGCAACTCTACGAGGATGTTGTTGGTCATAAAGTTAATTTTAGTAAAAGCAAGTTATATTTCTTGAACACCCCCATTCAGAGGTAAGGAAGGATTGCAAAAATTTTAGGGTGTGATATAGCAAACCTCCCCACTTCATATCTTGGTCTCCCTCTTTTCATTGGTTCTCCGAGAGAGTCAATATGGGACAGGTTTATTGAAAGAATTCAAAAAAAATTGTTGGATGGAAAGGTCATCTTCTATCTCAAGAAGGAAAGTTGACCCTCACTAAGGCCTCTCTTCAGAGCATTCTAATCTATTTCCTCTTCATTTTCAAAGCCCTTGTGAATGTTTTCCATAAAATTGAGAAACTTCAAAAATAATTTTTATGGACTGGATCAGAGGAGAAAAAAAGATACACCTTTTAGGATGGACCAAAGTGTGTAGACCTGGGAGTATGGGGGCTTAGGTCTGAGGATAATTGCTCATATAAATTTAGCTTTACTAGCTAAGCAGGCATGACATCTCATTTCTGGTGCATAAAATGAATGGAAAGCTATCATCAAATGAAAGTATCTTCAAAATATGAAATTTCTAAGTGACTCAGTTCTAATCAGAGGTTCTGCTTTTTGGAAAGCAATTCTTATTTGTAAGGAAATCATCAAAAAATGTTTAAGATGGGTTTTAGGCAATGGTGAGAGGATAAATTTCTGGAATGATAGGTGGGCTAAGTATGAACCACTGACGCAATATCCTACCTGAGCCCGAATCAGAAATATCATAGAAAAACTCATTGGTAGAAAAGTCTTTGATTATATGGTTGAGGATAGAGTTAGAATGAAGTGGAAACAAATAAGAATTCAGGGATTTAAAGTGGAATCAAATGATATTTGTAATATTCTCAGGCGACAGTTTATCCCCATGAGACCCAAGGAAGATCAAGTGACCTGGGATCCTACGAAAAAATGGGCAGTTCACTGTTAAATTAGATTACAAGCTTCTGCTTGATGACAAGGATTTTGTCCTCCAAAAGGACTTAGTTTGGATAAAAAATTTAATTCCAAAAATTGTAGTCTTTTCATGGCTGGTTATCCAAGGAAGAATTCTAACCATTGATAATATGATGCATAAAGGTATTTGTATCACTAATCATTGTTATATGTGCAGGGCTAATTAGGAGACCATTTATCACATTTTCCTTGAGTGCCATTTTTCCTTGACTATCCTAAGTGGGGTTTTTTAGGCCTTCAATATTTCATGGGTTAAACCAACCATCGTACTTGATTTGTTCATCCAATGGACTTGCCCCTTTTCAAGCCAAAGACTTAGATACATGTGGAAAATTTGTCTCAATCACTATCTTTGGTAGGTGTGGTTAGAAAGTAACCATAGATTCTTTAATGAGTCTATCCATGATCATCAAACTATAATTGCCAGGATCCTATCCTTTGCCAATGAGAATGTGAACCTTATACCTTTTGATAGCTATAAACCTCATCTGCAGGAGACCATGATTGCTCAATATTTAAGCTTAACCTTGTTAGATGAGTCTGCGCCTAGGGTAGTCAACCCTAGAGCCAATGTTAAGTGGTCTCCACCTCCTACGGGTTGGTTTAAGCTTAATTTTGATGGAGCAGCTAAGAAAAATCCTAGTAGAGTAGGTGTTGGTGGCATTGTGCAAGATCATAATGGGAATATGATGCTTGCATTTTCCAAATATTTTGGAACAAGGATGAACAACGAAGCTGAAGCTAGAGCTATGTGGAGAGGCCTTCAAATGATTCAAGACTTAGAAGGCAATTTGATCGTAGAATGAGACTATGCATGTTATAAATCTCCTCTATAATTGTAAAAAACCTCCTTGGAGGATTAAAACAATTGTTGAAGAGTCTAGGATCCTTTTCCAAGGAAGACAGGATAGAAAAGCCCAACATGTCTTTTGGGAAGCTAACAAAAGTGTTGATAAGCTGGCCAATTTGGGTGTCGATGGTGACGGACTTTTCAAATGGGAACACGGTGTCCCAAGTGAAGTAGAGGAGCTTATTCAAAAATAATTCCAAGAATGATAGTCAAATTTACCAATATGGAATGCAATGTAAGTTCAAAGGCTAGGATTATTCCCGTCTCTTATTAGAATCACAATAAAAATTATCTAAGCTGTCAGTCTTCGTGGATGCTTCTTGGAAATACCACAAATACTAATGGGGATAGTCACATGTCAAATAACATGGCTCATAGTCGTATTAGTAATTTGAGGTTGGTTGATAATCACAGGGAAGGAAAGAAATTACAATATAAGACTTCGAACCAAAGCCATGTGGACCACCAGATAACCATCACCATAAATCTAGCCAGCAAGTTCATTTATCCAAGGCTGATTGGCCAAGATAGTATGTGGTACCAAAGCATGTCATATATGGAAGAAAGTAATTACCAAATAATTATTAAGAGTAACTCTCAATACAAAACTTGTGGGAGTTTTTTTTAGTACTCTGCTATGTGTGTCTGCAGATTTTTGTTTCTCAATTGTCTCAAGGAAGGGATCTGTGTTTGTTTCTTTTTTGTAATTATGATGCATGTGTGTTTTCTTGGGGTATAACCAAAATGTTGTATGGGAATTTTATTTTTGATAACATGCTATGTGCCTTACCAAATGTAATGGCTTTGGCGGCATGTATATTTTACATATATAGGATCCTTAGTAAGGATATGTTCATCAACAGCCCTAGGCTGATTTTTGTAAAAGGTTTTGGGTCAACCCGTAAAACCTGGTATTAATGCTATAGTATCTTATCTACCAAAAAAAAAGTATGGAAGAGTTTATTGACTTTGTGGATGCAAACAACCTCATGGATGTCAAAATTAAGAATGCAAGATACACTTGGACCAAAAAAATATTGGGAGATCAATTAATTCAGGTCAAAATGGATAGATTTTTCTTTCCTTTAGGGAGCTATCCAGATTTTTGGTGATGCTAACCTCTAATCCTTACCCAAAATAGGATCTGATCATAGTCCCATTTTGTTGGAAATAGAGAATGGTCATCAATTCAAAAAATATTTCAAATTTGAAGCTATATGGATTCATCACCTTGACCTGAGGGATAGAATTTACCAATGGTGGTAGCAAGTAGGACATAGAAATCCAATCTCGATTTTGTTTCAAAAGCTTAAACATGTTAAAGAGAACCTCAAAGTTTGGAACAAATAAATTTTTGTAAATATCTTTGGGAACAAGCAGGCCATTTCAGAAAGATTAGCACTAATAGAGGATAGAATCCAAAATGGTCATAATGATGACTAGACTAGACTCAAAGAAAGAACAACCCTTGTAGAATTTCATAACATCCTTACTTGTGAAGATACCTTTTGGAGGTAAAAATCAAGAGCTCTTTGGATAAAATAAGGGGATGCAAAAACAAAATTCACGCATCAACATTGAGAAATAGAATTCACAACAAAATCAAAGAACTTGCAAAAGTAGATGGAACTCTCACAATAGATATTAATGAGATAAGATCAGAAGTTGTCTCTTTTTTCAATAGGTGAAGATAATCATGATTCTTCCTCTGCAAAATATTATTTTCTCAAACACATTCCCCCTTCTATCCCTGAAGAATCTAATCTTATATTACTTACCCCTTTTAGTGAGGAGGAAATCAAAACTACCCTATTTTCCATGAATCCTGATAAGGCTCTTGGCCCTAACGGATTCCCTCCCCACTTTTTCCAATCCTTTTGGGATATAGTTGGGAATTACGTGTGATCTACTATCAAGGACTTCCAAATTTCCAAATCTATCCCTCATAGTTTCAATTCCACCTTCCTTAATCTTATTACCAAAGGCCCTATAGCCAAATCTATGATAGAATTCAAACTAATCAGCTTGTGCAACATGACCTACAAGATTTTAACCAAGGTCATTGCTAATAGGATGAAGGAATTCCTACCCACTTTCATTGATCCTTTTCAAGGAAGCTCATTCTAAGGAAGGTCCATCTTCGATGGAGTCCTTACTATTCATGAGGTTTTTCACTCCATATCCCTAACTAAGGAACATGCCTTTACTCTAAAGCTAGATATGAACAAAGCCTAAGATCGTGTCAATTGGGAGTTTCTTATTGATGTCCTTCTCAAGTTTGGTTTTCATGTAGATTGGGTGGAGTTTAAAGGATGTATTATTCAACCCTGGTTCTCTGTTATCATCAATGGTTCTATATCTAGTTATTTTTAAAGAAAAAGAGGATTGAGGCAGGGGGATCCCATATCTCCTTTGCTCTTCATTATTGTGGCAGAAGACCTTGGGAGAAATCTAAAGGCTACTTGCAAAATAGGTCTTATATCAGGTTTAAAAGTGGCTTCTCAGACAACCCCTGTCACTCACCAGCAATTCATGGATGACACTCTCATATCCGCTCATACCTCAGTCTTTGAAGCTAAGGTAATTAAGTATATCTTACTATTATATGAAGAAGCAATAGGCTAGAAAATTAATTTCAACAAAAGCAAGTTATATTTTTTCAATACTCCAATTCAAAGGTAGAAAAAAATAGCCCAAATCCTAGAATGTTCAGTGGCTCATCTCCCATAAACCTATTTAGGCTTATCATGGTAATCCCTTAGAGTCCATGTGGAACAATGTTTTAGAGATAATTCAGAAAAAATTGGTAGGGTGGAAAGACAACCTCCTATCCCAGGAAAATAAAGCTACCCTCACCATGGCATACCTTCAAAGCATCCCATTTTGTTTTATGTTTTTTTTAAATCTTTGGTCCTAGTCTATAAGGAGATCAAAAAAATCAAAAAATATTTGTATGGTCCGGGTTAGAAAATAGGCAACACATTCACCTAGTTTTATGGGAAAATATTTGTAAGCCCAAGGATAAAGGGGGAATAGGCCTAAGGAGGATTCATCTCCTCAATTTAGCTTTATTGGCCAAACAAGCTTGGCACTTATTGATAGATACTTGTGAATGGATTTCAATAGTCAAAAGGAAGTACCTCCAAAGAACTGAGTTCTTGGATGAACAAGCCCCATCTAGAGGATCAAATTTCTAGAAATCTATTTTGAATACCAGGACTATCCTTAAAAAAGGCCTCATGTGGAGACTTGGAGATGGTAGCAAAATTTATTTCTAGAATGATAGATGGATCATATACTATCCTCTAATTGAAGATCAAAACTTGTCCAGATTTAAATACTGCATTGATGTTAACTTTGGGCCAAAATTTGTTGACTTTCTTTACAGGAATGGCAATAGGAGAACTTGGAAGCCAATCAAGAACAAAAATTATCCCACTAAATCATAAGATTTGATTTATTTACTGCATTTAATTATTATCCCATCTGGAAATTAGATAGATCGTTTGTTTTTGGATCTCAATGATAGTGGTGATTTTTTAGTCAAGTCCGCCTATCTAATCCTTTTGAGCCCTTAGGATCAAAACTTCCCTCACAACATGGTCTACCCAAAGAACCTTGTTCCTAAGATATATTTTTTCTCTTGGTTGGTATTTCAAAATAAGATCCTAACTATAGATAATTTTCTCAGGAGAGCTATTATTTCCCCTAATAGATGCTACCTATGCATTTCCAACTAGGAATATGTTGACCACCTCTTTCTTGCCTACCCTTTCTCTAAGGATATCCTAAGTAAACTATTTTATACCTTTTTCATATCATGGATAAATCCTAACTCTATATATTACTTGTTTTTCCAATGGACCAATCCTTTTCACAATCCTCGATTGAAATTCCTTTGGACTTCTTATCTTCACATTTTCTTGTGGAAAATTTAGCTTGAAAGAAACCGCAGAGCTTTCTCAGATATCAGTTCCAATCCTTCTTCCATTTTTAATAGAATCCTCTATTTTGCTAAAGAAAATTCCATGCTTATCCCCCTCCTCTATACCAGTAGCCAAATTAGAATTGTCCTTAGGAAATTCCCTAAACATCCTCATTGAGGACAAACCTATCAATCCTAGACCCAATCAAAGAAATGCTTCTAAGTGGATCCCTCATCCAAGAGGGTGGCTCAAATTGAATTTTTATGGAGCTACCAGAGGTAATCTAGGAATCACATGGGCAGGAGGTATCCTTAGAGATCACAATGAAAGAGTTATTTTTTTCTTTTGCTGAATTCCTTGGATCTCAAACCAACAATGTTTCTAAAGCTAGAGCTTTGTGGAGGGACCTAGAGTTGGCAAATAACTACCCTGGCAACATCATTATTGAGGGAGATTCTTTGAATACTATCAACTACCTTAGGAAGAACAAAAATCTACCTTGGAGAACCGAGGACTGTATCAAGAAGGTCAGGATACTTATCCTAAACCATCCATAGAACATTTGCCAACATAACTTTAGAGAATATAATAAGGTCATCGATTTTCTAGCCAACAAAGGTGTCACTACTAATAGGCTAACTTCGTGGATAGGCAACCTTACCCAATAAGTCAAAAGTATTGTGGAAAAAGACACAATTTAAAATGTTTGAGTGAAATCATCCCATTCAAGTTGATTCACATTTCAATAAGGTCAGACTTGATTTAACATTTTTTTTGGAAACTCATACTAATGATTTTTTCAAATTATGGCAAGTTTCCTTTCTTATGTTTAGAAATATAGGTTGCACCCCAATTTCCAAGAAAAAACACATATCCCTTTTTTCAACAGTGGGATGATTCAAGAAGAAGTTGTATCCAAGGACCTTAATCACCTTTTTCCTAGATGGAGCACCCTCATTTGACAAACAAATACTAAGTTCCAAGATAGACCAAACCAAGATATCACAATATCCAAAGGGTTGACTTATAGTAGTAATGCAATTCAAATATGGATGGTCCTCATAGGATTATGTAGTTGTTCTACATCCAAGAGAGTGTGTTGGTTTTTGGAGCACATCTTCCTCGGGGTAAACATTAGCAACGTTGGTGACTCTTCATATTCTAGGAGCAAACTCTGTTGGCCAATGTCCAATCATCAAACCAAACCTGGAATCATGCATGAAGGACAAGGGATAATCATCATTGATATCCAAAATCCCCCTTGGGATACTCCCTCATTGGATAATCATGAGCAAAAAAGTAATGGGAAACCAAAATTTTCCTTGGCAAACTCAAAATGCATTGAAGAGCCCAACAACAAAAAGTTTTAAAAAACCACCTAAAAGTATTGGGTTTCCCTTCATAAATTAAATATAGGTGCTCTATGTATCTACACTACATGCTTCTGCATTAATCCTCCTTCATTAATTTGGAAGGTCCCAATCCCAGATGCATTTTTCTACGAGCCCAAATTTTTTCCCCTTCTGAATTATCCTTTTGCTTGTCGGTGTAGAGTGTATGTGTATTGTGCCCAGAACTTCCTATCCTTTGCTTCCCTCATAAACCCGACTGGGCATTTCCCCATCCTTTAAAACTTGTCCAATATGAGTTTATTTGAGCCAAGTAAGGTAGAGTGGGACATCCTTGCTGAAATAATTCTAATCGAGAGGAACTTTGTTCCTTTCTTAAACAAGTTCTCTAGCGACGAAATTGACATCATCATGGTCATCTTGGAGACTTGGGAGAATGGATTCATTACTATTCATGGGAGGAGCTTCCACATTGATGTGAATCTCATGTCCACCATCATAGGGTAGAAGGTGAAAGGGTGATCCATTCACTAGGAGAAGCACAACTAGGAAGTTGAGCTGAAGGAATTTAAGGACAATGAGAAAATCTACAAAGAGGTAAAGCAAGGCATTTACAAGAAGGACCTCCTCTCACCATGGAATGATGTTATGAAACCCATAATGGAATTCATCACTATTTATTATCCTAAGAAGGTCCTATGTAGTTTCTATAGATACCTAAAATGTGTTATGTTTAGGAGACTACCCATATGGGCACATCCACAAACCATATGAACCCTCTTGTATCTCTACAAGAGAAATCAATGGTCCTAACCACTCAATAAGGGCAGTTCTAGCCCATCAAATATTGGCCACTCTCAAGAAGAGCGGCTAGTACACCTGGTTGCTGAAGAATATAGTCACCACATCTGGCTACTATACCTAATAGTAGCTAAAATTACACATAGTTTGGCTATGAATATGGGCCCAAATCTCATAGTCTGACTGCACCTCTGCATGTTTAGTAGGAAAATTTTGGTGAGGAACTCCCTGAGTTCATCCTAACTACCCCTTCCATGCCAATTTGTGATTGATTCTTCTCACCCAGGATGGTAAGTCGCATGTAATTTGGATTAAGGTTTCTATAGGAAGCCAAGTTCTAGTCCTGAGATAGAGGTCTACATATAGAATCTCCCATGAAAAGTAAAAGATCTATAAAATTTCAAAGTCAAGCAGTGAAGCCCTATCAAAATAGAGAACCAAGCTATGTCCCCTTGAGGAGCATTGGAGCGTCGTCTAGTGGAGCTACGATTATGCACCAATTTTTAGATTCATTATTCTCAATTGCCAATCAGTGTAAGAGACATGCTAGGTGACCCTTGAACATCAATTGCAGTAAAGATGATAGCACAATAGCCTCTGATTCACAAGGAAAAGAGCTTCATATCATGGCCGCTATCTCGAACAGTGGTCCACAGGCTTGTTTTAGGGAATAGACATTATTCTGCTATTACTTTAGTCTAGATTCATTCTTTTTTGATTTTATTAGTTAAGTCATAGCTTAGTTCCACTTCCATTAACATATTTATTATGTATTTCATAAATTTCATGTATTTTATTATTTTTTTCATGCTTGTATGTCACTTTTATCATGATTATTCAAATCTGTTAACAATGGCCTCATCCGGAGAGGTGACCAATCCTACTAAGCATGCTTTGTTGTTTTTATAAATGCAAGAACAGATATATAGGATTGAATCAAAGCATCAGGAGCACAAGGATCCCTCCAAGACCATATCTAGAGAAGGAGACATATTTAAACCCTCATACGATTTCATGTGCAATATCGAGTGATGAGGCCTGGAAATGCCTCAATCATAACATGTTTTGAACACTAAAAATGCCTATAAAATCTTATTTTTTATCTGATATGTTAGTTAAGTTGATTCAATATGCTGTATATTAACCATTTTGCATGATCAATGTATTTGAAATATTATATGCTGATTTTACAACTTTTTGCATAGTTTTGTGTTCTTTTTGCTATGATTTGCTAAAATGGGATATGCTTAGAATAATAGCAGCATTTCACTAATCCTATTTTGATTTTTTTCAAGCATTTATTTCACCTAAATCTGGCAACAGTGCAATCAAACTGTTGCTATGCAGCAAAAACTGGTCTTTCCCATGTAAATTCCAGCCAACTATCCATAAATAGCAAGGCATGGAATTCACATGAGGAAAGAGATGAAGACCATTGGAATTTGATCTTAAGAGATAACCCACATGAGATATGCAAAAGAAATCACTGGAAAAGCACACATTTGTTCATTCTGAAGTATCTTCGAAATCAACAGATATCTTCGAAATGAGAGAACACAGCGTCTTCGAAATGAGTGGATCTTCGGAATGAAGAATGCAGTATCTTCAAAATGAGCAGATCTTCGGAATGAAGAATGCAGTATCTTCGGAATGAGCGATCTTCGGAATGAGCGATCTTTGGAATGAGAATTGCATTGTCTTTGGAATGAAGCCACTTATCTTTGGAATGAAAACAGAGTGTGCTTTTTGACTTGTTGACCGATTTTTGAAGCTAGAAAAATGGAAATAAAGGTTGGAAAAAGTAAAGGAAAAGATCTTCCATCTGTCTTTGCCGTCATTGCTGAACAAAGCCATCATTAATGGAAAGATAAAGTTTTAATCTTCTTCTAGGATAAAACCAAAATTTGTTGCAGCATTGTAGGATTAGATCTTTTGAGATATTCTTTGTTTGTAATCAGACCTTAGGACATCTATAAATATTGCTCCCATTCAGGTTGAGCCTAGTAGTATTAGAGAGAGGTAAAAGTAGTAGAAGTAGCAGGAAGTAGAAAGTAAGGAAGAAGCATAAAATAGATAGAAATTGACTGTTACAGTCCTGTAACAGTTTTTCAGCAAAATTATTGTAATCATGTCTTTTAATCAATAAAGTGCACCAGTTCTATTTCATATTGCTTGTAAATGAGTGTGAATAAGATTTATAGAAAGAGAGAGACTTATACCTTCTTCTAGACAAGGAGGATGGCCACTTCCAAACCTAGGAGGAGGACTAACAGCAGGTTTTATTCTGATTTTGCTGCAGTAGAATGAATTGTAGAACTTGTTATTTCAATTGCTTGTAAATAGCTGACAATATCTGCAATCTTAGTTTATTTATACTTAAATTAATCTTGTGCTTAGTGTTTTAGCTGTAATCTTTACTTTCAGCAAAGCTTCTACTTTATTTCAGATTGTTATTTCTAGAATTTATTGTTTTTCAGCAATTTCTTGCATTTTATGTTTTGCTGTCAAATCTTGCACAGAAGATTGACAACCTTCTGTTATAGAACCTTGATAGTTTTCATTTCCATGTTAATATTAGACTTTCATTGTTGCAAATGTAATTAGATTTTCTTTCTGCAATTAGGATCATGCTTTCAATTTTGTAACTGTTATTTCTGCAACATAATTAGGTCTTATTCTACAATTGTAATTAGGACTTCATTTATGTAGTTAATGATTAGTTTCCAATTCTGCAACTTATATTAAGGTTTAATTCATGCAATTTATAGATAAGAATGTCCTAAAACCCCCCACACAACCGGTTCCACCAATAAGACCTGTTGCTCTAAATTGACCTAAGTTATAGTTTTTTCACTTCTTCTTTCGTAGATAGCCTTGTACACTACCCTGGATTGACAGATTCATTGAGAATTAATTATGGTATAATGACTACACATCATTTTGGCATCGTTTCTGGGGAATAGTGTTGTCAGAAGAAAACAAACAGTCTAATAGCTGTAATCAGACTAAGCTATGAAAATTTAGGTTAAAATCTGAATACAACAGCTGAGGAAGATAACAACTATTGACTTAATTTATGTCATTTAGGAGTAAACATGAATGAATAAGTCTAGGGATGAAAAAGGTAGAACTACCCCAAAGGATCCCTGGCTTGTTCCATTAGGGAGATCTTCACGCCTAAGGGGTGAATCACCTGTGTTTGAACTATCAGAAAGATTGATAGAAAAATCACCAGTCTCACCATCACTAGAACATTCTGAGATAGGAAAATCATCAATTTTATCATCATCAGAATATCCTAAGAAAGAAAATTCATCAGACTCATCATCAACAGAGAGGCTTGGACCTCTTGAGAGAACAATTTGGGAATCTTTAACTTCTCCCAACAAATAGGAAACTATGGTAGAAGGAGGTAATATAGATGGCCAACATGGCTATGTTCATAATGAAGGAGATGATCAGGATATACTCCAACCTTCCAAAACATTTGAATATCCTATTCATCTGAATCCAACACAAAAATCTCCCATGAAGACCATTTCACCTTTAGTACTTCCAACCTTTCGAGGTGTTGTATCTGAAGATCTTGATAAGTTTTTATTTGAATTTAAGGTAGTGTGTCAGACCTATGATTATATAAACGACAATCAAAAACTTAAGGTTTTTCCCTCAACACTCAAGGATTCAACAATGTGCTGGTTCATGAGCTTAGAGCCTAATTCCACAAGAACCTGGGATCAAATGGAGACTATCTTTTTAGACAAATATTAGGAATATTGCTGTGTAAGGAATAGAAAAGATGAGTTATTCAGAATCAAGCAAGAAGATGATGAGACATTGGAAGATTATCTTGATAGGTTCTCCTTTGTTCAAAGGATATGTGGACTTGTAGAACCAGAATTATGTAAAACCATATTTTTGAGAGGATTGCAAGATGAATCCAAAGAAGTTCTGGATTTTATGAGAAAAGGGGATGTAACCACTCTCAGTAATGAGGAAATTATGGATCTCTACAGGAATTACTCTCGCACTAAGCAGAGAAGAAGAAAAAGCCGCAAATGGCACTGATGTAAAGGACCTGATAGAGGAACTTGCAAATTTCAAAACTGATATTCTAGTGCACTTAAACACTACTTTAGGAGAAATTTCTACAAAAGAAAAAAACACAGAACCTTTGGCAATTTATTGCCCAAGATGTAGAAATAAACATGCTTTGCAGGAATGTCCTTTGAATAAAACATCTATCTCAGCCATTTTTAGTATCTATTCAAAAAGGCATTCAACTGATCAATGCCACCTGCTACCACAACTCAAAACTGTGTTAAAAAACCAGACTGAGAAACTCAACTATATTGGACCAAAACAAGGAGGAAATTTATCTCAATATCAAAATCCCCCTCGTTTTCCTACAAATTGGGGGCATAATCCTAGTACTATGCCTTGGGGACAATCAAAACCACCCCAACGTCCTTGGAATTATCCTCAATAGATAAATTCCCAAGAATGGCCACAAGCAAATTGGAGTAACCCAGCCTGGAATCAGAATCAAAACAACCCCTCATGGAATCAAAACAACCCATCTTGGAATCAAAACAATCCAACTTGGAATCAAAATCATACTAATCCACATTGGATGCAAAACCAACCATAGTGGAGTCAACAATACTAGTCCTATCCAAGGCAGCAAAGGAATCAAGGTCAAACTTAGCATTTGTTGCTTGCACCTAATCAAAATTTTCAAGAAAAACAATAGCAAACACAGCAAGTGAAACAACCTCAATTGCCAGCTCAGCTAGTCACTAATCCAAATAGCATGAGACAGACACCTCCTATCTATGTGGTTGAAGCTGAAGAAAATGTTGAAATTAATGTTCTTGATTGTAGTAACATCAAACTTCGTTTAGGGGAAGTTGTACCTGAACCAGTTTCAAATGAAATCAAAGAAAATGAAGAGCAAGAATCATCAGAACCAGAGAGAATCCAACCAACAATGGAAATAGAAGAAAAATTTGAACCAGAGAGAATCCAACCAACAATAGAGAAAGAGACAAAAATAGAACCACAAGCAGAACAATTACCAAGGATAATTCCATATCCTGAAAGATTCAATGCAATACCAAAAAATTCTGAGTCAGAATTGGTCAAAGAACTCAAAAATTTGACTATATCATTACCCTTATCGCAAGCCATTAAGGAAATACCAGAGATTAACAGTACTATCCGAAATTTGTGCATTAAAAGAGCAAGAAGAAAGAAGAAAGCATTTCCCAAGACTGTGCAAGTTGAAGGAAAGATAGCTGATCTCTTATCTAGAAAACTACTACCTCCAAAGTATAGTGACCCAGGAAGTCCAGTTATCACAGTTACCATAGGTTTAGTACCAATATCAAATGTTTTAGTAGATCTAGGAGCTATAATAAATATCATGACCAAGGATACAATGGAACAATTACAGCTCAAACATCTCAGCCCACATTTACAGTTTTAGAAATGGCTGATAGGTCAGTTGCAAAACCTGAAGGAATCATTGAAGATGTCCCTATAGAAGTTTCTTCTTGGGAATTCCCTACAGATTTTTTGGTTTTACAGCCAAGAAATTCAGCACATGGATATCCCATTATTTTGGGAAGACCTTGGATTGCAACTGTAGCAGCCTTCATAGACTGCAGATCTGGAAATATGACTATTTCAAATGGTATTGATCTAAAATAGATTTCTTTATATCCTCTTGCAAAACCATCCAACAAATTTTTAGTTCAGTTATGGTTTTTTGACTCAGAGGAAGAACCAGAAGAGGTCATTTCTACACTAACTACCTTAGTAGTAAGAGAACACACAGAAGACCTCAGTGACACAAAAAATTTAGAAAATGAAACAATCTCGATGAATGTTCCGCATGAACAAGGTTTAGAAAGGGAAGCAACAAATATCCAACAGTTAAGTAATGAGGAGAATAAAAAATCTGAAGATGAACCATCTGTACTATCACAGGGAAACTCTGTTTCACTACCACATGGATGGCATCATCATATGATTTTTCCTTCTCACTGTTCCATACAAGATATGCTTCCTTCAAGCAGCAATAAAATAGAAACTGCTTCTTTTCTCCCATCTCAGCAATGTCCTCTTAATCCCTTAATCACCAGGTATGAAGGAGTGAATTAAGTCCTAAATACAAAACAAATAGAAGTTTAGCCAGGAAATTTTTTGAACATCTATAGCCAGCTTACTAGGGAAGAGGAATAAAAATTGATAGTTGTCTTGCAGAAGCATGTTCATGCTTTTGCTTGGAACTACAAAGATATGTCAAGAGTTCATCCTGATATATGTATCCACAGAATATATACTGAAGAAGTCAAGCCAGTTAGACAACCCCAAAGAATATTGAATCCTGCCTTAAGAGATATTGTGAAAGAAGAAATTGAAAAACTCCTAGAAGTAGGATTCATTTACCCAATTTTTGATAGCCAATGGGTTTCTCCATTGGTAATAGTTCCTAAGAAAAATGGAAAAATGAGAGTATGTGTAGACTATAGAGAGTTGAATAAGGTGACATACAAAGACCATTTTCCATTACCTTTCATAGATCAGGTGTTAGATACTCTTGCTAGAAAAATATACTTTTGTTTTCTTGATGGATTTAGTGGATATAATCAAATTCAGATTGCACCTGAAGATCAAGAGAAGACAACTTTTACATGTCCATGGGGAACATTTGCCTATAGGGTTTTACCTTTTGGTTTGTGTAATGCCCCAACAACTTTTCAACGAGCAGTCCTAGAAATTTTTGCTGATCTAACCACCAAAAGTGTTGAAATATACATTGATGATTTCACAGTATGTGGACAAACCTTTGATTTTACATTGGAAAATCTTGACAAAGTCTTAACTCGCTGTGAAACATACCACTTATCCTTGAATCCAAAAAAATGCTTCATGATGATGAAGGAAGGGATAGTTCTTGGTCATCACATCTCTCCTAAAGGGATCCAAGTTGATCCAAAGAAGGTGGAAATTATCAAGAATCTCCTTCCTCCTAAAACTCAGACTAATGTCAGAAGCTTCCTAGGACACATTGGTTTTTACCGCAGGTTTATTCCCAACTTTAGCACAATAGCCAGTCCTATGTTTGCCCTATTGACTAAAGATTCTGAATTCTCCTGGACTACAAAGTGTTAGGAAGCATTTGAAGCTTTGAAAGAGAAATTGATAACTCCACCTGTGCTCAGAGGACCTAATTGGACATTACCATTTCACATACAGACTGATGCCTCCAATACAACAATTGGAGCAACATTAGGACAAATTGATAATGGTGAACATTATACCATCTACAACATTAGCAAAAACTTGACAAGATCCGAGAAAAATTATACAACAACTGAGAAGGAATTCCTAGCAGTAATTTATGCCATCAACAAATTTAGGCATTATATCATAGGTTATCAAATATTTATTCACACAGATCATACAACCATTAAGTATTTAATGAATAAACCTATGGTAAGTGCAAGAATTATTCGTTGGTTTCTATTGCTGCAAGAATTTGATATCACTATAATAAAAAAACTAGGAAAAGCTAATGTTGTGGCAGATTTCTTGTCCAGGTTGCAGAACACAGATGAAGGGGAATTAGTTGATGACACTTTTCCTGATGAAAAACTATTTGCTATATCAGTCCAATCACCTTGGTTTGCAGATATAGCCAATTATTTGGTCACAAGGAAATTTCCTCCACATTTCACTTCAAAATAGAAAAAACAATTGATCAAACATAGTTCTTCTTTTGAATGGATTAAGGGTATGCTTTTTAAGTGTAGTCCTGACCATGTGTTACGTAGGTGCATCCGAAAGGATGAAGTGTATGATATCCTGAGAGCTTGTCATGATGAACCCTCAGGTGGACACTATTCATGTAAAAAGCACAGTTAGGAAAATCTTAGGGATAGGATATTATTGGCCATCTCTTCACAAGGATGTGAAAAAGTACATCAGGCATTGTGATGCATGCCAAAGAATGGGGAAACCCACTCATACAAATGAGATGCCATTGTAGCCTCAAATGGTTTTAGAACCATTTGAGAGGTGGGGGCTTGATTTTGTAGGACCTATTGATCCACCTTCTCAAGGAAAGGTGCATATTCTAGTATGCACTGATTACCTGACAAAGTGGGTAGAGGTGCGTGCTTTCAAACATGCTCGTGAAGAGAAGGTCATTGATTTCTTGTATACTTAGATTTTTCAGAGATTTGGAGCTCCACAGTCTATCACCACAGACCAAGGACCCCAATTTGCATCCAAAGTCATAAAGGCATTTATAGAATTGTATGAAATCAAACATAGGAAATCATCACCTTACCACCCACAAGCAAATGGCTAGGTTGAAGTAACAAACAGGGAACTAGAACACATCTTGACAAAAATAGTAGCTTTTCATAGGAGAAATTGGCTAGATAAATTACCCAAGCAGTTTGGGCCTATAATACTACTTGGAAGTCTGCTACTTGATTCACACCTTATGAACTAGTCTTTGGTAAAAAGCCTCTCTTACCTATTGAATTTGAGCTACTAACATTGCGCACAGCACTAGAAATTGGAATTGAATTGTCACAGGCACAGACAGATAGGATTCTGTAGCTGAATGCATTGGATGAACTTAAATTGGATGATCTGCACCAAACTGAGGTAATTCAGGAGCAAAGGAAGCTGTGGCATGACAGTCACATTCAGTAGAGGAAACTTCAACAAGGATATTGAGCTTTACTGTTTGATTCTCAATACGAAGACTTCCCTGGAAAACTGAGAACTAGATGGTTGGGACCTTACTGGATTGATGAGGTATTTAACAATGGAGTAGCTCGTCTATCCCCTATTGATGGGTCACGAAGAAAGTTGGTAGTGAATGGACATCGCCTCAGGGTGTACCATACACCTCTGACTAAAGACGAATTCTTGCAGCAACTTGATAGTTTGGATACACAACAGGTGGAAGAGATTCCCTCTTCCACTTCAAAACAATCAACCTGATCATGGATTTCAAGAAAAAGCAAAAAATACAAAAAAATCAGAAAAAAAATAGAAAACAAAAAGATGAATAAATTTTGAGTATGAATTCCTTCACGGGCATGGTTTCAAGGGAAATCATGAAATTCCTTCATGGGCATAGTCAGGATCAAGAAAAAAAAAAGATAAAAGGAGAGGTAAAAAAAAGGGGAAAATCAAGAAAAAAAAAGAGAGAAAAATGAATAACTCAGTAGTGAAAACCTTTTCTTAAGGCACTACTGAGTTGGTGTGCATGAAAACCAGTTTTATGGCATGCATAACCTTGAGAAATTTCTGAACCATCATTGTATAAATTCACCAAGTGCACTTGTTTTGAAATGTTGCAAAAAATCTTAGCAGAATATCAACAAAGGCAGTCATTCTTCAAAACTGGCATTAACTGTTTTTATCAGGTATATATTTCTTACATTTCTTTATTGTAAAATGATTGGTATATAGTATGTGACAATTAACCATTAGCATAAAAGATATTCATAATATTTGGCATACTTAAGACATGTTTTGAAAATGAAAATATTGATTTCTACCTAATCTTCGGAACAAGAATGCCAAAAACAGTGCCTACTGTATTATCTTCAGATTGAAATTATCTTCAGAATGACAACAAAATGAATGTTGCACTTTGTCTTCGAAAAGAAACTTTGTCTTCGTGAATGACAATTTGTCTTCAGAATGAAACTTGGTCTTCAGAATGATGACTTGCTGCATCATCTTCGGAATGAAGATCTGTCTTCGAAATGAGGATCTGTCTTCGGAATGAAGATCTGTCTTTGAAATGAGGATCTGTCTTCGAAATGAGGATCTGTCTTCAGAATGATGATTTACCTTCGCAATACAGCCTGATCTTCGAAATGAGGATTGATCTTCGAAATGAAAATTTTACAAAGAATATTTGTCTTCGAAATGAAGACCTATCTTCGGAATGAAGTCATAATCTTCGAAATGAGGATTTGTCTTCGGAATGAAGACTCGTCTTCAAAATGAAGTCATAATCTTCGGAATGAAGTTTTGTCTTTATAATCTTCAGAAAGAGCATTTCCACGTGGCATCCAAGAAGATAAGGTATGACAAAATCAAACTCTTTTTTGCATGTGATGAAGGAACACGTGTCAGTCAGCACATGGTTTGTTTTTGCACCCATTGGAAAATATCAGAATTATGAAGAACGTGACCAACCATATGCCACCAATTTTTAATGCCAATAAATGAGCACGTGAGAATCTACAAAACTAATGAGGTGGATCTGACGGCAAGGACATCCATGCAATCATCAACGAATAGGTGTACAGTGCAAAAGTAGAAATGTGTGCCACCTTTCTTTTCGAAGACGTGTTTACGAAGTACAGTGAACAGGTTATGGTTCATTCCGAAGAAGAAGACGAGAAACTGGGTGTTGATAAGCAACACACCCCCACTGAAAAATGAGATTCTATCCTTAGAAAATTTTGAACTTTCATTTTTTGCAGCAGGGACCCTCTTGATCTTTTCAGGTTTTAAATCCAAATTTGCTTGCCTCCTTTTTAAAGTTGTGCTTTTTCTTGCATTCTAGTTGTGTTATCCAATAATTCACTTTTTACATGCTAGAATCATTCATGCACAAGCAAAATCTTGCACCGGTACCGAGAAAATCCAGAAAACAGTTGCATAATTCACTGAAAAATCAAACTTTCCTTTTTTGGTAGTGTCGCGATATCGCGACACTTCCATTTTGGAAATGTCGCGATATCGCGACAGGTAAGTCAAAATGCAGCTAAGTGCCAGAAAGGTCGCGATTTCGCGACATGTCACGAAATCGCGACAGTTTTTTGACGAGAGAAGCAAGCTGTACGGAGGTCGCGATTTTGCGACATGTCGCATTTTCGCGGCAGGAGAGAGAAAATGGGCTGCAGGATGAAAAATCGGTTAAGTCAGAAACATGTTCCAAAATCGCGGTCAACGCGGTCAACGCATGCAGGTAAGGGAACTGTCGCGATATCGCGACGTGTTCTCGAATCGCGGCTGAAAATAGGGATAGCTGTACGGAGGCCAGGAGGGTCGCGATTTCGCGACATGTCGCAAAATCGCGACATGTCACGTTTTCGCGGCTGACGAGGGAGGAAGTTGCTCGATCTTGTTGGCAGGTCGCGATTTCGCGACATGTCGCGAAATCGCGACATGTCGCAGAATCGCGACAGGAGAGAGAAAGTCATAGTTGACCTGAAAGTGCATTCCGGCGGGAAACATAAGGCTTCCTGGGGTAGCGACATGTGTCAAAGCGTGAATGAGACAAACAGAAGCCGACATGCAAGCTTATTTTGCGGATTTAATCTGTTTTTAATGTTTTAAGCTTCGATTTAATTAAAATGCTAATCTAATGCATCTTTTTGTCTTTCATGCAGGATTCCACCTGGCACTTACGGGACAACCGGGAAAGACCATAAAGGCGAAGATAAAGTGCGGATTTAGTCAAGGACCGCCATGCTAGAAGAGAAGAAGCCGGTAAAGCATTCAATAGCAAATTTATTGCAGACTTGATAGCATGAAGACAATTTCAACACAGGGATGGCTTTACGGAGATCAGATCTGAGAGAAGTGGTGACTCATCCGGCTCACCAGCAGAATTAATGGAGGAATTTATTTGCAGCTGCGGATGAATGCAAATTGCATTTGATTTTATCTTCTCCATTTATGGCAGCTAACTGCACTGATTTGCGAAGGGTTAAGTTCTATCCGGACTTTGATTTTTAAATGGATTTTTATTGTAAAACCCGGGTCCTAGGGTTTAAATGCGATAAGATTTAGGGTTTGAGCAAGATATTTTGGAAAAGATCGAGGTCTGTCCTGAGTCTATAAATACAAATTCTAAATGTAATCGCAGGAGGCGGAGACTTAGAAATAAAAGGCTTATAAGCAATTTCTTGCAAATTTAGTGAAATCCTTTGTTTCTGGACTTGGAGTTGATGTGCTTTAGCTTTTCTGTGATAGCATGGCCAGGAGCCTAATATTTTGCAGAGTGTGATAAGTGTATTTTCTCTTGTTATCCGTTCCATTTAAAGTTTGTTAGATATATGCTGTAAATCTGCCATTGTCAAGATTAAATATGCTGTTAGGCTTTAGTTGTTCTATTGTCTGCTAGGGGAAATTACAGATTTGAGGTTAAGTTTGTTCTAATTGCTCTGTCTTCATCTGTTCGAGCTAGGTGCCAGGTGAAAGATACCGAGTTTTTAATCAGCTGCCCTTGGATTTATTATTTTCTCGCTAGATCTGTTTCACTCTGCCTTGTGCTCTTAGTTGAAAGTGATCTTAGACCGATCTGGACACTTTCTTCCGGGATTTGTTCTCGTTGTGAAGCTGATAGCATAGATAAGATTGATAGTTTGGGTTTACAATTGATGTTTGATAAACTTCTCTTTTCTGCTCCTACCCTACCCTCTCTTTGCTTTCCGTGAATGATCCATTTTTATTTTCTTTATTTGCCTTTTATTTAAATCTGCTGACCTATGAGAGCTAGATCAAAGAATTCAAGTCAAATCTGATTGTCAACAACTTTTGCAACTACTGAACAAGTTCAGGAACCCCCTGTAAGGTAACAGAGCAGTCCATATTGAAATCTATTCCAGAAGTGGAAAAGAGTGAATTGCCATTCGACCCAACTCTGTAACTCGCACCTTGGATAACCAGCTAGATCCTAAAGATGAGTGGGATCAGTCCCGTGGGTGTCTCCGAAGCTTTCCTTGCCTTCATCCTTTTTCCCGGGGTGTGCATGAAAGCCGGACCAACACCTAATTGGCGCTAGAAGGAGGGCCAAACATCTGTTCTTAGTGCACTTGAGTTGAGAAATCCGACTGTATGTGGAACTGTAAAACTGTATTTTATCCAAAGTCTGGTAGCCAATTTTCCCCTCCTCCTCAGCCAACACCTAATTGGCGCTAGAAGGAGGGCCAAACATCTGTTCTTAGTGCACTTGAGTTGAGAAATCCGACTGTATGTGGAACTGTAAAACTGTATTTTATCCAAAGTCTGGTAGCCAATTTTCCCCTCCTCCTCAGCCAACATCTAATTGGCGCTAGAAGGAGGGCCGAACTCAGTTCAAGTGTTGTAAGGGCATAACAACAACATTTGAAGGACCCACAGTGAACTCCGGACAGTTTTATAAATTGTCAGTACAGTTTATAAATTGTCAGCACAGTTTTTAAATTGTCAGTGCAGTTTTGTAAATTGTCGATACAGTTTTTAAAGTTGTCAGTACAGTTTTTGAAATTTCCAGAGAAGGCCTTAAGTTCAGTGGTTTGTTAAGAGCAGTTCTATCATCACTTGCGAGTTATCCAATTACAAATCGGAACATCACCTGTCACCAAGTAATAATGGCAAATTGGTTGGGCCCCACCGCTTTGAACATTCCGGGTATATCCCATGACCCGCCCGGAAGTCCGAAAAGGTATCTCCCCGGTACAAACATGATGGGACAAGAACCTCGAGAAGAACATCTGCTAGCTTTTAAAAATGCTTTAAGATTATTGAATATACAACATGAAGATGTTGCCTGCAGATTGTTCCCGTTCACTCTCCAGGAGGGAGCTTATGACTGGTTTTTAAACCTCACCAGCAATTCCATTACTAGCTGGGATGATCTAGAGAAAGCTTTTATATCACGGTTCGGTGAAGTGATAGATCCGACATTTTATATCGAGCAATTTTCCAAGCATCAAGAAAGAGTCGGGAGAAACTGTCGGGTCTTTCAATATGAGGTTCCAAAGAGCTTACGGTAGAATTATCGGCCATTACATCCCAAATGCAAATCTGGCCTTAGAAATCTACAAGAATGCATTGGATTCGGTGACCTCTATTTTCCTCAAGAGAGATATTAATATCACAACCCTGGCAGGGGCTTATAAAGAAGCCTTAATTCTTGAAAGACAGTTAGGGCCTCAAATTTTGAGCAGCCCTTTGATATCCTATGTTACACGTAACATGCATGTTCCAGACCCCATTCCACATCATGAGTTAGTGCCAACATGTCATGCTCTACCCAAGGAGACTACGTTAATTGTCACATCCACTCAGCATGTGCAAAATACAGAGAAAAGTTCTGACAAGTTCAAAGTGCAGGTGCTTGAACTGAACAGTTGTGATACGGCACCACCCAAATCTGAAGTTTTTCCTGGTGAGTTAAATTTTCCTAGAGATCAAAGAAATATTGATCTTTCTAGTTCACCCAAAAATAGTACAACCAGGGTTTCAGATTCTGTCACTTTTCCCGAAGAGACAGAAAGTCTTGTACAGACTTCTATGGATGAAATGTAAGATTTTCAACAGTTCAAAATGGATAGTTATGACTTGAAATGTGAGAGTCCAGAACTTAATAATGATCCTTCCTCATCAGAGGATGATGAAAGTAAGATTCAATCTCACTATGCAGAAGTAACTGAGGAGGATAACATCATTGAGGATATGAGGGAACTTAAAGTCGACATCACCCTCTATGAACTGCCTCAGATTGTTGGACAAAACATTAACTTGATTGAGGCTTACTCTGGACCACCTGTTGAATTTCAAGAAAAAGAGGAAAAGATGGTAAATATGAATGTGGTTAGCCAACTTGGAATTGATGAACTGTCTCAACATAAGCCTGCAACTTCTGAACATAATATCAAAGATAAGGCTATAAACTGTGTTGATGCAGATATTGGAGTTTATGATTTGGCAACTGAAAAGGTGAGAACAATTATAGCCCTAATCAATAACAACAATGATGTTTGGACATTGCACATTGATGAGGTTAAGTCTAAGCAAGGCTCAGGTGAAAAGGAAAATTGTAAGCATTCTGCTAGAGGGATAAAAATTGAAGTCCTGGATATTGAAGTAGTGCAGCAACCACAAAATGTTCAAGTTGTTAAGAACCAGGGCATACAAATAAAACATGATTTCTTTCAGTTGTCACATAATTTTGAAGATGTGGTGGTCTGGGTCTGTCAAGATTTTTTTTTTTGAAAAAAATGAAAAAACCTTGAATTAACACAGAAGACAGTTACAAGAGGGAGAAAGGGCATCCCAACCAAACGCAGAGAGACCAGAAGTACACAGGGCGCGAAAACGCGACATGTCGCGAAAACGCGACATGTCGCGAAATCGCGACACAAAACCAAACAACCGCCGCGCCACAACACCCAGTCGCGATAACGCGACATGTCGCGATATCGCGACATGTCGCGATATCGCGACAAAAAGCGCCGGAACCACAACACCCGAAAAAGGTCGCGAAATCGCTACAGCACAGCACCAAATCACCCAAACACCAAAAGTGTCACGAAATCGCGATGAGAAAGCCTTAAAGCATCTGCTCCCCGAGACTGTTGCGAAATCGCGACGAGGACCCCTTTGATCGGCAACTTTGAGAAAGTGTCGCGACATCGCGACGAATTTTCCTTGGAGTCCCACTTGGCCGGAAGTGTAGCGAAATCGCGACAAGAAAGCCAAAGGGCGCCCCATCCGTAAAAGTGTCACGAAATCGCGACATGTTCAGCCCCGAGGTGCCCATTACCATAACAAGTCGCGATATCGCGACGTTTTTCCTCGCCACGTTGTTTTTCTCCGTAACGTAGCGAAATCGCTACGGGTTTGCCCCTGTGCTTCCTTTCCATAAACATGTCGCGAAATCGCGACAGGTTATCCATTGGGAGGCTTTTCTCAAAAAGGTCGCGATAACGCGTCGGTTTTTCCTCCTTTACTAAATTTTGCTCAACACATCTCGAAATCACAACAAGGATGCCCCTATGAGTCCCTTCCTCAACAAAAGCACGAAGGCGCGACAGATTTTCCTTGTAGTAGCTTTTCACACAGATTGTCGCGATATCGCGACGGTTTTTCCCTTTCATGCAGTTTTTCTCAAAGCGTCGCGATATCGCGACACTTTTCCTCCAGCAGCAAAACCTACCAAAAAGGTCGCGACATCGCGACACCTTCTCATCAACGACCACGACGACGCAACAAGTCGCGAAATCGCTACAAAAATCCTCCCAAGGCCACAGCAACCAGAAGGGTAGCGAAATCGCTACAGTTTTCCAGGATAGGTCGCGACATAGAGACAAGTCGCGACAGAGCAACAGGTCGCGACAGAGCGACATGTCGCGACAGAGCAACATGTCGCGATAGAGCGACATGTCGCGATAGAGCAACATGTCGCGAAATCGCGACAGAAAACCAAACCGGGTCAAGACGACGCAATATGTCGTGATATCGCGACAGAAACGAACCTTAGTCATTTTTGAGCTCATGGATGTAGAGATCGTTCCAGGCCACTCCGAATCTCTTCATCTATCATAGGCATATCACTGTGCAGCTGGACACCTACCTCTTTCTCAGCACCCATCTTCGCAAGGAAGTCAGCTACCGTGTTCAGATTTCTACTCACATACACAGGGATGACATCATCTAACTCCCTCCATAACTCCTTGATTTGAGATATCAACATCCGCAGTCTCCAGGATTTTAAAGAGAAATTCCGCAAGCAATCTAGAGCGCCGATCAGGACTTGAGAATCAGATTCAAGAATTATTCTCCGGTGACCCTGCTTAACAGCCCAGATAGACGCGGACTTAATGGCCAAGGCTTCGGCTTCATTGTTCGTGGCTCTGCCCAATCCCTGTAGTTCCCAGTAAAGAACCGCACTCAAGTGATCCCGACAAACAACACCAATTCCTGCGTTGCCCGGGTTGCCTTTTGCAGCCCCATCAGTATTGATCTTGATCCAGCCTTCAGGGGGGGGTTTCCAGCATGATCTATCTTGCCTCTCAAGACCCTCAACCCCCTCTTCAGGATGCCCAAGAGTAGCCTGATTCTTTTCATTGGCAAGAGTAGCAACAGTTTCTGTGACTTTGCTCCAGATGACCTGCCAAACACCGTCAATCGAGGAGAAAGTGTTTCTAAATATCCGTGCATTTCTCTCCAACCAAACTTGCCACCATATGAAGAGAAAGCCTAACTGCCAGCCAGTTCGGAGAGCTATAGACTTGAACCCGCCCCTTTTCCATTTTTCCCAAATATTGGTACGATTGAGAACACCATTAGCCCGGAGTTTAAATTGCAAGAACCAACGTTCCCAAATCGATGAGTAAAAGGACACTCAAAAAACAAATGGTCTACAGTTTCCTCATGATGGAGGCATAAAGCACATTGAGAGGGGCCATTGAAACCCCTACGCCTGAGATTGTCAAAGGTGAGAAGGCCATTATGCATAAGTTGCCAAGCGAAGAAGTTCACTTTCGGCCAACCCTTTAAATGCCAAATCCTTTTCCAATGCTGAACCGGAAAAGAGTGTGGGGGAGGCTCAGGGAGGATCTCTTCATATCCAGCCTTAACTGAGTAGACACCAAGGCTTCCATGGCCCCAGGCTAATTCATCTTCCTCATCCTTCCCCGTGAGGAACCTTTCTGACAATATTTTTTGCAGGATAGGCACCAACTCCGGAGAGACAGTAGTTGGCCACTCCTCCCATCGCTTAAACTTTTTAAAAGTATACCCCCCCAAATGACTGGTAAGAAGATATTTATCAATAAGGAGCCAACCCTGGGCTTCTAAGGCGGACATGATAGGATGAAGCTCGGGGAACAAAACAATAATGGGCGGATGCTGGTCCCAAGAGTCAGTCCAGAAGCGAGCCTTGTCTCCTTTCCCCACTTTCCAAAATAATTGATCTTTGATAATCTGGGACCCAAGCTTGAGAGTCTGCCACACTAAAGAACCAGGACCTTCCAAGGGAAAGCGACCCACCTCATTGGGATGGACATGCCCCAAATATTTACTGGAAAGAATTCTGCTGAAGAGAGAGGATGGCTGAGAAACCCACCGCCAATACAGTTTTCCAGCCAAAGCCCTGTTATTAAGCATAGAGCATCTCAAGCCCAGCCCTCCTTTATCCTTAGGCTGGGTGACTTTATCCCACCCAACCAAGGCCCATTTTTTCTTCCCTTTTGCGCCTTCCCACAAAAATCTTCTAGCCATTTTGTCCAACTTTTTCCAGATGGTATGAGGGGCAGTCAGTATTGAGAATTTATAGATCGGCAAAGCCTGAATAACTGATTTCAAGAAGGTTAATCTACCCCCGTAGCTTAGCCATTTATGGGCCCAATGATTCATTCTGTCTTTGATGCCTGCTAACAGGTTCTTCCAAATATCAGCATTTAACTTTTTGAAGTGAAGGGGAACCCCCAGGTAAACAATTGGAAGAGAGGACCTAGTGAATCCCAGGATGTCAATAACACGCTCCTGAAGCCGTTGGTCGAGATTGAAGAAGACCACTTTGGACTTCCTGTCATTAAGAACCTGATTTGAAGCCCTAAGGTAGACATTCAAAGTGTCTCTGATTCCTCTAGCTTCCCGAAGAGTGGCCGCACCAACCAGACCCGTATCATCCACAAATTGCAAGTGAGTCAGAGTCTCCTCCCCAACCTTGATACCAGAAAGCCGACCTTGTTGCCTTCTCCTCAAAAACAGTCTTCCCAAACCCTCGGCCAAGAGAAGGAAGAGATAGGGAGAACAAGGGTCTCCCGGCGGAGCCCACGGAGAGCGCCGAAAGGAAGCAAGGGAAGGCCCTTAACGAGAACAGAAAAGGAGGGAGAAGAAACACAACTCATAACCCAAGCAATCCATTCCTGAGAGAAGCCAAAGGCAGCCAGAATTTTCGACAAGAAGCACCACTCCACCCGGTCATAAGCCTTGGACATATCCAATTTAATGAACATGCCTTTGTTGCCCGAAGTTTGCATTGAGTGGATGGCTTCCTGGGCCAAAATCACCCCATCCAAAATTTGTCTTCCCTCAACAAAGCCCCCCTGTTCAGGAGAAATGATGCTATGAAGAAGGGGTTTAAGCCTCTCAGCCATAATCTTAGAGATGATTTTGTAAATCACATTGCATAAAGCAATAGGCCTGAAATCAGAGATATGAGTCCCCACTTCCCCTTTCGAAATTAAAGCAATGAAGGTGTGATTGATCGCCCTGAGCATTCTGCGATTGGATCTGGATTCCTCAATAACAGCCAGAACATCCTCCTCCAAGGTATCCCAGAAAGCCTGAAAAAATTCAATAGGAAAGCCATCTGGACCAGGAGATTTTCCAGAACTCATACCAAAGACCACATTTCTCAGTTCATCCCTTTCAATGGGTCTAAGCAGGGTCTGGTTGTCCTCTTCAGAGATAATCGGAGGAATAACATTAAGAACTTCGTTCTGAGCCTCAATATCTTGCTGCATACTTTCCTTAAAAAGTTTAGAAAAGTAATCGATAGCATGGGAGTGCATACCAGGAATAGTATCGAAGACATTTCCCTGTTCATCTTTGAGAACTTCCATATTGTTCATCTGTCTCCTGGCACAAGCTGACCGATGAAAAAATTTGGTATTTCTGTCCCCTTCTAATAACCAAGTATTTCTAGCCCTCTGTTTCCAGTATAACTCCTCTTGGTTGTCAATGTCCTCAACCGCTTTACGCAGTTCGTCATCTTCAGATTTGAGTTGCTCAGTAATTGACCCTTCCCTAAAAAGTTTCTGGACCTCCTCCCATCTAGCCACCAAGGGAGCCCTTTGGGACTGGAAATCCGACTTATTTCCTTTCCTCCACTGTTTCAATTGAAATTTGACAAATTGAAGCTGTTTATGAAATTTGAACATTGCTGTCCCAAAAGGTGGGCGGCCTTCTGCCCACCATTGAGAAATTTTTTGTCGAAGGTCCTCCTTTTGTAACCAAAAATTCTCAAATTTAAAAGGCCTAAAGTGCTGTCCACTCGAAGTCCCTCCCTCAAGCAAGATGGGAAAATGATCCGAAATAGGGCCCTCCAAAATCTGGAACTTTAAAGTCCATTTAACAAAAGCCTCCTCCGAGACCAAAAAGCGATCTAACTTGACCTTCCTGCTATGTGGCTCCTTTCTGTTTGTCCAAGTGAAAAAAACACTAGGGCCTTGAACGTCCACTAGATTAAAGGCCTGAACTTGGGCAATCAAAAGCCGATCCCCTGGGTCTAAAGTAGGGGAGCCACCTTCTTGGTCCCGGACAGATAATTTTGCATTAAAATCCCCTGCCAATAATCCAGTCAAAACACTCCCTGTTTGCTCTCATATTGTGAACAGCGTCCCATTGGAGCCTCTGGCCTTCAAGATCTTGGGCCCCATAAAAGTTGGTAATAAGGATCAGTTCAGAATTGAAGTTATTTCTGAAAAGAGAAGAAAGCACACCCCTCCAAGCTACATGATCTAAAGCAGTCCAGACCAGAGGGTTCCAAAGGGTAACAATTCCCCCTGAAGCTCCTTGGGCAGCCACGTCCATATACCCAGCTCCCCGCCAGATTTTAGTAGCGGTTTTACTCATGATATCTAAAGACATTTTGGTCTCCTGGAGAAGCAAAAAATCTGTTTTTCGGTTTTCTAAGAGTCTTTGAACAGCAGATTGATGGGTTCTACTGTTTAAACCCCTAATATTCCAGGATTGAATAATCATTGAAAACCTTGTGAGCAGTAAGAATCAATGGACCTCACCAATCCTTCATTGATTAGCTTATCTCCTTGGGCAACTAGTAATTCCTTATTGGATTTTCTTCCCGCTCCTTGAGAGTTATTGTTTCTTGATC
>JAQPPZ010005208.1:0-38060 GCA_028583015.1 Wollemia nobilis | reverse complement strand
GAGATGGATGATGTTGAGGGGTTTGGGTTCCTCTATTCCATATATACTGGTGAGTTAGTAAGCTCCTAAACCATATTTGTATTTGATAATGTATAGGCCCAACTAGTATAGGAAAAATTTATCATGCAAGTGGTATGGTTGATTCAAGTTCTATTGGTTTTCCTTTAGCACAAGGTCTTCGATTTAAAATTTGCATTGATGAACTTTGTTATTGTATGCATGTTTGAAATAATCTTGGTAAAATCAAAGATGTTCAATAGCATTTATCTAATGTTCATTAAGAAGTGTGAGTTGGTCTAAATGAGCTTGGCGAGCAGTGTCATCATCGATGAATTATTGTCGTGATATTCTCAATGAGGGGATTTCCAACTATAGGTGCATAATGGCCTCAGTATTGTAGATGAGTGAAAATGGAGTTTCTTCATCAAGTGTTTTAATACTTGGTTTGTATGTCCAAAGTGCTAACAAGAATTTAGTTGTACCAATCATGATGAAATTCGATGATTATTTTTTGAAGGATGGAACAAATGGTTTTGTTAGTTGCTTTAGCCTGGCCATTGCCTTAAGGGTAATAAGAAGCTAAGAAATGATGTTGGATGTTATTTTTTTCACATAGTGCATGAACATCCATGTTTATGAAAGGTGTGTCATTATCTAAAATGATTCATGAGGGAATACCAAAATGATATATGAGGTGTTGTGTGATGAACTCAACAATTTTAGGTTCTATTGTTTGAATAATAGGGATGGCCTCAACCCACTTTGTGAAGTATTATTTGGTGATGATAATGAATTTGTGTATGCCTGGTGAAGTGAGAGTGATTTTTCCTATAAGATCTAGGTCCCATTGGGAAAATAGTCGCATTGATTGAATGGGTTGTAATGCTTGAGATGGTAAGTGGGTTAGGTTTTCATGGTGTTGGCATTTTATGCACTTCAGCATAAAAATCATGTTCCATGGTGGGCCAATAATAACCCATGCATATAATGCACTTAGTGATGGCCACTCCAGTAAATTGACCAGTGATGGTTACAAAGATGACATGTGGCCAAATATGGCTCTAAGAAACTAAGGAGAATTCTATCATAGATATATTTGTAGAGTATGTCTTCCAGTAGGGTATATCTAGTATATTTGTTTTTGAAGGTGCATTTATGAGTATTAGGTAAATCTATGCGAAGGATACCCAACTTTATGTATTCCTTGATTTGGAAAAACCAAGTTTCATGGTGCTTTGCTTGGACAAAATTGACATCCACATTGTTAGAGGATATCTTCAAAAAATAGAAGACTTATGGATGGTTTGTACATATATGTGGGTTATCTTATCATGTAGGTTTTATGGAATGAGATATTCAAGAGATGCCTTAGTGTTAGCTAACCAGTTTGTCGATCTTGGAGAATATTCTATGTCATACCACTTGAATTGGGATAATAATTGTTCTATGACTTGTTTGTATTGTTTGAGAATTGGGCATCAACATTGATAGATTTCCTTGGTTGACAAATAGAAGGGAATCACCAAATATTTGTAGTCATGTGATGTGTATTGCAAGGGAAATTTTGAGGCCAAAGATAAGTTCTTTGCATTTGAAATTGTTATTTGTGCAGGGGAGGTCTAGTTTGAATGAAAATGGGAGTAGAACCCCTTATGATGTGAAGAAGACTATTCCAACACCCCCCCCCTTATTTACATTTAGAACCATAAAATAAAAGCGTTAGCTCAATGTTGGTCTCAGGTTCAATGTATTGTTCGATTTTGGTAATATTGAATATTGAATCATTAGGAAGCTTGATAAGAATTAGTTTATCATCTTTGAGGGGAGTTTCAATGAGCTGGTCTATGATGGCCTACCTTTTATTGAATTTTTGATTGATGAATTCTAGGTCAATTTTAATTAGAGCATGATCCATTTGATGGTTTTGTTGTTTCGGTAGGACTTGCTCATCATTAACTATAAGAGGTTTTCCTAAGCAATGACATAGGTGGTATGGTATAGCATGTAATGGCAAATTTTCTTAGTTGTAAAAACTACCACTAGGTATAACTTTTTCATATTTTCATAGCATGTTTCATAGCTAACTAAGGTTCTAGTGATATAGTATATATCCTGCTCTCAACTGGATTCATTCTTTTGATCCAATATGGTACCTAAAATGAAATTGGTGGATGATATGTACAAGTGGAAAGGGAATCCTGATCATGGCAAGGATAAAATTGGAAGAGAAGTGAGGTATGTTGTGATTACATTGAAGGAAGTTTAAGATTTATGGTCCCATTCAAATGCAACCTCTTTTTGTAATAGATTATTAAACAACTTGCATTTTTTCAGTAGTTGGATTTATAAAGTAATGAATCACTTGAACCTTCCCTTGCAAGCTATGTAGTTGTTTGAGGTTTGTAGGAGGTGGCATTTCTATGATAGCCTTGACCTTTTTGGGGTCCACTTCAATAACTTGTTAAGAGATAATGAAGCCTAGAAGTTTTCCTATGATCAGACAAAAGACACACTTTTTGGGATTTATCCTTACATTGTGCTCGAGGATTCAGTAAAAAACTTAGCACAAAAAATCAATGTGTTGATGGTACTCTTTGGATTTTTCCAATAGGTCATCCATGTATTCTTCCATAATATTATGGATGTAATCATGGAAAATATAGGTCATGGCACATTTATAAGTAGTGACTATGTTTTTAAGGCCAAATGACATGACTTTATAACATAAATTCCTCCAAGGATTGGTGAAGGATGTTTTATGTTGATCATTAGGTTTAACTCGAATTTGGTTGTAACCTAAAAATCCATCCATAAGGGATAAAATTCCATGACCTATGATGGAATAGACTAGTGTGTTGATGTTTGGCACGGTAAAGTTGTCCTTGGGGCATGCCTTATTTAGATCATGAAAGTTAGTGCAAACATAGATTACCCTCCTGGGATTTCCAATAGGTACCATATTGAATACCCACTCAGGATAGTCAATTGTTTGAATGAATATATTGAGGAATTTTTGTAACTCATATTTAACCATTAAAGAAATAGTGGGATGCACTTTTATAAGATTTTGTTTAACTAGTATTGTTTTGTTGTCAAGTGTGAGTCTATGGACCACGAGTGAGGGGTCAAGGCTAGGCATGTTGGTATAGGATCAAGTGAAGACCATATTATATTGTGTGAGGAGTATAGTGAAGCTCATGTGTTCTTTGAGAGATAAGTTTTTTTGAGTTTGAGATGCAAGGTTCATCGGGATCATCATTGATATCAATGTTGATGGTGTCCTCCATAAGCATGTGGGAGCTATATTTGAGTTGCATAGAGATTGGAATGAGGTGCAGATCATTTTTTGTATTATAAACATGGATCTTATCATTATGGGAAACTTTTTTTTGATGAAAAAACCTAGATGGATGAGAAATGGGAGCATTGGAGTGATGGAGCAAGTGTTGGAATCGGAGGAATTTGTATGTGGAAAGATTGAGATATAGGTTATCAAAATAAATATAGGTAGGATCGATGTTTAAGATATGATCAGGATGCAATGCATAGTGAATTTAAGTAAAGAGGTCCATGGATGTCATATTTATAATATGATGAGGAAGGAATTTGAAAGAACTAGTTGAATATGTCGATGAGGTTTGGTTGAGTGTATTGGCATTAGAAGATGTATCATCTAAAGTATCTACATCGATCATGATATCATCAAATATTGGAAGACTACCAATTGCAATAAGAAGCTTGTCATATGAGTCATTAAATAAAGGGATGTCATTTGAGGGTGCACGAAAAAATAAGTAAGGAATATACAATATAGAGTGTGGAGAGGAACTCTTTTTGAGAGCATCGTATTCTAGTTTGAAGTGCTCATCAAGGTCATCTATTGGAGGATCAAGAGTGAGGCCATTAATTTATTGTGCAAGGAGATCTATGTGTGTGCGAGGGAATCCAAGATTGGATCTATTTCATGGTTGTTGATATGGGGGGTTAATAAGGTTTCTAGGTCCCTATTCGTATCACCCTAGGCAAAACACATGCTAGTTGAAGCATCATAAATATCATATGGTAAAGTGAGGGTTGGATAGATAATTGATATTTTCACAAAATTGAGCTTCAGACTCTTTGGGTGTATGATTTTTTGATGTAGTGTTAATTCCCACATAAAAAAATAAAATTATTTGATTTGTTGGAGGACCAATGGATACAACTATACCTATAATTAGTGGGGTATTGCAAGGATGACAAAAATATTTAATAGTTTGGATGGTAGGGGGGATATATATGCATTTTATGTACAATGTAGTCTACTGGACTAGGATTGGTCATCAAAATTGAAATACGGGGTGTTCCTTGGTGTGCATATTGTGGAACATTCCCTTGGTTCTTTTGGATTGTATGTGATGAAGAGGATGATGATGGTTGTGATAATGAATGGAGGTGGACCGGTTTAGGAGCAATAAATGGAGTGGGTGTTGTGAGCCACACATTGATTTGGATAGCACGATGTTCCCATGAATGATAATCACCAAGAGTGGGTGATATGGGATGAGTAGAGGCAATATTCAAAGACAAGGTGAAACGAAAAATGGCTAACTACTGCAACTATTCTAGCGGGTCCTCTATTTTTCAAAATTCTGAAGGCGGGAAGGAGATTTTTCAAATTTTTGGAGGGTGGGAGGATAGTTCCAAGGAAGTTCCTGTTCCTTCTAGCACGGTTGCTCCTGAGGGTGTGGTTAAGGATGATTTTGCTCCTTTAGGCCTTGATAGTAAAGTGGTCCCTTCCTCTCTTCCACCCAGTCTGGATGGAATTCCTCTGGAGTCTAGTTCTAAAGGTGGCCCGTCTTCCTCTCCCTGGCAAGGTCAGCTCTTTTTGGGGTGATGATATTCCTATTTCCAGTCACCAACCTAGTAATCCTTCTGCTTTGGATCCTATTGCCCCAAAACCTTCTTTTGCTAATATTTTGGGCAAGTCCTCTTCCTTTGTTGATCCTTCTATGCCCCCTTTTGAAGTTTCTGGTAACAAAGTCAAGGTTCCTTTGAGCTTAGCATCCTTTTATTTATCTCAGGAATCCTTTTCTCTTGTTGGCAAGGTTGTGGGTGGAAATCCTAATTTAGACACTATCAGGCGATGGGCCTTTTCTAGATGGAAAGTTAGAGGTTCCCTGGAGATTTTTGGTCTCTCTAATGGATTTTTTGGCATCCGCCTCAATTCTCAGGAAGACACAAATCAGATTCTATCTAGTGGACCTTGGTTCCTTGGGTCCAAAAGTGTATTCCTCATGAAATGGACCCCTGATTTTGATCCTAAAAAGCAAAGCATCAATTATGCTCCCATTTGGGTTAGACTTCCCAATATTCCTTGGCATATTTGGTGTGAACCAATCCTCAGGTCCATTGCTTCAACTATTGGGGATCTTGTGCTCATTGATAGAGTTACACTAGCCAGGACAAGGATGCACGCTGCTCGCTTTTGTGTGAATGCTAATTTAGACTCAGCTCTTCCTACCTTTGTTGAGCTGGAGTATGGATATTTCTATCACAAGCAAGCTATTGAATATGAGAATAAGCCCCCATTTTGTATTGAATGCCGGACTCAGGGACATCTCAGAGCACAATGTCCTTCCTTCAAAAGACAGGCAAAAAATGTTGCACCAAGTCAAGGTAATCAAAATACTGGTAAAGGAAGGGACAATCTGACGCCTTTCAAGAAGGACAAAAGAATATTTCCACCTTCAAAAGGACTCACTTTCAGACCCATAAAGAATCATAAGTCTCATGAAGAAATTGCCAATTCTCCAAATGACAAGGGCAAAAAAGTTTCATCTTCTACCAATCATAATGAGGTGAGTCTTTTTGCGCTTCCAAATAAATTTCAAGCTTTGGCTAATTTAGATTCTAAAATTGATGTTAATGATCTGAATAGTCTTAATCATGAGTCAAACCCCTCCTCGGACCCAATGGTAGCACCCCAGGAAACTTCTCCTAGCCTGCTTTCCGCCTCTGAAAAGCTCATGGCTTCCCCTATTCAGATTACTAGTCATTCATCTCTAGTTCATACTGTTGATCAAGCTCTTATTGATGATGTTTCCATTCCTCCTTCCTTTTTTGAACCCAAAAGCCCCATGGTTCAAAAAATCCCAGCTCACAATTTTAGTCCAAAAAATACTAGAAGTCACAAGAAATCTCCCATTGATTGTGGAGCAGAGAAGAAGAGAGGAAGGCCCTCTAATACGGACCAGTGGAAATAGGATGTGCATGAAGACATTGCTAATGGGATCCAGAAAACTCTATTCTCCTCAGGCATTAACCTTTCTAAGGAAGACTCAAAAAGCACCAAACCTCCCCAACCACAAGGAAAGGGAGGCAAGCGAATCTCAAAATATTCAAAATGAAAATCCTCTCATGGAATGTGAGAGGCCTTAATGGCTTAGCTAAACAGAGGTTAGCTAAATCATTAAGGAATGAAATAAGACCCACCATTTTTTTGCTCCAAGAAACCAAAGTTAGTGATCCCTATGTTAAGATGGTTTGTAATAACATTTGGAAAAAGGGTGAGTTTACTTTTTGCAATGCAAAAGGAGCCTCAGGAGGCCTTATTTGTTTATGGAACCCGATAGTTCTAGAAGGAAAACTTATTCACTCCAATGATGAAATGGCCAACATCCTCTTTTTTGATAAAGACAACAATTCTCCTTGGGTCCTCACCAACATATATGCTCCAAATTCTATCACAGGGAGGTCTAGGGTGTGGGATATGCTATCTTCTATTAGAAGTGCTTTTATTAATCTTCCGTGGATCCTTGCTGGTGACTTTAATACTCCCTTATTTCCCTCTAACAAAAAAGGAGGGGTTGGTTCTTTCACTAAAAGCATGGAGGATTTCCAGGATTTTATAACCAAAAACAATCTGATGGATGTTCAGTTGAAAGGAAATCAATTTACCTGGTCAAATAGAAGATGTGGTTCTCAACTTATTCAAGTCAAACTTGATAGAGTGTTATTTTCTCAGGAAGCCTTGGCAATATGGGGTGATGCCAACCTTCAATCCCTTCTTAAGATCGGATCTGATCATAGCCCCATTCTCTTAGACACTAATAATCCCAAAATTTATAAAACACCTTTCATATTTGAAGCCATGTGGATGCTACATCCTGATTTCAGAGAAAGGATTTTCCAGTGGTGGCAAATAGATATCCAAGGATGTCCTTCCTTTATATTAGCACAGAAGCTCAAACTAATCAAAGAAAATCTCAAAATATGGAATAGAGACATTTTTGGGAATCTTTTCCAAAATAAACAGGATGTCAAGAATAGGTTGACCTCAATTGAAAAAGAAATTCAAGAAGGACAAGGTTGTTCTATTGAGTTGAGAGGTGAAGAAAGAAATTTGTTATCCCAATATCACAATATCCTGCAATGTGAAGAAACATTTTGGAGACAAAAGTCTCGCGATATCTGGCTTAAACAAGGAGATTCTAATACCAGATATTTTCATGTTTCTACTATGAGACACAGAAGCAATAACATAATTAAAGAAATTCGTTGCCAGGATGGAAGAATCACTGATGATATCAAGGAAATCAGATCTGAAGGGGTGGCTCATTTTATGCATCTGCTTGAAGAAGAACATAGGCCAAATTATGAAAGTGCCAAGGATTTCTTCCTCCAATTTATTCCTCATCTTATTTCTGAAGAAATCAACAACAAACTCACTACTGCTCTTTCTGATGAAGAAATTAGAATGGCTCTTTTCTCAATGAAACCTGATAAAGCTCCTGGACCTGATGGTTTTCCTCCCAGATTTTTTCAAGCCTTTTGGGATCTATTAGGGTCGGACGTCTGTGCTACTATTAAGGAAATTCAAGTTTCCAAAGTCATTCCCAGGGGTTTCAATTCCACCTTTATTGTGCTAATTCCAAAAAATCAAAATGCCAACAATTTCAATGATTTTCGACCAATCAACCTTTGTAATGTCATCTACAAAATTTTGACAAAAGCCATAGCTATCCATTTGAGAGATGTCATGCCCCTCATTATAAATCAGTGTCAAGGAAGCTCAGTCAGAGGTAGATCCATCTTATATGGAATCATTTCAGTTCATGAGGCAATTCATTCTATCTCACTTAACAAAAGAGTTGCTTTTATTCTCAAACTTGATATGAATAAAGCCTATGATAGACTTAATTGGGATTTCCTCCTTGCAATCCTGCATAAGTTTGGCTTCCATCCTGACTGGATTTCCTTAATTAAAGGATGCATTTCTTCTGCCTAGTTTTCTATCCTAATCAATGGATCACCTACAGGATATTTTCAAAGTAGTAGAGGGTTAAGGCAAGGTGATCCTTTATCCCCACTTCTCTTCATCATTGTGGTTGAAGCTCTTGGTAGATCAATCTTAGCTGCAAGACAAGCAGGTCTAATTTCAGGATTATAGGTCACTTCTCAATGCAATCCTATCACTCACCAACAATTTGTTGATGATACTCTTTTATCTACTTTTGCTTCTGTCAATGAAGCCAAAATTATTAAACATATTCTTCTTTTGTACGAAGAAGCAGCTGGCCAAAGGATTAATTTTCAAAAGAGTAAAATATATTTCCTCAATACTCCTTTAAGAAGACAAGTTTTAATTGCTAACATCCTTGGATGCTCCATCTCTTCTTTGCCTTCTACCTATTTGGGATTACCTCTTTTTGTGGGGAATGCTAAAGAAAATCTATGGGACAATGTCATTGAAAGACTCCAAAAAAAGCTTTCTACATGGAGAGGAAATCTTCTCTCTCAAGCTGGAAAAATTACTCTCACTATGGCTTGCCTCCAAAGTATTCCTGTCTACTTTCTCTCCTTGTTCAAAGCTCCTGTAAAAGTTTACCAAAGAATGGAACAGATTCAAAAGCACTTTCTTTGGACAGGATCTGAGAATAAAAATAGATTTCATTTAGTTGCTTGGGATAATGTCTGCAAACCTAAGGAGCAGGGAGGTTTAGGGCTAAGAAGAATCCATCTTCTCAATTTAGCTCTTCTGGCTAAGCAGGCTTGGCATCTTATATCAAATGACAATGTTGATTGGGTAAAAATTATCAGAAGAAAATATCTCCAATTTTTTGAGTTCCTTTTTGGTGATATTCCTTCCTCAGGTTCTTCCTTTTGGAAATCAATTTGCTTGGCCAGATCAATCATCAAAAAAGGACTAAGGTGGAAAATTGGCAATGGTAAATCTATCCACTTTTGGGAAGATAGGTGGCTTGGTGACCGACCTCTCCTTCAGTTTCTTGAGCTTAGAAGGCTAATTGATATTACAAAGAATATGTTCGGTCCCTTGGTGGCTGATTTCATTTCTGATACAAATGAATCTAGAAATTGGAAAAGACTTGTCATTCCAGATCTAAGAGCTGAAATCTCATCCCTTGAAGCTCGGTTATCCTCCGCTCCAATTCCTTTGAGGGACTCTGTTGATATTCCTATTTGGGAACCTACTGATTCGGGAGAATTCTCTGTCAGATCAGCCTACTTGTTATCCCTCAATATAACTGACACCTCCCTTCCATTCAAGCTTGTTTGGACCAAATATCTAACCCCCAAAGTAGCTTCCTTTTCCTGGATTTGTATTCAAGATCGCATCCTTACCATGGAAAATCTTATCAAGCATGGCATTCCCCTCCCAAATAGATGCTACTTATGTCTCTCTGATTGGGAATCCACCTCTCACCTTTTCCTTTTTTATCCCTTTTCCAATGTTGTGCTTAACAAGTTGTTCCTCAAGTTCCATCTGACTTGGGTTTATCCCCCATCTATTGTTGATCTCTTCCTTCAGTGGCCCAATCCATTTAAAAATCTTGTTCTCAAAGGATTATGGAAGTTTTATCTTCAACATTTCTTATGGCAAATATGGCTTGAACGTAATAGAAGAATATTTGACAAAAAGGTCAATGATGTGGATTTTATTTCTAATAAAATTATCCTATTTGCCAAAGAGAATATTTTGATAGCTCCCTTAGATCCTTTCCCATGCTCTTCCTTTGAGAATGCCCTACTCAAATCCTTTCATATTTCCTTAGAGGATGCAAGATCTGCTAGTTCCTTATCCTCAAGAATTAATGTCAAATGGCACCCTCCTCCTCTTGGATGGGTCAAACTAAATTTTGATGGAGCTACTAAAGGGAACCCTGGCATGGCTGGTGCAGGAGGCATCCTTAGAGATCATTTTGGTAATCCTATATTTGCCTTTGTTGAACCATTGGGAGAACTATCTAATCATTCTGCTGAAGCTAAAGCTTTGTGGAGAGGTCTCCAATTCATAAAGCAGATTCTCGAAAAAATCATTGTTGAAGGAGACTCTTTGAACATCATCAACTATTTAAAGAATTCCAAACCTATAGGATGGAAGATAAGGAGCATAATTGAGGAAATCAAATAGATCCTCAACAAGCAACATGAGGTCATCATCCAACATGCTTTTAGAGAAGCAAATTATGTGGCTGACAAGTTGGCAAACATAGGGGTTTCTACCCATGGGATGCTGATGTGGACTGATTCTCTTCCTCCTGAAGTTGTTGCGCTTGCCAGGTTGGACCAAAATCCTCATCATCATGAAGAAGCTTAAATTTTCAACATGTGTTTTCAATCATCACCCTCATCTTCACGTGAGGCTTCATGTGTATGATAGTCCCAATAATCAAGTTTTCAACTATGTCCTCTTGGCTATTATATCTCCCTCCCCAAAGTTGCCCCGACATTTGTGTCTTACCTCGAATTACACCTTTATCACCTTTTATGATTTGTTCCTATACGATCCACCACCTTTTCAAATTGTCTCCATTGGTTTTTCGTTAACCACTTTGTTTTGGAATTCCAATGCTTTTTCAAACACTACCTATAATTATTACTGGCCCGTGCACCTCAAAAATCATTCGTCTACCCTTTCAAAAAATTTCCAAAGGTGGATATCCTTCTGCTTCATTCCGAGGTGTGTCCAGTTGGGTTTTTCAAATTTTCTTGGTTCTAGTGCCAGCTCTATGTTTATCTGGTCCTGGTTATTGAGTGATCCAATAATTCAATGATATCCACTCACTGTGCACTTTCCAATCACTTTCTGTAGTCTACACTGGATGAAAATCCTTTTCGATCCAAGTCTTGTCCAATCTGTGATTCTTATCTTAGTTTTTTCCTTTTCAAGGTTTCCTTTTTGGTTGAAGGGCAGTGTTTCCAAATTTCATTTATACCACTTCTTGCATGCTCCCTTCACGAGTCTTCCTTATTCCCTGTCCTTGTTACTGGTTGCACTTTCCCTACTCTGTTTTATCCTCTGTGCTTTTCACTATTCTGTAACCATGAAGGAGGGGAAAATTGAATATGTTGAGCCTAAGGTCTTTGAGATTGAGACCACTATTGAAGCCATTTTGAAGGACAAGGGAGGTCTCATTCCATTCTTCAAAATGTTCACTGGTACCAACTAGGATGCTACTATGGTATTTGCAAATACGTGGGACAATGGAGTTATCACGATTCATGGAGTCGAGTTTCAAATCATGTTGGAGATTCTTGTTGAGCTAACTAGGTAGGCCCTTGATGGTCGGGTGGTTAGAAGGAATAAGCACAATTGGGAAGCTGAGCTATCCCATTTTGATAACTCGTCCACGGTGAGGAAGCTTCGCAAGAAAGGTCTGTATCGACACCATTTATCCTCTCCTTGGAAGGAAATCCTGAAGCCTGTTATGCAGTATCTTACTGTGGATGACCCTGAATCCCAATTATGTAGTTTCCATTTGTCTTTCATTAATCATTTTAGAGATGCAAAGATGTTAAATATCCCTACTACTTTGTACTGGTCCATTGATTATGCCATCACCTCTACCCATGGCAAGAAAGAAGAAGGTTGGCCTTCCCATCAGGGGCTTTTCAAAATCCTATATGACTATTTACTCCAGAAATTCCCTAAAGGAAACCTTCCTTCCCCTGACTCTTCAGAAGAGAATTCCTCTTCTACTCCCAGCCCTAAAGCCACCAGGTCCAAAAGGAAAAGCAAAACTGAGAAACCCCCTTGTTTCAAATGTCAAGAAGAAGGTCAAGCTTGAAAAAACACCCGTTCGATGCTCTCAGAGGCTCAAGTTTAAGGACACTCCTACCCCTGAAAATATCAAGAAAGAACACAAATCTGACTCTGATTCTCCTGATGTGGTGGAAAAGTATCTTCACAAGCTTGTCATCCAGTCCACCTCTGCCACCATTGACCATTTGGAAACCGCCTATGTTGCACTTGGGAAAGGAATTGCTCAGCTCAAGGAACAACGTAATGCTCTCAGCCTACTCTTTTTCTATGATAATTATGAAGAGGGCCCTACCTTTTCTGCTGTCGCTGGAGTTTTTGATGTTAAGGATGATGAAGTCATCGAGATAGCGAAGGAAGTCTCTAAGGATGTCCCTAAGGATGTGCTCAAGGACGCTGCCAAGGATGTTGATCTGGAGATCGTGGTTGCCTCTCCTATGCAGACTGATGCACCAAACTAATGTTCTAGCTTGTTTTGTCTCTCAGCTAGCTCTTCTCTAGTTTCCTTTTGTGTTCTGACCCTTTTCGTGGGTCAGTTTTTTGGTTTCCTTCTTTGTTGTTCCTACGTGGATGCATTTTGTTCCTTTCCTGCATCCTCCTTTGTCCTTTCTATGTTTTCCTAAGTTTTAGTTCTTTTTGCTTCTCTGTTGTACAAGGCATTGGGGTGCCTTTCAAATGCCCCATTTTTTAATGCAAAATTATTAACTTACCAAAAAATTATATGGGATGAGTAGCATAGAGAAATTATGGTGTATTCCTAGAGGGAATAAAGTAAGTGGAGGGTGAGGGCTGAAGGTGGTAGGAAAGGATGGTTGACTAGGAGAAGTGTATTGTGGTGTAGGAAGAAGGGGAGGTGAGTTAGTAGAAAGGGTGTTATCCCCTTGTTAAGAATTTTAGAGGAAAGGAGCCAAGTGATCCATATATAGAAAGGATGGAGAATTTGTTACAAAAGGAAAACTAGATAATGTTTAAAAACTAGGCCATGGTAGGATAGGTTGATTGGAGGAAAGTTGTGTTGGAGGAGATGGAAAAGAGTGGGTTTCTATTGTAGGAATAGGTTGAGTTGGGATGGGGCTTATTGGTTGTGTTGACTCTATGGGTTGAGAAACAATAGTATTAATATGGGAAGAGGGGAGCCTTGTAGGGAAGTGACCATATGACAAAATTTGAATGGGTTTTCATATGCAGGAATACGATGCACTTGTCCTTCAAGAAGATATTTCAAATAATGATGAATTTTTGGAGGAACATATTGCATATCATGAATCCATGATCACTCTAGGGGAAGGTTGCATTGCATTTATTTTATATTACATGGCATAGGGTGGGTAGTCTCTTAATACCTACTTGAATATGTAAGACGATAGTACTCATAGTAGAGTAGAGAGCACCATTGAATGCTTGCAAGTCAAGGGTTGAGGTGGGTAGGTGGATAGAATAAAGGTTTAGGTGTTGGAGGAAAGCAATAGAAATGATGTTGATGGAGTAACCTATGGGTATTAGGGCACAAATGAATGTTATTCAAACAACACATGATATGCATAGGGGGATTGGTCCCTACTCCTTCAAGGGTTTTCATATTGTAGTCATAGAAGACAATTGATGGGTGCATGCATGTTCGCACACTATTGATAAAATTTGTAAAAGAATTATTATCATGGGTTTCCAAATCTATAAATCTTAAAATGGTATTTAGAGACTCACAATGAGGTTGCAATTATTTCAAACGATCATAAATATATAGCTTGGCTAGTGTGGTGTGTAGTTGATGTGTGAGGTTTCTTCGTATGGTGATGATGTTGTGATGTACAAGAGGATGAAGACTTTGCATGGGTAGTGCTATAGAAGAAGTTGGTACATTAGGAGTTTTTGATGGTGATTTTTTTTTTCAGTGTAGCATCGGTTCATGTGGTAACATTAATCATACCCATAAAATTTTGATGAGATGGAAAATAGTTGATGTGGTTGATATCTCGAGGTAGGGATTGCAGTGTTGAAACACCAATTTGTGTTTGTTGTGTTGCATGTTTAGGGAAAGGGTTCTTATATATACCCATGTTATGATTAGACAAATCCAAAGGACTATCAATTTGAATGGATCCTCAATCAAGAAGGTCTTGAACTAGATGTCAAAACTGATGATAATTATTAATGTCATGGCCCCTCTACCTATGGTATTTTTGGAACAAATGATCAATATACACTTTTAGTTTGGATTGACTGGGGTTTTTTGGCTTGAATTTAGGTAGGGAAGTATGTCCTACATTGTATAAATTTTGAAAAATATTGGGTGGCAGCTCAGAGAGAGGGGTCTAATTATGATGTGGACATGGAGGGAAATATTAGTGATTGAGAGGTTAATTAGGTGGATGAGGAGAAGTAGACCCAAGTTGTTGGTACCACTACTACAATAGTTGAGTGTATCGTTGTTGTGGAGTAGGTGTCACACTCAATAAGACTTGATTTATTTGAGGTGGCTTCAAAGGATTGGGGTTTTTGGTACGTTTTTTGAATCTACAATTGGTACAGTATTTAATTTTTTTGTAGATTTTGACTTCCCCCTCCTAAATTTTGATATCTTCAATTACCTTGGCTTGAGTGATGGCATTTTCAAAGGAGTCGTGTTGTTGTATTTGTAATTTTCTAGGTATGTTCTTGGCTCAACTCTTTACCAACTCCATGTGCAGGATTGAAAATGTCAATTTGTTGATGATCCCACATCATTTGGCAACATAGTTGTTAATAGACTCATCATCAAATTATCATAAGCTATAAATATCAGGTAGTGACATATTTTTGATGTTTATAGAGAAATATTTTAGGAATGAGTTAGTCAGTTGCTCAAATATGAATAAGCTATGTTGGAAAAATTTATTAAACCATTCCAGAGGTTGATCCCTAAGAGATAGGGGGAAAGTGTGGAGCATGAAGGGGTCAATATTATTGATTTGGTATCAAGCATATTGATAATTGCACAAGTGCTCCTTAGGATCCTCCTTACCCCTAAACTTCTCAAAATTGAGTATCTCATATTGATATAGATAGGTATGCATGGCTACAGAAAGGTTAATCGCGACATGTTGGAAGAGAAAGAGAAAGCAAAAAAAAGTGTCGCGATTTCTTGACAAGTTTGAAGAAAAAAGAAAAAGTAAGAAAAGTGTCATGATTTCTGACATGTCACATTTTTGTGACTAAAATAGGAGAGAGAAAGTAAGTTGGAAAAGTGTCACGATTTCGTGACATGTCGCATTTTCACGACTAAAATAGGAGAGAGAAAGGAAATTTGAAAAGTGTCACGATTTCACGACATGTCGCATTTTCGTGACAAAAGAAAGAGAGGAAGCGTATGGAAGCAGAACTATCATGATTTCACGACAAAAGCAGAAAGCAAGACTTCGAAGTAGAAGTGTCATGATTTCATGACAAAAGCAAAGAAGCTAAGTACGGAAGCAGAAGTGTCATGATTTCGCAACAAAAGCTAAGTTGAAGACTATGGAAGTAGAAGTGTCACGATATCATGACAAAAGAAAAGACGAAGTCTACGGAGGTAGAAATGTCGTGATATCATGACATGTATTTTTATGGGCCAAAGCAAAGAGAAAATGCAAGGAGGAAAAAGTGTCGCGATATCATGACATGTTGTATTTTTGGGGGCCGAAGCAAAGAGAAAGCGCAAGGAGAAAAAGTGTCACGATATCGTGACATGTAGCATTTTTGCGGTCCGATGCAAAGAGAAAGAGAGAGAAAGAAAAAGTGTCGCGATATCACGACATGTAGCTTTTTTGCGGTCCGATGCAAAGAGAAAGAGAGAGAAAGAAAAAGTGTCGTGATATCGTGACATGTATTTTCACGGGCCAAAGCAAGGAGAAATATAGAGAAAGAAAAAGTGTCGCAATATCGTGACATGTTGTTTTCGTGGCAACAGCAACAGAAGAGTTACAAGGGCAGTTGAAGCCAATGAAGACCGATGACAACCAACTAAAATTAGGGTTTACAGGTGTTCTGAAAGCCGACTAAGATTAGGTTTTACAGCCGACTAAGATTAGGGTTTTCATCATGTAAATATTGTTATAAAAGGAGGGTTGTTTGGTGAATTGATAAACAAGTTCAGGAATGTGTCGAAGTGTGAAATGCAGTTGTAAGAGCGCAAAGCAGTATGTGAGATGATGGCGAAGTGCACAAAGTGAGTGAAGAGTCGTGTCAAATTTTCCTAAGTGCATCTATGAGTGCACAAAGAGAGCAAAGTGTGCAGAGAGCAAAAAGGTTGAAGTTTGATCAAGTGCGGTTGTGATTGCACAGAGAAAGCAGAAGGCGAAGTGCAGTTGTAGATCATAGAATATGTGTCTGTTCTATAAATAGTGAGAGAGATTGGGTAAGCAATAGACCAGTCAGGGTCTTGTAAAAGTGAAGGTATTTTTCTATTAAACTTCTAGATTCAAATTTGAAGTCCAGGTTGCAGCTTGGCATCAAGGGTTGGTGCTCCTTCTAGTTGGTCCTGGTAAATCAGGGGGTTGGTGCTCCTTCCAATTGGTGCTGGTAAATCAGGAGTTGGTGCTCCTTTCTGTTGGTGCAGATAAATCAGGGGTTAGTGCTTCTTCTAGTTGGTGCTGGTAAATCAGGGGTTGGTGCTCCTTCCAGTGGGTGCTAGTAAATTGATTGTAAAGTTGGTGCTTTGCAAAGGTTGGATTTGGATGGTAGTCCAAGCAGTCATTTCTTGAGGAGTAGCCAAATTAGTGAACCTCATTAAAATCTTGTGTTGTGTGATGTTCTCTTGTGATACTTGCTTTATCTAGTTTTAAGGTTTCACTATTTTAGTTTTAAGAGATATAAATTTAAGTTTAAATAACTACACTGATTCACCCCCCCCTCTCAGTGCCATTGTAAGACTAACAATTGGTATCAGAGCCAAGTTCCCTTCTCAGGCTAAATCAGTCAGGGTTGATCTTGGATTAGTATGCAATGGGTAAGAAGAATAGATCCTCCTACCATAAGGCATCTCATTCAGTTTTAGTTCTTGTGGAAGAGAAAATTGAACTAGAAAAGGTTGAAGAAGTGAATTCTAAAGTATATGATGAAAACCTTGAGGCTGAAGTAGATCTAGAAGGTGAGTTGATCGCTGCACTTGAAGAATTGGGTATAGAAAGGAAAAATAACAAAAGACTGTCCAAGAAGTTGGAAGAATATGGGGATAATATTGAAGATCTCTTCTTACAAATTCAGAAAGCCAAGAAAATAGAAGAAGCCTTGAAGTCACGCCTGGATGATAAAGGCGATGTATGTAGCAAACGTGAAGAGGAATCTAACAAAGTTATTAGTGATCTAAAGCTACAAGTAGAAGAGTCCAAAAGGACTGAAGAAACTCTCAGGTCACAGATCAATGAGAAAGAGATTTTTTGCTACAAACAAGAAGAGGAGATCGTTTCATTGAGGAAACAACTAGAAGAGGCCAATACAAATCTGAAATTTGAGAAGAGCACAAAGTTGCTAGATAAAATGATAAGGCAACAAAGAAGCCCAATGGTTAAGCTTGGTCTTGGATGTGAAGCTGAACAACCTTCATCTTCTAAATCTATAGAGAAGAAGTCCACTGCTAAAGGATCAAAGCAAGAAAATCTTGAAGCTGAATCTTCAAAAGGAAGAAAATCTCAAAGGAGATCTATAGCAAAGCAACCACAACAAAATAGGTTCTATCACTCTCACTCTATTCATAATAATGCTTTTAATGGCTATTATTTTAGATGCAACCATTATGGTCACAAGGCAATTTATTATGGATTGAATAATAGATCAAAGAGTTATGCTGGTAGAAATACATCTATTATTTCGATTGAACACCATGTGCAATGTTTTAAATGTAATGGTCATGGGCACATAGCAAGGTTTTGTCCAAGAACTTTTGTATCTAATCTAAGGCAAGACAATAGATTTCATCGGACACAAAGAATGCAACACAGACAGGGAAGAAATCATGTGCATCAAAGAAAGGAAAATAATCATCCATCAAGGATGCACAAGAGACAACCACCCAGTAGAAATGGTTTTTCACCTTTGATGGATTATGCAGTAGAATGTTATAACTATCATAATTTTGGGCACACTACAAGAAATTGTCGAAGTACATTTGCATCAAATCAATTTCAGGGAAGAAAATTTCAACCAAATGGAATGAGACAAAATAGAAGATTTCTCGAAAAACATGCACAAGCTACTAAAAAAGAAAATTCAAAACAAGAGCCCAAAACTATAATCAAACCAGAGTGGAGAAAGAAAGAAGAAAGGAAATTGTGTCTCCTTGGACTGAAGGAGACTACTCCTCTATTGCACTAAGCAACTCTAGGTAGCACATCCTCAGGGGGAGCAATATTAAAATTTTATTTTAATGCTCCTATGTTGTTTGGTTAGCTGAGGATGAAAGGCAAGTAGTCAGGGAAGTTGTATAGTTGTCGAAGTGTGTTTTCAGTTCACGTAGTTGTTTATGGAAGTGCAGTGAAGGGTGGTGATTAATTTAAGAGTTGTCATTATTGGTAGTATTGCTATATGTCATTGTTGTACTGTTGATGATTCTTATTGCCACTGTCCAAAGTTAAGGATTCTAACAGTTCAGATAATTTGGTTAGTGAAAGAATGTTGCCCTAGCCGCATATATGTGTTTCGATAAAAGTAGTGTGTATTTGAACTACACATTGACGTGAAGATTGTTAGATCTTTTAAGACACTGTGGTGAAAAATATTGAATTCTGATTATTGATTCATTTTTAGCTCATCAAGATGAGCAAATTTGCTTTGTGAATCATACCTATCCGAGGTCCACAAGTATGAGTTTGAGTAAGGTGCACTATAGTTGGCCATGAAGTGTTTGACAAAATGTTGTCTCCTGATTCGAACAATTGAAAGTAAGGTGTGACCAGCGGTGACTGTAGAAAACATAGACCAAGTTGAAAATGTAAAAAGGGATTTGGTTTGTGTTGTGGTACAGTGATTGATGCTTGCACAGAGTTGGCAATAAAATTGCAGTGTCGGTACAGTGTTGGACAAAATTTGGTACAAGTGTGAGTCACTTGACACCTTTTTTGATAGATGTGAAATCAATGTTTTTGAATGGGAAGCTTGAAGAAGAGGTTTATATTGAGCAGCCATATGGTTTCCAGCTTGGTGTTGATCCCAACTTGGTTTGTAATTTGAAGATATATGGCTTGAAACAGGCACCTCAAGCATGGTATGCAAGGCTAGACAACTATCTCACTCAACAAGGGTTTAAGAAATATGATATCATATTTGGCAGCAACAAAGATGAGTCGTGTAAATATTTAGCAAATAAGATGCAGAAATAATTGACTAGCTACAGGGATCACATTCTCAGGGGGAGCATTTAAGTATTTGATTATCTTTTTGCTCATGTTTGTAATTCTTACTAAGTGTAAAATTTTTACCTGAGAATGTTGTGCATGGACTCAGGGGGAGTCTACAGCAGCCCTTTGGTATTATTGTCAAAGGGGGAGAAGAGTTATAGAAAATTGCACGTGTGTTGCCAACAATTCCAAAGGGGGAGATTGTTGAGCAAGGTGCAACAAAAGTATTGTCATTGTTGTCAACACAGTCAGATAGATCGGTTGATGCAGTGGATAGGAGTTCAGAGGTTATTCAGAGTATGTACAGTGATTTTCCAAGAATACCGAAGTGGCCCATATGCAAAAGATCAAAGAAAAAGACAAGTAAGAAAAGTGTCGCGATATCGCGACATGCAGAGCAAAGAAGAAAAACTATCGCGATTTTGCGACATGTTGGAAGAAAAATGGCAAGGAAGAAAAACTGTCATGATTTCACGACATGCAGAGTAAGGAAGAAAAACTGTCGCGATTTCATGACATGTTGGAAGAAAAAGGACAAGGAAGTAAAACTATCATGATTTCGTGACATGCAGAGCAAGGAATAAAAACTGTCGTGATTTCGCAACATGCAGAGTAAGGAAGAAAAATTGTCGTGATTTCATGACATGTTGGAAGAAAAAGGACAAGGAAGTAAAACTATCATGATTTCGCGACATGCAGAGCAAGGAAGAAAAACTGTCACGATTTCACGACATGCTGGAAGAAAAAGAGCAAGGAAGAAAAAGTGTCGCGATTTCGTGACATGTTGGAAGAGAAAGGGCAAGCAGGAAAAAGTGTCACGATTTCGTGACATGTTGGAAGAGAAAGAGCAAGCAGGAAAAAGTGTCACGATTTCACGACATGTTGGAAGAGATAGAGAAAGCAGGATAAAGTGTCGTGATTTCGCGACATGTTGGAAGAGAAAGAGAAAGCAAGAAAAAGTGTCGCGATTTCATGACAAGTTTGAAGGAAAAAGAACAAGTAAGAAAAGTGTCACGATTTCGCGACATGTCACATTTTCGCGACTAAAATAGGAGAGAGAAAGTAAGTTGGAGAAATGTCATGATTTCGCGACATGTCGCATTTTCGCGACTAAAATAGGAGAGAGAAAGGAAATTTGAAAAGTGTCACGATATCGTGACATGTCGCATTTTCACGACTAAAATAGGAGAGAGAAAGTAAGTTGGAAAAGTGTCATGATTTCATGACATGTCGCATTTTCGTGACTAAAATAGGAGAGAGAAAGGAAATTTGAAAAGTGTCACGATTTCGCGACATGTCGCATTTTTGCAACAAAAGAAAGAGAGAGAAAGGAACAGTGATTTCATGACAAAAGCGAAGCAAGACTTTGAAAGTAGAAGTGTCATGATTTTGTGAAAAAAGTAGAGAAGACTTTGAAAGCAAAAGTGTCATGATTTCGTGACAAAAGCAAAGAAGCTAATACGGAAGCAGAAGTGTCACGATTTCACGACAAAAGCAAAGAAGCTAAGTACGAAAGCAGAAGTGTCATGATTTCACGACAAAAGCTAAGTTGAAGACTATGGAAGCAGAAGTGTCGCGATATCACGACAAAAGAAAAGACGAAGTCTACGGAGGTAGAAATGTCGCGATATCGCGACATGTATTTTCGTAGGCCAAAGCAAAGAGAAAATGCAAGGAGGAAAAAGTGTCACGATATCACGACATGTTGTATTTTTGGGGGCCAAAGCAAAGAGAAAGTGCAAGGAGAAAAAGTGTCACGATATCGTGACATGTAGCATTTTCGTGGTCCGATGCAAAGAGAAAGAGAGAGAAAGAAAAAGTGTCACGATATCGCGACATGTAGCATTTTTACGGTCCGATGCAAAGAGAAAGAGAGAGAAAGAAAAAGTGTCGTGATATCGTGACATGTATTTTCGTGGGCCAAAGCAAGGAGAAAGACAGAGAAAGAAAAAGTGTCGCGATATCGCGACATGTGTTTTCGTAGCAACAGCAATAGAAGAGTTACAGGGGCAGTTGAAGCCGACGAAGACCGATGACAACCGACCAAAATTAGGGTTTACAGGTGTTTTGAAAGTCGACTAAGATTAGGTTTTACAGCCGACTAAGATTAGGGTTTTCATCATGAAAATATTGTTATAAAAGGAGGGTTGTTTGGTGAATTGATAAACAAGTTGGGGAATGTGTGTCGAAGCATGTGAGATTTGGTCATAGTGCATAGAGATCAAGTCGTGTCGAATCATGCTAAGTGCAAAATTTGCAAAGAGAGAAGAGTGCGAGCGAAAAGGGAGAAGATCGATCAGTGAAGTTGTGACTCATAGAGAAAGCGAGTGTGTGAAGTGCATTGTGCAGAGAGCAAAGATGCGTCCATAGAGAACGATAAAGGTGAAGAAGACCAATCGAGGTCTTGCAAAAGAAAAGGTATCTTATTATCAAACTTCTAGATTCAAATTGAAGTCCAGGTTGCAGCTTGGCATCAGGGGTTGGTGCTCCTTTTTGTTGGTGCAGATAAATAAGGGGTTGGTTCTCCTTCCAGTTGGTGTTGGTAAATTGATTATAAAGTTGGTGCTTTGCAAAGGCTATATTTAGATGGTAGTCCAAGCAGTCAATTTTTTTAGGAGTAGCCACATTGGTGAACCTCGTTAAAATATTTTGTTGTGTGATGCTATTTTGTTATACTTGCTTGATCTAGTTTTAAGGTTTCATTATTTTAGTATTAGGCACTGTAAATTTAAGTTTAAAGAGCTACACTGATTCACCCCCCCTCTCAGTGCCATTGTAAGACTAACAATTAAACCATTCTAGAGGTTGATCCCTAAGAGATAGGGGAAAGTGTGGAGCATGAAGGGGTCACTATTATTGATTTGGTATCAAGCATATTGATAATTGCACAAGTGCTCCTTAGGATCCTCCTTACCCCTAAACTTCTCAAAATTGGGTATCTCATATTGATATGGATAGGTATGCATGGATATCGAAAGGTTAATAGGGTCATTGTAGGTTTTGTTGTAGGTTGGTTTTGTGGCCCATAGATGCTAGTTCACAACTCTATATTCTTAATTTGCTCATATGGGTGGAATAAACCAATGTCTCCATGACAAGTTATTTGGGATAATAGTCGTAGGGGTAATTGTAGTGGTGTGGTGGTGGAGGTGGATAATAGTTGGGAGGAGCTTAAGCATGATGGGATGCAATATTGAATTGAGTGAAATAATTTGATGGTGTAATATTTAAATAATAAGTGGGATGATAAATATAAGAAGAGAAAGAAGGGGGTAATTAGTATTGTTGTTGAGTGACCCATTTATTTATCTAGGTCATCGAATGTTGATTTGGATTTATGGGAATCTACTCATCCATAAGATGATACATTTGAAATGGTAATTATTGGTGACTTATATTTGAAATTTTTTTATTATCTTGTCTTGGCATTGAGTGTGCACCTGGTTTAGATTCTGGACATGCCCTTGGTGAAGCAGATGAGAATTCCCTTGTTTTGACATTTGATCATATGTGGATGACCACTCATAAGGTTATGATGGTGGAGAATGAAAAGAGATTTTCATAGGTAGAGAAGTGAATAAGCCAATTTTATTTGGAGGAAGAGGAGGATTGTATCTTGGATCCTGAGGAGTGAGATTATATGTGAAGGAGCTAACATGAGAATGAATATGATAGTTATAGTGAAATTATTATGGTGGAAGTTGTTGATGAGATGAATGAGTGGGGGGATTTTGAAGATAGGGAGGAAATTGAGGATTGGAAGGAATTTTAGGGTTATAATAAGTTTTTCAACAATTAGGAGGTGTGGGAATTATGAAGGAAGTAGTAAGAAAAGAAGTTGGATAGCACAAATAAGAGGTGGCGTATGTACTCACATGATATAGATTTGGATGAGAAGTGTTTGGAGGATGAGTGATATTAAGAAGATTGGATTGTATAGAGGAAGTAGGTGGATAATATGTTGTGAGTGGAATAGAAGAACTAGAATGGGAAAAGTCTTATGTTTGTTTATTAAAGAAGATATTGGAGTTTGTGAATGTAGATGATGGGTTTTGAGGAGGATATTGTAAGGAGAAAGAAATATTTGAAGAAGAAGACCCTTGAGTATTAAGAGGGGTGGAGGTGATGAACACCATAATAATAGTTTGAGATGTAGAATTAGGGTTCATGTGAACTTGAGAGAGAATGGGATCCTCATTATCCAAGAGAGGCTAGAAAGGAGGGAGAAAAAAAGGGTGTGTAAGCAGGTGAAGAAGGGTAAGGATGTTATTCATGGGACATGGATGGTTGGAAATTTCTGGGTACAAAGTAGATGAAACCCAATAAATCATTGGGTTAAAGGAGTTTATCATGAGGGATTTAAAGAGGTGAATCATAAATGACTTGTCATGTTGGGTCTTGTGTAGTGTGTACATTTCCAAGTTATAATGGATTCCGTTGGTGTTAGTTATTTGAGTGAGAGGGTGGATATTGAACTGAAGTAGAGATAACTATATATTATTGGATTTATAGATGAGTGGAGGTAGGATGGATCACCTAATATGTTTCCATGGTGATATTATCTTGTTATTGTGTTTGATTATGGGTAAGAACCATATTTGGTAAATGGCAGGCTGAAAAGCCAAGTTGCAACTAAAGTTTTCAAAGAGGGGTGATTGTATAAGTGTTTTTGGTATATTTGGATCTATTTGTGTTACAATGTATTAATTTGTACCTCTATATTCAAACAAATGATCATACATATTTGTACAAACCTGTGAAAGATAGGTGATAGATGTCGAAGTGTGGGGGAATTGACATAAGAAGGTTTTGGACTGTGTATGAGTATGTTTTTGTGATTTTGTAATAGTTTTGTAACAAAAAAATAACTAATCAATCCAAGAGTGTCACAAACATAAAGCATGTTTTGGAGTGTGTTTGTGAGTGTTATTATGGTTTTTGATGTTAACTAGTTGTTTAATTGGTGAGTGTTTATTTTGTTGTTTTGCAATTTGTCATATTTTGTTTTTTTTGTATTTTTGTGGTTTTTGTGGTTTTTGTGATTTTGATTGTTTGGGTGTGTTTATATGATTTTGAAGATACTAATATAAATAAAATGGGTGATGGATGTGTGCTATAAAAGTGTTTTAATGCATGCTTTCCTACAACATCTAAAGGTGTGCAAGGAATGACTATGCAACAATAGGAAAATAGCTCCTAATGATGGATATGGATTGGGGTAACCTAAGAGAATATATACCTCTTATGAAATAAGTAATATTTTCTAAGACCTGCATAGGTCAAATGGGGTTTCGCTTCAACCTTAAGTGAACTTAGTAAAAAACAACATATTCTTACTCACTAATTATATGTAGCCCCGTGAGTAGGGGAATCTAATACTAACCTATCCCAAGGTAATCTCAAGAGTAGGGGACATTCTGATGATGAATTTCAAACTTTGTGGGGGTTACTATGGTGTATAGGGGGTAAGTTAACTATTGGAGATGAAATCCAATGTCGTTGATCCCAATTGGGGTTTGGTGATGAAGTCCAACCTTACCAATGTGTGAAATATGTGCAAGTGTGTGAGTTGATTTTACTTTGGATACTAAAGTGCAAGAAATAAACTAATATAAGAAAGAAAAAATATATATTTTTTACTTTTGTGAAATAAAGTGATTTTTAGAATTAAAGTCTACCTCAAGAAAACAATGAAAGTTGTTTTTTGGTAAGAAAAATTCTATGTTAAGGAAAACAAAGAAAAGATCACTTGATTTCAGCAAAAAATGTATACTAAGATTTTCTTGTGTGCAAATATACCTACACTGACCAAGATAGACTAGCTAAGGCTATGGATAGATGTATTACAAGAGATTTGTGTATGAGATAGATCACGATCTATTATTTTCTTGAGAAGACAAAGAAATTGAAGATTTCTTTATGCCTTATGCAAATTATTTACAAGGTGTTCTAATGCAAAGAACAAGTGAAAGAAGATGTGTAATCTAATGCATGCTAAATAAATGTGAAAAACCTTTTTAAAATGCAACCTAAATTATTGTAGTGCCTTTTGATTCGATAGTGTACCCATACCTTTTTGCTTGATGGAGATATGTCTTCAAAATATATTTTACTCACAACAAAACCTCTTTGCCAATTTCTAGGTTAGATAGCAACAATCCATATCAAAATATCCACACAAATATTCCCCTTAATAATTATTTCACCATTAAAGAAATATAATAAATTATCAAGTCTCAAATACACCTTATTATCTCCAATACTCTCAAAATAAAATTCAACATATAAAAATAAAGTTCCTTTGTTAACACCTTATAATCTCCAATCCTCTCAAAATAATATTCAACACATGAAAATAAAGTTCCTTTGTTAACACCTTATAATCTCCAATCCTCTCAAAATAATATTCAACACATGAAAATAAAGTTCCTTTGTTAACACCTTATAATCTCCAATATTTTTATTGATTTTCAAGCACCAAAATAAAATATCATTCAACAACCCTTATGACTTCCTATACACTCCACACATACCTTTTAATTATCACGTGGCCTCAAAAACCTTTGCGCATTCCAAACATTGACAATATTTAAATAAAAAATTTCATACCTTATATGTTGGCCCAAGACACCAAAATATTGTGCACGATTTTGACTGCACCCAAACTTGAACTTGTGACAAAAGCCACCGTAGTGCCTTAGCCCAAGGCTAAGCTACCACCTGGGCTACATGCCCACACATGAATGACAATGTCCTTGCACCTATACACTATCTGATTCTCGTGGATTTTGGTAAAAATGAAAAACCTCTCTTCCTTGCAAAAATGAATCCAACTCTGCCTTCTTATATTAAAACCTCATGAATATCTTTTTCTTATCAATTATGCAACACACAAATATTATAGTCACTTTGGAATATAAATTGCATTGTAATTTGGAAATGAAAATAATTTCATATTTATACTTTATCCTTTGCATCAAACACATCGGTGCTTTTGAATTTTGAATTTGAATTCGAATTTAAACTTTTAACTTGGCGCTATTTAATTATTTAAATTAAAATTTTAACCTTAGGTTAAAATATTTTAATTTAAATAAATTAAATTAAAACCTTTATAATCTACTCAATGGGTATTGTCGAAGATATATATTTTTTAATGATTCCTTGGACCTCGTTATTTTTCACCTCTTCCTTTTGCCCAAATATTATAATATTATTATTTATTTTTAAACTTGCTTCTCTTTCCTTGGGTATTCAACATTTTAGGCCTCTTTAGGCATATAATATTAAAAATAAATATTATATCCTTTTTTTTTTAACCACTTCCTTGCCTTTTGTAAAAACAACCTTGTGACATCAATGACAATAAAACTGGACATCAAACCTATTGACATCAATGACAACAAAACTTGCTCAAATTTCCAACAACAAATATTATATTAATTTGATAAATTATTTCCTTTGATGCTTTTCTTTCAATATGGTTAATTTCTTCTAAGTTTAACCTTGATTTATCAACCTTATAACTCCTTGAATTGAAAGCACATTAAAGTAGGAAATAAATATCACCTTGTAATATTTGAATAGATATGATATGGTTGTGATGCAGGAGCATCCAGTGGCAGCCGAACAACCTTGCATCTACAAGAAAATTTCTCAGTATTTGCCTTGGTGTCACGAAATCGTGATAGAAAAAGTGTTGCGAAATCGCGACAGGCAGTAGGAGAGAGAAAGTGTCATGGAGGATGTCACAATTTCGTGACATGTCACAAAATCGTGATCATCATGAAATTGCAACGCAGAGCAGCCAGACACAGAAGGCGTGGAGGATGTCATGAATTTGCAACATGTCACGAAATCACGACCGTCACGAAATCATGATGCAGAGCAACCGAGCGCAGAAGGCGTGGAGGATGTCATGATTTTGTGACATGTCATGAAATCACAACCATCATGAAATCATGACGCAGAGTAGCTGGGTGCAGAAGGCGTGGAGGATGTCATGATTTTGTGACATGTCACAAAATCACGATCGTCACGAAATCGCGATGCAAAGCGGTCGGGTGCAGAAGCCAAGGAGATTGTCACGATTTCATGACATGTCATGAAATCGCAACCATCATGAAATCATGATGTAGGGAAACTAGGAGAAGACACCAATGAGAATGTCATGATTTCGTGACATGTCACAAAATCACGACTGTCACAAAATCGTGACTAACAGCAAGAGGAAGAAGATGCCAAGGAGATTGTCGTGATTTTGCGACATGTCGTGAAATCACGACCGGAGCAGAAAAGCGGAGGCGTCCAAAGGAATATGTCATGATATCATGACATGTCGTGATATTGTGACCCAAATGCGAGGAAGGAGGTAGAAAGGAAATATGTCACAATATCGCGACATGTCACGATATCATGACCCGAAGTCGAGGAAGGCAGCGATGAAGGGAAATGTCACGATATCGTGACATGTCGCGATATCACGACCAAAAGGGAGAAGGAGCATAGGGAAGACAAAACATCGTGATATCACGACATGTCACGATATCACGACAGGAGGAGAAGAAGACACGAAAGAAGGAGGAGATGTCACAAAATCGCGATAGGTGATATTTTCAGGGACCATTACAGAATGACACATGGCAGTGCAGAAAAACACGTGGCACCAAGGTGCAGTGAAAATAGGCATAGACGAACAGTTAACGAAAGATGTTACGCCAGTTATAGAGGACGTTACGAATTGCAGTTATGGAGCAGACGAAGACGAACAGTCGTGGCAAAAATGAATCGAAGGACCGCCAGATGGAAGACGAAGAGTCACACAAAAATTTATAAAAGGATGAAGCAGAGGCGTGTACGGGGGTTGGAAAATAGAGAGTTGCACAGTCGAGTTGCAGAGTCGAGGCAGAGGCCACTCGAATCAGCTAGAGTGCGTTTTCCTTCCAAAGTTGTTGTAATTCTTCCTAGGAGCACAGGAAGATCACCGAACGTGAGGCAACTTGCATCAGGAGAAGAAAACTAAGCCTGCGGGCTAGTGTTGCAAAGTTAGGGAAGAATGCAATTGTAACCAATTTAGAATTGTGCCTATGCGCTAGTTTTTGTAAAGCCTGCAGGCTGTTAGTGTAAATATTTGCAAATTAGTAAATAAAATATTGGAGTTTCTGTTTCTAGCAAAGTTGTTTCCAAATTTTTGTGTAAAATTTGGATCTATTAACGTGCAATTTTTGGTTCCCCATCAAGTGGTATCAGAGCCAGAAGTTCTTGAGTGTGCAAGCAGATCACCGGAAGTGAGGTAGTTTGCACCAAGATCTGTGGAAAGGCTTGTGAGAGAGTGAGTAGAATGCCTCCAATAAGAAACCCTATTGGTGGGAGAGGCATGGCGACAGTAGAAGATGTTCAAGTTTTGCAGAGGCAAATGCAAGCCCTACAAGAGGAGTGGCTCAAAAGAGATTTGCAGAGGCAAGTGAAAGCCCTACAAAAGAAGCTGCTCATAATGGATTTGCAGAAGCAAGAGGAGCTGCACAGAAAGCATGAAGATAAACTGAGAAGTAGAGGCCAAGAAATGGAGTTGAATTAGACTACAAAGGTAGGTGCACGTTTGGAGATGTTGCAGGAGGTGGCAACCAAACAACATAGAAGTGAAGATCACTTCTCCATCAACCCCGGGTGTCTGATGCAGGAGCATCCAGTGGCGGCTGAACAACCTTGCATCTACAAGAAAATTTCTCAGTATTTGCCTTGGTGTCATGAAATCACGATAGAAAAAGTGTCACAAAATCGTGACATGTCACAAAATCGTGACATGCAATAGGAGAGAGAAAGTGTCGTTGAGGATGTCGTGATTTCATGACATGTCATGAAATCATGACCGTCATGAAATTGTGATGCAGAGTAGCCAGACGCAGAAGGCGTGGAGGATGTCACGTTTTCGTGACATGTCATGAAATTGTGATCGTCATGAAATCACGACACAGAGCAGTCGGGCGCAGAAGGCGTGGAGGATGTCACGATTTCATGACATGTCACAAAATCATGATCATTGTGAAATCGTGACATAGAGCAGCCTGGTGCAGAAGGCATGGAGGATGTCACGATTTTGTGACATGTCATGAAATCATGACCATCATGAAATTGTGATGTAGAGCGGTTGGGCACAGAAGCCAAGGAGATTGTCACAATTTTGTGACATGTCACGAAATCACGACCGTCATGAAATCACTACACAGGGTAGCCAAGAGAAGACACCAATGAGAATGTCATGATTTCATGACATGTCATGAAATCGTGACTGTCATGAAATCATGACCAGTAGCAAGAGGAAGAAGATGCCAAGGAGATTGTCGTGATTTTGTGACATGTCACGAAATCATGATCAGAGAAAAAAAGCGGAGGTGTCCAAAGGAAGATGTCGCGATATCATGACATGTCACGATATCATGACCCAAAGGCGAGGAAGGAAGTATAAAGGAAATATGTCACGATATGATGACATGTCATGATATCGTGACCCGAAGGCAAGGAAGGTAGTGATAAAGGGAAACATCACGATATCGTGACATTTCATGATATCATGACAAAAATGGAGAAGGAGCGTAGGGAAGCCAAAACATCACGATATCATGACATGTCGCGATATCGTGATAGGAGGAGAAGAAGACGTGAAAGGAGGAAACGTCATGAAATCGTGACAGACGATATTTTTAGGGACCATTACAGAATGACACGTAGCAATGCAAAAAAACACGTGACACCAAGGTGCATTGAAAATAGGCGTAGATGAACAGTTAACAGAAGATGTTACACCAGTTACAGAGGATGTTACGGATTGCAGTTATGGAGCAGAAGAAGACGAACAGTCATGGAAAAAATGAATTGAAGGACCGCCAGATGGAAGACGAAGATTCATGCAAAAATTTATAAAAGGATGAAGCAGAGGCATGTATAGGGGTTGGAAAATAGAGAGTTGCATAGTCAAGTTGCAGAGTCAAGGCAGAGGCCACTCGAACTGGCTAGAGTGCATTTTCCTTCATGAGTTGCTGTAATTCTTCTTGGGAGCATAGGCATATCACCGAACGTGAGGCAGATTGCATCAGGAGAAGAAAATTATGCCTACGGGCTAGTGTTGCAGAGTTAGGGAAGAATGCAATCGTAACCAATTTAGAACTGTGCTTGTGCGCCAGTTATTGTAAAGCCTGTGGTCTATTAGTGTAAATATTTACAAGTTAGTAAATAGAACATTGGAGTTTCTATTTCTAGCAAAGTTGTCTCCAAATTTTTGTGTAAAATTTGGATCTGTTAACATGCAATTTTTGGTTCCCCATCAGGTTGCAATGTGAGTGTCTTTACTTTGACCTTTCCTTACAATGGAAAGCTTTTAATCCTCCTTGGATTTAATGCTTCAACTATGGAACCTTTAATATTTGTCTTTGACCTTCTTTGACCAGAGCATTAAAGGCTCTTCCACCTTACTTCCTTGTTGCAACTCGACCCTGTACATGAAGATTCTAGAGTTTTGAATGTGGATGTGTGAATTCTTCTTGAATTCTTCCAACTTCTTGGTCTTTGGCACCCTTAATATGGATTAGAATCATGTATTAAGTGCCAAGTGGCATGTCCATTTTCTTCTTGAGCACTTGAGGAGCAAAAGGTGCTAGAATACACTTGTATAATCCTTTGATTAATGTATGAATGTTACATTATTTAGTGGAGTGCTTGGTCTCTATGTAGACAAGTGTCTCATACATTCTCAATGCACCAACCTATTTTTCATAACTCCTTTTTTGGTCAATATGAGTGCTTGTGTGAGGAGCATTAGGTTTTTGCCTCAAGTGACAAGTTTCACTCCTTCCTTTTGCATGGATGTCTTCTCTAACACTTCTTCAACTTACCCTTTGGAGGTTTTTTAAACCCTATAGAATTTCTAGCTCCTCCTTCATTCAATGGCACTTACTTATGAGTTGTTTCTAGCTGGAATGAGGATCAATGATTGGAGGCTTGAGCACTAATTTTGATCAATGTAAATGTGGAGTTTGAAACACTCTAATGGTACCTTATTATTCATATTTTAACACATATTATATGTCATACCTTTGTAGACAATGTTGCTCTTGAATATAATTTTGTTTCTCCATTTGTTTTGTGCCTTGATTTCGTGCAGGTTCAGTTGTCCAAGAAGTAGGTAATATAAGCCTTCTATGGTGCTCTTTTGCCTTGCTTGGAGTGTGAAAGTATTCGACTATTATTGGCTAGTTTACCCTATGGATATTGTGCCTTTGAGGCACCTTCATATTTGCCCTCTTTCCTATATAAACCATATTAGGATAGTGCAATACAATGTAACAAATTTATGTATAAAATGATCTATATTGCACCCTCTTTTGAACTCCTTTTTTCAGGTCTAAATTTATGGTTTTGTGGCAGAATTTTTGAATGTAATGTAGGGGATTTGAGGTTGTCACTTTTATTAGACACCTTCCCATTTTTGATTGGATACTTTGATGACAAATCCAATATTATATAGAAGTAGATAGAAGCTCCTTATTTGATGCAATTTTCTGCACTTTTCTCCTTGCAACTAACCCTATAATGATTTGGATTTGAGACTCACCAAGTCTCGATATTGAAGCTTATATTTATGATTTTTGGTTAGTTGTATTCTTATTCAAGTTTTTGAGGATTCTAACCTGTTTTGGTGGCTTCACTTGACCACTATGTGTTGCATATTTTTGTGCACTAATAGTATCGTTAGACACTTTGTCAAATTCTAATTTTGTACCTTTCTCAAGAACACAAACAATAATATTTTTGAGAGAAATAGAATAGTGTAAATGAATATAATAATATTTCACTTTTAATGCACTAACATTTCACCTTATCACTCCAATAAACTCTCAAAATAATTAAAAAGTGCATTTAATCAATTTATTGCAACTAATCAAGAATAGTATGAAATGAATCTTCAAGAGTTATTCTACAATTTCACTACAAATAATATTGTAGGACTTATTATTCTTTTTATTTTTCCAAAGTAGATGATAGGTAGTTGATAGTTGTAGTTCTGAAATCTAGTCAACTCCTAACTAATGTTAAAATGAACCTTAAAAGGAACTTTTATCCTTTTACAGTTTTGAAGACTATAATCCAATTTTACATCTTGCTTAATCCAAATTAAGTTGATTTAACAAATCTGATAAGTAATCCAATTAATGAATATACTTGCACCAATAGTTTCTTATATGTTTTTGAAATATTTTGTAGAGGATGTAGCTTTTGTAGAGGATGTATATCTTGGTGTCTAATATCACCAAGTTGTTGCCTTGAGTAAGATCTTGCAGCTCTTTGTAGGTTGTCCTAAATAGCTCCTTCTTCACAAAAATATGATCTTAAACTTTCTTTCACGAGCGTCTTGTAGTCTCCTCCTTTTTTTGTATATTTTTAGAAGTCTTTATATTAGAAAAAATAACCTTATTGTTGTAAGAGGTAATATTCAAATCTCCTATATTTTGTAAGCTTCTTCTATCTTCAAATATCCTTGTCAAATTTTGACTTCGAATAGGATTTTCTTATTAATATTATAAATGTCTTGAGGTATTCTGATATTTGGTATTCCTTGCCGAATTATTCTTCTTCGTTTGGGCTTGTTTTCGTATGGTGATAATTATCCCAAATTGTCTCAAGATATTGAATGCGTTGAGGTCTTCTAATATTTGGCACTCCTTGCAAAATTCTTCTTCTTCAACAAGTTCTCCTTTGATGATTTCTTCAGTAAGTCTCTCCAAGCCTTTTACTGGATGCTCGTTGAGACCTTACCAAGGTCTTTGATCTTGCAACTTCTTCTGGTCTTTATTGAGATATTTTCTTCAACCTTATACTCCTAGAAGTGTTGGTGGTGAGATCTTCTTCTGGATCTCTAACTCTATTGCTTCTGGATTTGAGGACTCTCTTAGTCCTTATTCTTCCAAGACTAGAATTTCTTCAATGAGATCTTCTCCTGATATTTTTACCTTCAATTTTGCTTCAGGTGTTAGATTGATTCTGAAGAAGATACTCTTCCTAACGTTCTTGTAGGAAGTCTCCCAAATCACTAAATCTCCTTTCCCTACAAAAAATTATTAGTACTAAAATATTAATCTACTTTTGAATCATATACTCTCTTCTAGAGTCTTCTCCAAGATCAAGGATTTTATGGCCTTATTTTAGTATCAAGGCTTTTGTAGCATTTTATTTAGTATCAAGTATTCTCTGGCATTTTTTTTAGTATCAAGGCTTCTATGGCATTTTTCTTTAGTATCAAGGCTTTTGTGGTATTTTTTTTGGATCAAGGCTTATATGGCCTTTTCTTCTGGAACAACACTTCTATGGCCTTTTATTTTGGATCAAGGCTTATATAGACTTTTCTTCTATATCAAGGCTACTATGGCCTTCTCTTCTGAAGTTCTTAGTCTAGCAATGGAGATCTCTAGTCTTTTAACTTCACCACGACTCTTCTCCAGAAGTCTTATTCCATAGTATTCTTTTCTTGCACAAGGAACTAATCTATGCACTATGAAGGCACACCGACCATCAGGAGACAAAGTTGAAGTCTCCTAGATTTTTATTGTAGGAGGTGTCCCAATCATTTGAGAATTATTTTTTTGCAATAAAGAAACTTTGGGCAATAGTTAATAAATTATAGATATCTTGAATGATCTTCACTAGTTGATTTGTCAATCCAGTGGATTGAATATTGAGTCCTAGTCTTCATGAGATTTTCCTATAACTCTATAGAAAGACTCTAGCCAAATGTAATCTCAGTATTTTTGGAATTGATATTTTTTAATCCTCACTTGGGCTCTCCCTAATTCTACCACCTAGACTCTTCTAAGAGTTTTTGATAGTGGCTGATCCAATAGCGCATCAGGTTGATAAAAAAATTAGGCTCAATGATAATGGTGGTTTTCCTATTGATCTATCGTGGCTAGATCTACCATGGCTCTGATGCCACTATTAGCTTTTGATGTAGTGTGCAATGGGATATATAAATCACAAGATGCAAAATAATATGAAAGAAAGTAAATCTACGATATGACTAAAATATAGTATAAATAGAATTGACAAAAAAGAATACAATGTAGTTATGGAGGAAATGGACACTCCATGAAAAAAGATACTGGGCTACATTGCACCCATCACCAATATATGGTGATCTACACAACACTATGCTACTACCTATGAATATGCTCTGAGCTTCTATATTCTACTTGTTACAATGAGGCCCTTTTTATATAATAATATAGGTTCCTTGGCCAAAACTCTACATAGTTGTGCAAGGGACACCTTGCACATATACAAATTGCACATTGGCACTTGTACATGTATTACATTGCATGAAGTAACTAGATAAATTCCCCCTAAAGTAATATAATATCCTAAGTATGTACCTAGGAAGGTACATTTACATGACCCAAATGATTTCATATAATCTATTTCTAACAGTCTATACTAGGCAAGGCCATAAAACTAGAATTAATAAACTAAATTAGATATAATAGATCAACCATGATATATTTATGTAGCAAGAGCTATGGAGCTAGAAGGAGGTAGTGGATTACATTTTGAGTTACCTCCCCATGTAGAATGTGGATCCTATGTGTCTAGTGGAGGATCCTAGCCAGAGTTGGCACCTTTGCGAATTGGTTCAACCACCTAGTTGTCTTTTGCATCCTTCCTTAGGGAGATTGCAAGATTGAGATAGGAAAAAATTTCATTATTTTTTCCATCCTTGGGATCCCTAGTCATAATTTTGAGAGGGATGAAATGAAAAGTGGTTCCAATACCCAAATATGTGTTAATAATTCTAACAAGGAGCTTGTGAATCTTGACTGTGGTAACACTCGTGCTCTCAATACCATTTCCTACATGTAGGAGAGGTTGGAAAGACATGATCCACAATGCAGAGGATATTAAACCAATGGCCCATAAGATTTTGTAAATATGCCACCTCCAATACCACCTTTTTTGCCTTTAATTGGCACTACAAAAGCATATTGGAATAAATTTTAACTTTAGTAGTCAATGACAAATGGGTATCAACAAATGATTTGGAATAAATAGTTGCATTTTTATCATTCTAGATATAAAATAAAATACTTTTTTTTCATCTAGTGCTATTTTAAAATAAATAAATAAAAAGAAATAATATGCATTCAAATTACTAGAAAATCAACTAGATCCCCTTATATCCATTAGTGTAGATCCTTGAATAGACAACTCTATCCCTATCCTATCATTGTAGCTAGTGAACTTGCCAATAAATCAAACTTGTTTTTTTCTCCAATAAATCAAAATATTGAAGGAAGTAAAATTTTCAATCTTTTGAATGGGCAATTTCATCTCCATAAGCCTCTAAATACTATCAATGCATTTTTTTGCCATTTAATTTAACATGTAATTTTTGCAATAATTTTGCAACAAAGTTTTTTCAATTGTTTTATATTTCATTCTAGAAAATATCTATAGGTTTTAATTAGAAATTATAGCTAATAAATATTTTTCAGAATCATGTTATGAAATTGAATCATTTAATGATATATTGCAAGAAGTTTTGTGAAAAGAGATGCTTTGAAACCCCATTTTTTTAATAATATTTCCCTTAATTTATTTTGCATTAATCTATATTGTTTTTTTACATTATAGGCATTATCTTAATTTGCATTTCATACTAAATCATTTTCTATAGTGTTATACATCTTGTAAGTCCATTTAAACATGTTGCTTCATAGGGAAAAACCTCTAATATTTGGCTATCATACTAATATGTATTAGCACTTAGATAGAGTAACACTTTTTTTAGCACTATTATCCTTCTACTAGAATTTTAATTTTGCAAAACATTTATCTTATACAACGTGTTAATTTATAAATTTAATCTACTATAGTTTATTATATTTTACCCAACCTACTCCTATAGGAATAGTTAGTAAATATTTGTATGATTGTCAACATTTTAAATATTCTTTATTTTTATAGATAAAACTATAATTATCAGCTATGTCTATTAGCACTATTGCACTACTATTAACACTTTTACCGGATAACGCTTTTGTCTTATCTTACATGAAAGTTTCTTCTTTGAAGTCTAGGTTAAATTTTATATTATTAAATAGAATCTATTTCTACAAGAACAACTATTTTATATCGATCATTTTAGTCATAATAGTCATTCTACAACTTTAACAAATTGTCCTACACTATTATATCTTCTTTTGTAGTAATGTGGTTTTGCTCACATTGATTTTCTATAGTTTTTATGTATAATATGGCATGCTATTTCGGTTATACTTTTATATTAACTTCTTTTTATGATATAGCAATTAGTTCTATGATAAACAAAATCATCTATAAATTATCAAATAGCATCATACGATCATAGCTTCAACCAACTAGGTAAGATAAGTGAATATTTTGTATTTTTTAATCATTTTAATTTTTTATGAACATGTTTTTTGATAGAGGTAGACCCCACTTAAAAATTTTCATGTTTAGTGTGTGTGTGGGTATTTATTGCAAAAGTCACAAAGAGAAATAATCAAAACAATTTTAAGTATAATAATGAACAGTTAAATTCACACAACCAGGTGTATTAGAACTTTTTTTTTAGTTATTTTTTCTAACTTAGTTTCCTTTGTCATTTAAAAGGTAGAAAAAAATTATTTAGTTTTTATATTGTGTAAAAGCATAGTCATATCTAGTGCATCTATAGGCATTGTACCACTTCCATTAGTGCTACTATTCTTATGTATGTATTGTATATTTTTGACACTTCTAGATTCTACAAATTATAGTTACAATTAGATTTAGTAATTTCTTGTTATGCCTATCATATAAATGAAGAAGAATAAAAATATCTTTAGTCAATTTACTTGGCATTATTTTCTCATCTTAGTTTTATTTGTTTGCCCTAATTATATTTAATTAAATAGTAAAATATTCTCAAAATTAAAAGGGACCCAACTTAGCATTCCAAAATAGATATATTGTAAACTTAGAAAAATCATTTATATTCTCCCTTTATCCTATCCAAAATCCTAAATGAAGTGTGGACTCACCATAAGAGAAAATCATGTCCCAATGGATCTATAACACTATGCAAGCAGGACATCTGCATTTTGATGAACCTAATATTAACACCACTTGGGTCTCATGAAATTTCATAAAAAACAATTGTCTAACTAAATAAGCTATGCAATTTTTTTAAGGAAAACCAATAAGCAAGACAACTATTTTTGTGTTTTTATATTAGTTCACATTAATCAATCTTAATCAAGAACATAACCAACTTTCTAACTTTATCATGGGTGTTTTCAATACCCTACGTAGACATAATATGGACCTTTTAGCTACATTGTGTACATAACATACTTGAGTTGCCAATAAACTACACAGGATCTCATGGATATTGATACTGATTGGGGAGTATATTGTAGAAAACTAGTGTGCATCCATAAGGAGGTTATATAATCTACCAAAAAAAATTGTTTTTCATGTATCAAATTTTGCTTCTAAGTATTGGTAGTCTTCCATGTATTAGTTCTACTTTCATGTAATATTTCTCTTTCACATAACAATAAGTATAATAGGATCTTTTGTTATATCAAGAGTTTTTTTGGTATATTAGGAGTTAACGATAT
>JAQPPZ010005207.1:0-328560 GCA_028583015.1 Wollemia nobilis | reverse complement strand
TTTCGCAATTTCTTGGTCAAAACCTAAAAAGCTCCAAGGATTATCACAATCACTTGGTCACCAAAAGGCTCCAATGATGTCCACAACCACTTGGTCAAAAATAAAAAACAATCAAAAACAACAAAAATTTGCATCTCATTTCTAGGCATAATCAAATTCATCAATCGAAATCTCTTCTCACACCTCATATTCATATTCACAAAAATCAATCCATCAAAAATACAAAAATATGTAGCTGCATTAGCATTGCATCCATACATTGCATATTTGTGGTCGTATAGGTCAAAGGCACCATAGGCTGAAATTGCTCTGATAGACCATCTTGTTCCACACTGTTCCATTTTACAAAAACAAAAAAAACACCACGCATTGCTTTTACCACACTAGAGCCAGTGGTCTGTTAATGTATCAAGAGTTTTTGTGATTCAGTCATCATTTTGCTCTTTAGCCATGTAATGTATCAAGTCAGACAGATTTTACGAAGGTAGAGTCATACTTGAAACAAACCTTGTTACGTAACATCCCAACACATCAAGACACATAAAACAATTCCCAAGTTGTGTGAATGAAAGATGAAACCTGCAAAGTAATCCAGGTCACCAAAAGTGAAACGGTTATCTTGCTCATCCCCCTGTGCGAATGATCCTAAGAATTCTGAGAGTTTGCAAAAGGACAAGCATCCTCCCTACCCAATTCCTTAAGAATCCCTAGTTCTCAATAATTGCAAAAAATCAAAAATTTGCAAAACGTCAAACATCAAAATTTGACATCATACAGTGCACACATCAAAAGGCACAAACAACAGTGATTTTCGTCACTCCATGACCCCAATCCCTTGCTCGAAAGAAAAACAAATCAAAATAAATAGTGATCTCATCACTACAATGAGCAAGTATCCCAATACAATTGAAGAAAAGAAGGGAGTTGACCTTGAATCCCCGGAACTCTCAGCATTCTATAGGTCATAAGGCAAGCTTTAGTACCAATTTGGTTGATAGCCTATCGGTAATGGAGTAAACCTCCCGCATGACAATATATCTCGTCACATTAACTTGCGTACGGATCAATGTTTGCATGTGGATGAGCTAGCTTATGGCATCCTGGATTACACCACCGATTAATCTTAGTACATACAACAAAGGAATTCGTGGAGCTAATTAGGTGATCCTCGATACAGGTTCGGTTGAAAGCCCATCTGGCACTGGCGGTATCCTAAAAAATACCACTAAATGAACTCAATTGCACACACAGGGATGTTAAATAACTTGGTCAAAAATAGGTCCGATTCATACCTTGTCCAAAAGTCTTGTAAGATAAAGTACAGTCATGGATAGTGAGTTAAAACTGTTTGAATCTTAGAAAACCTTGCATACATTCCTAAACCATCTGCGCTACTTACCATCCTCATAATACCATCAAAAAATACAAAAATAGAAAACCACATAAATCCATACAAGAGTCATCCATATAACTTTGCATATCACATAGAAATCAAAAACATTTGCATTCATCATAACATTGGCATTCATCAAACAAATGAACATGCACAAAAAAATCACAACATCACATGTACAAAACCATAATAAAATCGGTATATATATATATATCATCAAAAATATGCCCACAGGCTACACAAATGGTCCTCAGACCCTGCAATCATACCCAAAAACCCACCCTAAGGCGTCCACAAACATGATCATGCAGGATCGATGCGACGGGAACTACCCCCCATGGTGTGGGTCCTATGGGACCCTACAGGGTGACTACTACTAGCCCCCGCATCATGCCTACTACCACCTCCCTCATCTAATCGCCTACGACGAGATGATGCTGACTACTCAGTCAGACTATCCCGTGTCTGCCGTGAAGATCCACCGACTGAAGGCTTAGGTAGCCACCCACCAAGGAGGATGACCTCCCTCTCCAAGTCTATCTAGTAAAGACACCACTCTGCATCTCACCGATGATAGATAGACAATGTATCATCGCGCTGCGCCAACACTCTATCCCGCTCTACCAACTGAGCCCGTAGAAGATCCCTCTCCTGTCGCGCATCCCCCAGCTCCCGCCTCGCATCCCCCAGCTCCCGCATCGTATCCCCCAACTCTAGATCCCGCATCCGTAGTAGCTCTGTTAGTCACACAATATCAACGCCTACATCTGACCCCACCTCATCTGTATCTTCTGGATGCATAGGACTCACGAGGATAGTAGCCTGCTCAGGATCCCACTGCTCCTCCATATCCTGCATGTCCAGCTGCTTCGGAACACCCAAGCCCATATCCTCATCTCCCACATCCACCATGTCCGCATCATCCATACTCCCCCAATCACCCCCTGCTGCCTCAGCATCCCCCACTGCCGCCTCTGTGCCTCCCAGTGGACCCTCTCCTCTCCAGCGTCGCAGTACCCACCACGAGTCATACTCAGTGGTAGTCCCGATGTCATCCACATCTGGGACATCAATCACTGCATCGGACTCCTCGCCCAATGGAGCAATGACCGGTGGCTCTAATCCTCTCTCATCTCCCCATCGTCGATAGACCACGGGCTCATAGGCAACCCCTGGCGCACCCCAAACTGTCATGTAACCCGGTGGTACGAAAATAACTCATGCTCCGTCCTGTGCCGCCCAGTCAACCACCTCTCCCTACGTACCCGTCGGAGCCACTCTCCAGCCTCAAGCCAGGCTGGACAGTCCCGATAGGGACGCCAAAACACCTCCCCTAGAGTGAGCCGAGAAAAGGCATCAGTGTAGTGCTCAACGGCACCTGCCCATCGCCGACTCTCCTCGCTCCGTGGACCGCTGCCACAAAACTGCATAACCAATCTCCTCATCCTCCATCGCCACTCGAGTCATCCATGGTAACCCGATAGGCCTCTCAATAGCTATGTGCTGCCAACCCCAGCACTGCAACAAAAAACTACAACTGACACCCTTCCACTGTCGACAGCGGACCCCATACAGCTCCCCGTAGAGCTGTGCCAACAAAGTATGTCCCCATCTCAGAATCAACGATGCCTCTATCAGGCACTCTACCAACTTCCACACCAAATCCAGAAGGTTCCATGGGAACCTCGCACCTGATGAATCAGGGAGAAGAATGTTAGAAACGAGGCCCATAAAGAATGCGTGCCTCACTCCTAACACCCCCCTCTCCTGCCACCAGCTAACCAAAATCCCCCTAGCCTGGCAATCTACCTCGGCTATCTCCACTGTGTTTGCTACACCCAGCTGCCCCCCATGCCCAAAACATCTTGTAAGTATAGCAGTTCGCTGATCAAACGACGATGTCCTAATAGGCAGACCATCTATCGGAATCCGAAGCAGCCGATAGACGTCCTCAAGATTCACAGTCATCTCCCCTGTCGAGAGATGGAAAGTATTGTTCTGCGGATCCCAAAGCTTGATCAGGGCCGTCAAATAGGCCTGATCTGAAACCACAGGCTCCAGTCGAGCCACCTGCTTGAGCCCAAGGGCATCAAGCCATTCCCAGTCATCATCGGTCAATGCCAACTGTGCCTCAGTAAATGCAACGGGTACACGGTACCGGCTCCTAACAACCTGCAGAGCAAAAAAAAAAAAAAAACACAAACACAAAAAAAAAAAAATAACAAATAAAATTTTCAGTTCTAGGGTTTCTAACCTTAACCATTAAACAAAAACATCACAAAAAATCTTAAAGTTTTGAAAAGCATCAACACAAAAACAATACATCAAATAAAAGCAAAATAAACTCTAGGGACACTTACAGGTTTCGCTTCGGCTCCGCCGCTCGAACTAGTTTGTGCACTCATGATAGCAGAGAGAATTCCAATAGCGCTTCGCTTTGCAGAATTACCTCCTCCTCCCAGAGCTCCAAAATTGCAAGAAAAAAATGACACGAATGAGCCCAAAATCAAGTTTTGGCCATTAAATAGGCCTTTTGCACTGGAATTCGTCCTTGAATGGGATGAGCGCTCTGATTAGTGCTCGTCCCACACAAGGACGAATTCTCCAGCTAGAATTCGTCCCACCCAGGGATGAATTCAGGCCAGCACTTAAAAAAAATCAATCAAAAAATGACTAAAAATGCACTAAAAACAGACAATAAAATTGCCCGACAGGATTGCTACTGCACCTGACAACAAGGGCATACAAAATCAACATTGGAGTCACAAATTGTCACTATCATACTCCCTAAGAAGGCTACCATAACCGGACCGCTCCACGAAAGACGGATTTTCGACAATTGCATCTCCAAACACGTCACAAAAAAAAAAAAAACAACAAAAACAGTACAAAATTCAACAAAAACAAACAACAATAAACATTGCCGGACATAAGTGCTCTTGCACTTAACCTATGGGCAAAGAAAATCTATGGCGAGGTTCAAATTATCTCTCTCCTACTTCCCCAAGAAGGCTAACATAGCCGGACCGCTCCACGGGAAGTTAGATTTTCGATGATTTCACCTCGCATACGACATCACCAAAAGGGTTAACACCCACCAAAAATAGGTCCAAATGTTGGAAAAATTGCACATGCTTAATGGTAAACCCTCTAAACACACCCTTGCACAAGTCATCTTGGGTCAAGCGACTCGTCGCTTTGCTCACGAAGGTCATTCCCTCATCGATTCGTCGCTTGAGGGGGTGGTCACACTTAGTCACCAATCAACAATCACATACCCAATTAAGGAAAACGACATGCATTCAAAGAATCATTGACAAAGACAATCACGCTCCTGCTTGGGGTAGTAAACAAGCAACAATCAAATCAATCAAACACTTGGCATTTCGTGAATCATGAATACAAGGTTCCCCCTGTGGATAAAACGCCCTTCACTTATTCATGACTGATCAATGTCTAAGTTCAAGTCACACCTCACCAAAACAGGTTAATACTTGAAATCAAATTCCTTAGCTCATCAGAAGCAAGGATTCAAGAATGCATGCCCTTTCCATACTTGGGGCATAAAAATTTGGTTAGGTTACCAAGAAACCCTAATCATTAGTGCTTTGATTATCTATTTTTGCTCAGCACTGCGTCACCCGCAGCGCTTCCCAAAAAGGGGCATCTGTAGACACCAAAACAGCACCAATCCGATTATGTGACTGCAAACACTGATCGCTTTGACAAACACAGCCCCCGGGGCAGCCCTCAGAGGTTAAACAGTGGTCTTAACCACTTTCATAGCAATTTTGTAAGGTCAAGAAGCAATTTGGCACACTTAGACACTTTGCCCAGTATTCGTCTCACCCAGGGACGAATTCAACTTAGAATCCGTCCCACCCCAGGATGAATTCTGAATCCGTCCCTGGGTGGGACGAATTCTAAGTTTAATGGGCAAAAAGAAGAATGGTGCCAAGTGGCAGCCCAGAACAGTCAGTTGATGACTCCTGCCCCACACGCGTGTGTGAGTGGACAAATAGGCCGTTTGAGGACTGTCACAAGGGCAGTTATGAAAGCCCAAGTCAATGGAGGACTCCCCTCCCTCATGGGAAGACAAGACTGCCACGTGGCGCTTATGACCAACACATGGCATTTGTGCTTCCCTCCCAAAATAGACCCCTTGGGTCTATAAAAGGTGGGACTTTTCTCACCCAAAAGAGATAGGTTGAAGGAGATTTCAAGCAATGAAGTGCTGCTGATTTGAAGACCCACTTGCATCCCTTTTGGTTCACCTTCTCGCATCCACCAACTTCTTTTTCAAGGGAGGTTGTTGGGTGGCATTTGGAAGCTTGAACCTGACCCAAATCCAACACATGGACACCTGAACCAACCAATTCGCCGACCCCCCAATCCTAAGAGGTTTCGAGCCCATCCCTAGTGGATTGGCGTCGAAATCAAGTGCCAACGGTGGGAGGCCCACTTGGGCACCCCTGCACTTTCTAAGTTTTAGAGCATTCTAGATTACTTTTTCAGGTTGCATTTTGTGTTATCATGTTTGGTTAAATCATAGCTGCAAGTTCATAACTTTTGATCAGATTCTAGTATGTTTTGTGTCGCTTTGTTGTTTCACTAACTTGTAGGTGGCGAGATCAAATTCCCGAGGGTGGAGGCCAAATTGGGAGAATCCGACCATCTGGGTCGTCCCAAAATGGCCCCAATTACATAACCCCCTTGTTTGCAGGCATTTTGCAGGTCTCGGGAATCGACATTGGAGTAGCAGCAGGTCGGCTTCTTTAACATAGAAGAATTCGTCCCACCCGGGGACGATTGCGATCGAAATCCGTCCGCCCGGGGACGAATTCCAGTTGAAGGCGGATTGGCCATTGTCTCGGTGGCAATGGCCTTCCGGTAACTTTTTTCTGTCTTCGTCAATATTTCAAGCCATTTGGACTCACTGTACTTCTTGTTTCGGCAAATGTTTACATGCATATTTCGTTAATTTTAGAGAAAGAACACTTTCCATTTGCGGCAGGTGCTACTGACATCTTGGTTGTTTCTTTGTTCACAGGAGAAGCAACAGAGGTGAAGAACTCATCGACATTAGCGACGACATCATCTTGGCCCGTCCATTTCAATCATGGGCACACGAAAAGAGGAACATTAAGTGATTGTAATCAAATTCTTTTAGCGCTCCTAACACCTGAAAAGGGAGGAGGCGTCATTGTAACAGAGATCAAGAAATTTTAATGAAAGGGTTGTGTTTTATCCATTTGCTTGTATCTCGTTTTAATTTGTCTCTTTCGTTTCATGCATTTTACATTTCTAGGACTTAAGCGCATTTGATTTTGGTTGCATCGCAATTAGTGTTTCCTTTGTCCGGAATCTCGTGCTTTCAATTACCATTGATTTACACTATACTATTTTAAATATTTATGTATTTAAAGTTAAAAAATTCTATCAACCTATGTAGAAATTCATTTATCTAATAGAGGAGGTATCTTTGGCACATATTTTTGGATAGAATAATTATTGTTTTATAATAAAGAATGGTAAGTTCTCAATCATGAATGCAAGGCTAAACTCATTGAGGCTATATTGTCACATACCAATATATGATATCACTTTTAAAATGACCATGAGGTAAAACATGTGAGTTTTATGAAATTTAAAGCTATTTCCTTTAGAAAGGATGCAACAATTTTTTTTTTCTATGTATGTGAGATAAGTTTTTTAATATGAAATAATAGTGGAGGAATAGAATACAATATTATAGACATAAGAGTTTCACATTTGGTATAAAGTATGGATAGATATTGTAGACACCAAAATAGCACCAATCCGATTATGTGACTGCAAACACTGATCGCGTTGACAAACACAGCCCCCAGGGCAGCCCTCAGAGGTCAAACAATGGTCTTAACCACTTTCATAGCAATTTTGTAAGGTCAAGAAGCAATTTGTCACATTTGGACACTTTGCTCACTATTTGTCTCACCCAGGGATGAATACTAACTAGAATTCGTCTCACCCAGGGACGAATTCTGAATTCGTCTCTGGTAGGGACGAATTCTAAGTTTAACGGGCAAAAAGAAGAATGGTGCCAAGTGGCAACCCAGGACAGTCAGTTGATGACTCCTACCTCACACGCATGTGTGGGTGGATAGATAGGCCGTTAGAGGACTGTCACAAGGGCAGTTATGAAAGCCCAAGTCAATGGAGGACTCCCCTCTCTCATGGGAAGACATGACTGCCACATGGCACCTATGACCAACACATGGCGCTTATGCTTCCCTCTCAAAAGATACCCCATGGGTCTATAAAATGTGGGACTTTTCTCACCCAAAATAGGCAGGTTGAAGGAGATTTCAAGCAACGAAGTGCTACCGAGTTGAACACCCACTTGCATCCCCTTTGATTCACCTTCTCACATCCACCAATCTCTTTTGCAAGGGAGGTTGTTGGGTGGCTTTTGGAAGCTTGAATCTGACCCAAATCCAACATATGGACACCTGAATCAACCAATTCGCCGACCCCCCAATCCTAATAGGTTTTGGACCCATCCCTAGTGGATTGGCTCCGAAATCGAGTGCCAACGGTGGGAGGCCCACTTGGGGCACCCCCGCACTTTCCAAGTTTTTTTTCAAAAGCATTCTAGATTATTGTTTCAGGTTGCATATCATGTTATTCTGTTTGGTTAACTCATAGCTTCAATTTCATTACAATTTGATCAGATTTTATCATGCCTTGTGTCGCTTTGTTGTCCTACTAACTTGCAGGTGACGATATCGAATTCCTGAGGATAGAGGCCAAATTGGGAGAATCCAACCATCTGGGTCATCCCAAAATGGCCCCAATTACATAACCCCCTTGTTTGCAGGCATTTTGCAGGTCCCGGGATTCGACATTGGAGCAGCAGCAGGTCAGATTTTTTAACACAGAAGAATTCATCCCACCCAGGGACGAATTGCAGTTAGAATTCATCCTGCCCAAGGACGAATTCTAGTTTAAGGCAGATTGGCCGACTGTCTCAGTGGCAGTGGCCTCCTGGTAATATTTTCTGTCTTCTGTCAAGTTTTCAGGCAATTTGGACTCACTTTATCCACTGTTTCAGACAAATGTTTACATGCATCTTTTGGCAATTTTAGAGAACAAAAACTTTTCATTTGTAGCAGGTGCTACTGACATCTTCGTTGTTTATTTGTTCGCAGGAACGAAAGCACGAGATTCCGGGCAAAGGAAACACTACTTGCGATGCATTCAAAATCAAATATGCTTAAGTCCTAGAAATGTAAATTGCATGAAATGAAAGAGATGCATTAAAACGAGATACAAGCAAATGGAGAAAACATAGCCCTTTCATTAAACTTTCTTGATCTCTATTACAAATATGCCTCCTCCATTTTTAGGGGCTAGGAGCGTTAAAAGAATTTGACTACAATCGAGACTTAAGGTTCCTCTTCCCGCGTGCCCACACTTGAAATGGACGGGCCAAGATGATTCCGCCACTGATGTCGATGAGTCCTTGACCTCTGCTGCTCCTCCTACGAACAAAGAAACAACGAAGATGTTAGTAGCACCTCCTACAAATGAAAAGTGTTTGTTCTCTAAAATCGCCAAAAGATGCATGTAAACATTTGTCTGAAACAGTGGGTAAAGTAAGTCCAAATGGCCTGAAAACTTGACAGAAGACAGAAAATATTACCAGGAGGCCACTACCACTGAGACAGTCGGCCAATCTGCCTTAAACTAGAATTCATCCCTGGGAAGGATGAATTCTGACTGCAATTCGTCCCTGGGTGGGATGAATTCTTTGTGTTGAAAAAGCCGACCTGCTGCTGCTCCAATGTCAAATCCCGGGACCTGCAAAATGCCTACAAACAAGGGGGTTATGTAATTGGGGCCATTTTGGGACGACCCAGATGGTCGGATTCTCCCAATTTGGCCTCTATCCTTAGGAATTCGATATCGTCACCTGCAAGTTAGTGAAAAAACAAAGCGACACAAATCATGATAAAATTTGATCAGAATATTATGAAATTGAAGCTATGAATTCACCAAATAGAATGACATGAAATGCAACCTGAAACAATAATCTAGAATTCTTTTGAAACAAAAATTTTGAAAGTGCGGGGGTGCCCCTAGTGGGCCTCCCACCGTTGGCACTCAATTTTGGAGCCAATCCACTAGGGATGGGTCCAAAACCTCTTAGGATTGAGGGGTCAGCAAATTGGTTGATTCAGGTGTCCATATGTTGGATTTGGGTCAGATTCAAGCTTCCAAAAGCCACCCAACAACCTCCCTTGCAAAAGAGATTGGTGGATGTGAGAAGGTGAATCAAAGGGGATGCAAGTGGGTGTTCAACTCGACAGCACTTCGTTACTTGAAATCTCCTTCAACCTGCCTATGTTGGGTGAGAAAAGTCCCACCTTTTATAGACCCATGGGGTCTCTTTTGGGAGGGAAGCATAAGCGCCATGTGTTGGTCATAGACGCCATGTGGCAGTCATGTCTTCCCATGAGGGAGGGGATTCCTCCATGAGTACGATGAAAATCATCTCATCCCTCGAGGACAACAAACAATGCGGCCTCAAGTACAGGCCGCCTACCTCGACAGAGGGAAGCGACCCATTGAATTTTTAGATCATCAAAACCGAGGCAAACACATAGGAGGGACATTCGAACCTCCTAAGAAAAATAGGGTAGACCAAATCGACCCGATAGTCGCCCAACATGCCACCCGTCAAGCCCAAATCATGCGGCTTAAACAAAGTCATCAGGAGATAGAGTATCGACACCGCTTGGATAGAGAGCGCATGCAACGCGAAGCGGATGAGCTACGCTATGAACTACCTGAGAGGGAGCCAACCCCTCGCACCCAAAGAGTTGAACAATATGAGAGGCATAATATGTTGGTGCAAGATAGGTCTCCACGACCTCGTCAAGCTTTGCCGTCGAGACCTCATAGACTCTAGAGGGATGCAACTCCCCGAAACAATGATGGGTACCTTCAGCAAGGACTCGATCAGGGTCATAGGTTTCGCCCAGAGACTCCTCAAGAATTTTACGAGTATGAACCAGACGTAGAATATGTTGAAACTCCCCATCAAGGCAGGAGGGCTGCCATTCGGCTACCCCTTCATAGGCCTCCAGTCTTCCATAACTTACAATGGGAGCAAACAAGAGAGGAAGAAATAAAATCTTCCGATGCATACCAAGCGCTATTAGAGAGTTTAGAGTCTGTGGAAACAAAAGCTGTTGGGCATCAAAAACCCACATTACATCAACTCCGTAGTAATCCAGTGCATCCCTCAATGCCTACACCTCTTTACCCCGAGCACTTCAAGTTGCCTCAATTGGCAATCTTTAAACGTGAAGAGGACGCACAAGAACATGTTACAAGATTTCTAAGCCAATGCTTCGGCATCCAAGATAATGACGCATTACTGCTTAGAACATTCATAACCACATTCGTAGGCCCTGCCTCGGATTGGTTCACACAACTACCTAAACACAGTATAAGCAACCTAGATCAATTAGTAGATGCGTTTCTTGAACTCTTTGCCTTCAACACAAGGAAGAAGGCATCACTGAGTGATCTGGCGAGCCTCAGGCAATTTGAGGAAGAAACAATGGCAGCATATGGGAATCACTGGAGAGATTTTCTTTCTAAGTTACCCTATTGTCCCCCTATGTCTGATATCACATAGATGTTCACAAAAAGTTGCTTAAAATCAATCTCTGGTCTATTGTTGCTACGGCAATACGACAGCTTAGAAGAAGCTTTGGCACAAGCCAAAGTTATAGAAGAGATTAAGATAGGTGAAGGCGCAATCGCCAAGCCTAAAAAGAAAGAGTGGAATAAAACCACTAAAACCGGGACAATGCAACCACAACATGCTGCGATCAACCAAGTTGCGATAAATGTTCCCGCGCCTATGCAAGAAATGCAGCCCCAAAAGGCTAATTACCAGGCAGTGCCTCCTGGTTACGAAAGAGATAATAGAAGACAGGAGCAGAATCAGCAGCGTCGCCCTAGGCGACAATTCACCCCTTACACGGAGTCTAGGGACTCCCTATTTGACCACTTGTCAGCGGAAAATTTAGTCACTCTGCCAAAAATTCAAAATATAGACCCTAATGCTCCTAAGCCTAGGGGATACAGAGAGGAATTGTATTGTATATTCCATAGGCACATAGGACACAACTTAAATGGATGTTGGAAGTTCAAAGAACTAATCCAAGATTTGATCAACAATAGAACATTGGCCGTGGACAACCCTATAGCGCCAAACAACCAACAAATGGGGGTATTCAAGGACCCTTTGCCTGCCCATGAGGCACAGACAAAACCACTCTAGATTAATGAGGTGCGATAGAATCTTCCCATGCAGGGATTTGTGGGAATGATTAGCATAGTAACAAGGAACAGAAGGTACCCAACAGTTTCCCCCGAGGTAGGTACGAGGGAAGTTTCGACAACATCGTAGCCTCAACAACGCCCAACGCAGTTGCCTCCGCCTAGACCCAAAATCACGATACGAATCAAACTCACGCAGAGTTTGCGGACCACATCGGCTAGGTTGTCCATTTACGAGCTTATTCAACAGTCAGCACCCCATATGGAAGCTCTTATGGACATTTTAAAAGCCATCGAATTACAGCCTCACGAAACAAATTCTTTCAACAACTTCGTGGGACATGAATGTACGGATCCGGTCATCACATTCAAAGAAGACGAGGTAAAAACGATATCGAATGACATGGCAGATCCACCCCTACACGTTATCACACGGGTCAACGGGATTCCGTACAAAAGAGTGTTGGTAGATACTGGCTCATCCAGTAACATCATTACCACTGCAGCCTTAAAACATTTGAAGCTGCCAGCCTCTCACATCACAGCCTCCACATACACACTGCGAGCTTTCAACGATGCAATATGCTCGACAGTCGGCACAGTTGTTCTGCCTTGTCCAGGTAGGACAAAAATCAATACCTACACTGTGCCATGTGTTAGAAGGTGAAATGGCTTATAATATACTACTAGGGCGGCCTTGGATTAGGGACATGAAGTGTGTCCCTTCGATCGCCCACCAGTGCTTAAAGTATGCTTATGAAGGAGAAATACATGTAGTCCCAATGGACTTAGAGCCCTTCAAGTATTGCAATGTAGTACAATTTATACCTCAATCGACCCTCCCTTCAACACATTTGGATTTCCAGTTAAATCCATCTAAATAGGGTTCGATACCGCAGGCACCACTGGTGACCAACAAGGCAAAATCCTAGCCAGGTGAAACTTCATCATCTGCTCCTTCATCATCAACGCCACCTGTTATGGCCAAACAGAAGGACAAGGGAAAACAGATCATGGAAGAGGTTAAACCCTTAGAAGAAATGTTGCCCACAATTTCAATGGTATCAACAGAAGAAACACCTCGCACAACGGAAGTGGAGACTCCTAAAATGTCGAACATGGAATGGACTCAGGAAGGACTCCTATTTCCTCCCACCCAATCATCAACAATCACTGTTGAAATGGCCAGTACGGGCCTGGGGGAATATTTAGTGCAAAATGTTGTGGCGACGCCAGCATTGGAGTCAGTACAATACATGGGAAGACCTCGCCTTCCCATAGGGACAGTTGTCCCTCTAGGCTATCCTACAAACCAGACGAATTTCATGTATGGGGGCCTTGATCATGGTCTTCAACCATGCCAACAAGAGGAAGCAGACGAAGAGCCTTTTGTTGAAAACATCAACTATCTGTCAAACCTAGATTTTGCCCTAAAATATCTCGGCCAATGCAATTGGCATGGATACGGGCTAGGCAGATATGAGCAAGGGATGCGGGTCCTTTGCCAACCAAGATATCAGCTGCCATATGACAAGTCAGGAGTAGGGTTCAATCACCCCCGCCCTTAGACATCTTGGTTGAAAATATGCAAGGCCTAGAAATAGGCAACAAGGGGGATTGGCACAAGATCCGTATGCCAATCCAAATACAGAATACACATTGGGAGACTACCTCCCATGGTCAACAAACACCCCTGGAAACAGCAATAATCCCTCTCCTTTGCTAGAGAGAGGCAAAATTTCAGAGATTAATTCTCAAAGAGAACATCAATGGTTTTCGGACATCTTTTTGAAATTGTTCCCCTTAGAGGTTCCAGACGAAACAATACAGTGTCAAGAGAGTCAGGTCCCTCCACCAAGAGTGGAACAACCACAAGGAGACCAGATTAACTTACTGGAACAAGGAGAGCACTCAATGTCACAAGTAATAGTTGCTAAAGAGGATGAACATTTTTGGGTCTTCGAAAGTGATTCAGAAGATGAGACTGAGATGGACTATCTCAGACATGCACGATGGCATCACCGCCCTTTAACTCATGAAGATCTAATGGGACAGATGGGCATACTGCTAGGGCATGAATGGTGGGTAGACCCTGCAATGTGGGACCAAGTATTGGATCCATGGCTCCAAATTCAATATGAGCATCGTCCACCTAGAGATCCCATCATGACATCAGTGCCGAGAAAAGACCATGCCATCCTTTTCACAAATAGGGATGAATTCGCACCTAGGGAAGATCCATTTGTGCCCGTTCCTGTAGAGCTAGATCCAGAGTATAGGGAACATCTAAAAAAATTGAGTTATCACACCCGCGGTTCTGGAGACCAAATTCATTCCATCCACATGATCTCCATTGATTTGACCGCACCCATCCACAATCCGGTCGATCCATCACAATCATGGCACCTAGACATAGATGCCATCGACTGGGATCACGTCAATTCACCTTTATCACCATCAGAGTACTAGCCTTTCGGTGAAATGCTTCATTCCACCCCAAGGACAACTCAGGATATTTTTCAAGCTGAAGAGGGACCCGAGGTTCCAAACGCAGATCTAAACTCAGCTAATGATATCCATTTGATCCCAACTCCACATCAGTTGGAGGACGGATCCCACATGTCAGTTGAGGAAATGACTGACGTAGACATCGGCTTAGACCCAACGAGTCCACAGATTATCAAGCTGGGGGTAATTCTTTCCCCCGAAGAGCAAGCCGATTACATCACCCTTATCAAAGCGAAGAAGGAAGTTTTTGCATGGTCATACAAGGATATGCCAAGACTAGACCCGCAGCTAGTCATGCACAATTTAACGCTTGATCCGACAATCAAGCTTGTAAAGCAAAAACTATGAAATATGCACCCAAAAGTTGCCTTGATGGTCAAAGACGAGTTGCAAAAGCTATTGGATGCATAGTTTGTCATCTGCATGGATTATCCGCCATGGCTGTCCAACATGGTTCCCGTAAAGAAGCCCGACGGGAGGATTCGCATATGCACTAATTTTTGAGACCTAAACAAAGCGAGTCCTAAGGATGATTTCCCCTTGTCGAGCATCGACGCATTGGTAGACGCTATAGCAGGTCACGAAATGCTCTCCCTAATGGATGGCTTCTCAGGATACAATCAAATTCGTATCAATCCTGAGGATCAACTTAAAACGGCGTTCACAACGCCTTGGGGGAAATTTTGCTATAAGGTCATGCCTTTTGGCCTTAAAAATGCTGGCGCTACATACCAACGTGCCATGACGTACATCTTCCATGACTACATGCACAAAAATTTGGAAGATTACAAGGATAATTTGTTAGCAAAGTCTCTTTTGCGCTCAGATCATCTCGATGACTTGAGCAAGATTCTCGATCGCCTCATAGAACATAAGGTCAGACTGAATCCCAAGAAGTGCGTATTCGGCATCACATCTAGAAAACTCTTGGGTTTTATAGTCTCAAAATGAGGCATCGAAGTGGACCCAAAGAAAGTCAAGGCAATCCTTGAAATGGCTCCCCCCATTACCATCAAGCAGCTCAGAAGTCTGTACGGAAAGGTCACGTCGATTAAACACTTCATAGAACAATTATCTGACAAATGCCGACCCATGAACAAATTATTGCACAAGGGAGTTACATTTCACTGGGATGACGAGTGCCAGTCAGCCTTTGACGAAATCAAACAATACTTGGCTTCGCCACCAGTATTGGCACCACCTAGACCAGGAGTGTCGTTCTACTTATACATCTCGGCCTATTGAGGTGGCACTGGGCGCCATGCTAGCCCGGAAGAATGAACTTCACAAAGAATAGGCTACTTACTATCTTAGCCGCACCCTGGTCAGTTACAAACTTAATTATGCATACGTTGAGAAACTCTGCTTGGCAGTGGTGTTTGCTACTAAGAAGCTACGCCACTACATGCTAAGCAACACTACGTATGTTGTGTCTAAGGAGAATCCATTGCGATACATGATGAGTCATACTTATCATAGTAGTCACACGACAAAATGGATCATGTTGTTGACGGAATTTGACATAGTGTTCATTGGGAAAAAATCTATCAAAGGACAAGTCATAGCCGATCAACTAGCAGAGGCTCCTCTTGAAGACGATTAGCCTCTGGTCATAGAACTACCCGATGATGGGGTCTTCCATGTATCAGAATCGCCAGATTTTGATGATCCTGAGTCACAGGCCGACATAACCCTATTCTTCGATGGTTCTAAGTGTGAGCAAGGTGGTGGCGTAGGAATTGTATTCTTCACATCGCAGGGCACTCCAATGCCCCTGTCATTTAAATTAAACTTCCGATGCACCAACAATAATGCAGAATATGAAGCCTTGCTCCTAGGTCTTCAGACAGCAATCGCCATGAACATCAAACGACTGAACATCTTTGGTGATTCGCTGTTAATAGTCAATCAATTCAAAGGGGTATATCAATGCAAATGCCCAGTCCTAAAGGCCTATAAAGCCCTCGTGGACAAATTCCTGGAAAAACTTGAGTGGTACGACATCGAGGCACTCCCTCGATCATCGAATCGTTTTGCGGACACAATGGCCTCCTTGGGGTCACTAATCTCGTAAGACCTTTCCGGTGACATGACAACCATTCAAGTAAAAACCTTATCGCAATACGTGATGGAGCATGCAAGATCAGACTTGACACCAAGAATCCACATGATCCATATCGAACCATCCTCGGATAAGTTCTTTCGAATTCGAGACCGTCTGAAACGTGCCAACTGGGGGTCCTTGTTTTCCCCCACTCGCATTAATAGCAACACAACGCTATTCTTACAAGTTCTATCCCATTCAGCATTTGTTAAGGAAGAACTTCAAAAGGGATTGGCTATTCATACTATCGAGGTTTCCGATCAACAGGACCGGTATTTACCCATCAGAGATTACCTCAAGTTAGGTAATCTTCCCTTTGGATTGACGCACGCCGCAAAACGAACATTCAAGCGAAAGCGGCTAAGTATGTCTTGATAGGAGACATTTTGTATCGTCGCAGCTATGACGGGATTCTTCTTCGTTGCTTGGACAAGCAAGAGTCCACTTGGGCGATCGCCCAAGCGCACGATGGTACATGTGGTGGCCACTTTAGTGGTATGGCCATTGCAAAGCGCATTCTCCACATGGGCTATTATTGGCCATCTTTAGAGCGAGATTGTTGCGAATATGTCAAGAAGTGTGTGAAATGTCAACATCATGCCAATTTGATGCATGTACCTTCCTAGGCCCTACAGAAAGTCCAGTCTACTTGGCCATTTTCGTAGTGGGGCTTCGATATAATCGAAAATATCTCCCCTGCATCGTCAGGCCGTCACACATTTATCATAATGGCCACAGAGTATTTTACTAAATGGGTGGAAGCAATTCCGTTAACCTCAACGAAAGGACCCCGCATTGTGGAGTTCATCTTGCATAACATCATATGTCATTTTGGTATTCCATCCAAAATAATATCGGATAATGGGCCATCATTCAAGAACAAAGACGTGCGTGCTTTGAACACAAAGTATAAAATTTAGCATAGCTTTTCAATGCCCTATTATCCGCAAGCAAACGGGAAAGCAGAGGCATCAAACAAAACACTAGTGGCCATCCTTAAAAAGACAGTCACAGATAGTCATAAGGATTGGCACATACAAATCCCACTTGCCCTTTGGGCTTATCGCACTAGCATTCGGACGCCAACTGGGGCAACCCCATTTTTGCTTGTGTATGGCTCAGAGGTAGTAATGCCTCTCGAGTTGGAAATTCCTTCCCTACGCATTTTAATGTAGGAATTCATTGATGATGACACTACGCGGCAGGCCTGGTTAGACCAACTTACGTTGCTTGACGAACGATGCGTTAATGCTCTTGAGCACTTACGTATCTATCAAGAACGGCTAAAGAAAGCTTACAACATGAAATTTCACCTAAGGGACTTTCGGGTTGGTGATTTGGTTCTGAAGTAAAACCAACAAAACTCTAATTTGCCGTCCCACTTGAGGGACAGGTTCATAGCAAATTGGTTAGGTCCTTATGTCATTGATAGCAAAATAGGACCTGGGACGTACTGCTAGCTTCTCTTGATGGTATCAAGGAAACAGAACCCTTGAATATCAGTCATTTACGACCATTTCATATCTAAGAGAGCCACATCCCAAAAATGCTCCAAGGATTCCTGAAATCACTTGGTCAAAACCCAAAAGCTCCAAGGATTATCGCAATCTCTTGGTCACTCTAAAAGCTCCAAGGATTATCGCAATCACTTGGTCACCCCAAAATCTCCAAGGATTATCACAATCACTTGGTCAAACCAAAAAGCTCCAAGGATTATCGCAATCACTTGGTCAAACCAAAAAGCTCCAAAGATTATCACAATCTCTTGGTCACCCAAAAAGCTCCAAGGATTATCGCAATCACTTGGTCAACCCAAAAAGCTCCAAGGATTATCGCAATCACTTGGTCAACCCAAAAAGCTCCAAGGATTATCGCAATCACTTGGTCAAAACCCAAAAAGCTCCAAGGATTATCGCAATCACTTGGTCAAAACCTAAAATGCCCCAAGGATTATCGCAATCACTTGGTCAAAACCTAAAATGCCCCAAGGATTATTGCAATCACTTGGTCAAACCAAAAAGCTCCAAGGATTATCGCAATCACTTGGTCACTTCAAAAGCTCCGAGGATTATCGCAATCACTTGGTCAAAACCCAAAAAGCTCCAAGGATTATCGCAATCACTTGGTCAACCCAAAATGCCCCAAGGATTATCTCAATCACTTGGTAAAAACCGAAAAATCTCCAAGGATTATCGCAATCACTTGGTCAAAAATAAAAAATAATCAAAAACAACAAAACTTTGCATCTCATTTCTAGGCATACTCAAATTCATCAATCGATAGCTCTTCTCGCACCTCATATTCATATTCACAAAAATCAATCCATCAAAAAAAAAAATATGAAGCTGCATTAAGCGTTGCATCCATACATTGCATATTTGTGGACGAACAGGTCAAAGGCACCATAGGTTGTAATTGCTCTGCTAGTTTGTCTTATTCCACACTGTTCCATTGTACGAAAACAACAAAAACACCATGCATTGCTTTTACCACCCTAGAGTTAGTGGTCTGTTAATGTGTCAAGAGTTTTCGTGATTCAGTCATCATTTTGCTCTTTAGCCATGTAATGTATCAAGTCGAATAGATTTTACGAAGGTAGAGTCATACTTGAAATACACCTTGTTACGTAACATCCCAACACATATTAAAACACATAAAACAATTCCTAAGTTGTGTGAACGAAGATGAAACTTGCACAGTAATCCAGGTCACCACAAGCGAAACGGTTATCTTGCTCATCCCCCTATGTGAATGACCCCAAGAATGCTGAGAGTTGGCAAAAGGACAAGCATCCTCCCTACCCAATTCCCTAAGAATCCCTAAAGTTCTCAATAATTGCAAAACATCAAAAAATTTGCAAAACGTCAAAACTCCAAAATTTGACATCCTACAGTGCACACATCAAAAGGCACAAGCAATAGTGATTTTCGTCACTCCATATCCCCAATACCTTGCTCAAAAGAAAAACAAATCAAAATAAACAGTGATATCATCACTACAAATGAGCAAGTATCCCAATACAATTGAAGAAAATAAGGGAGTTGAACTTGAATCCCTGGAACTCTCAGCATTCTAAAAGGTCATGAGGCAAGCCTCGCATGCGGTTAGGTTGATAGCCTATCGGCCACTGGCGGTAAACTTCTCGCATGACGATATATCTATCACATTAACTTGTGTATAGATCAATATTTGCATGTGGATGAGCTAGCTTATGGCATCCTGGATAACACCGTAGACTAATCTAACTACATACAACAAAGGAGTTAGTGGAACTAATTAGGTGATCCTCAGTACAGGTTCGGTTGAAAGCCCATCTGGCACTGGCGGTATCCTGATAAATACCACATAAATGAACTCAATTGCACACACAGGGATGTGAAATAGCTTGGTCAAAAACAAGTCTAATTCATACCTTGTTCAAAAGTCTTGTAAGATAAAGTACAGTCATGGCTAGTGAGTTAAAAATTGTTTGAGTCTCAGAAAACCATAGCTACATTTCTAAACCAACTGTGCTGCTTTTTATCATTACAATACCATCAAAAAATACAAAAAGAGAAAACCACAAGTATACATACAAGAGCCATACATCATAGCAATCGCCTAAAAAGAAATAAAAAGCGTCTTAAACAGCCTATGGTGTCGTAACCAATCACCACAAATATCATTCATCCATTTCACTTTGCATATCGAAAAGAAATAAAAAACATTTGCATTCATCATAGCATAAGCATTCATCAAAATAAATAAATATGCATACATCCATAGTCATTAGCCATCATGCATAACAAAAATCAAATCATCACATGTAAGAAACCACAATAAAACTGGTATATATATATATATCGTCAAAAAAAAATGCCCGCAGGCTACACAACTGGTCCTCAGACCCCGCAATCATATCCAAAAACCCAACCTAAAGCGTCGACCACCATAATCACACAGGATCGGTGCGACGGGAACTACCCCCCATGGTGTGGGTCCTATGGGACCCTGTAGGGCGACTACTGCCAGCCCCTGCATCATGCCTGCTATCACCTCCCTCATCTAATTATCGGCGATGAGATGATGTTGACTGCTCAGTCGCACTATCCCTCGTTCGGCGTGAAGATCCACTGACCAAGGGCTCAGGAAGTCGCCCACCAAGGCGAATGACCACCCTCTCCAACTCTATCCGGTGTCGACACCACTCTGCCTCTCATCGATGATAGTATGACACCGCATCGTCGCGCTGTGCCAGAACCCTATCTCGCTCTGCCAGCTCAACCCGCAGGAGATCCCTCTCTTGCAGTGCGTCCCCCAGCTCTTGCTTCGCATCCCCCAACTCCAGATCTTGTATCCGTAGCAGCTCTGTTAGTCACGCATTTTTAGCATACCTCAGACTCCACCTCATCTGTGTCTGCCTGACGAACAGGACCCTCTGGAACAGTAGCCTGCTCTGGCTCCCACTGCTCCTCCACATCCTGCATGTCTGGCTGATCCGGAGCACCCAAGTCTACATCCTCATCCCCCACATCCAACATGTTTGCATCATCCAACGGACCTCCCCAATCACCCCCTGCTGCCTCAGCACCCTCCACTGTCACCTCCGCACTTCCCAGTGGCCCCTCTCATCTCCATCACCGTAGTACCCACCACGAGTCATACTCAGTGGTAGTCCCGACGTCATCTATGTTCAGGACGTCAATAACCGCATCTGACTCCTCGCCCAATGGCATGATGACCGATGGATCTAAATCCCTCTCGTCTCCCCACCGTTGATAGACCACGGGCTCACCAGGCAACCCCTGGTGCACCCCAAACTATCGTGTAACCCGGTTGTAGGAAAAGAACTCATGCTCCGTCCCGTGCCTCCCAGTCAACCACCACTGCCTGCATACCCGATGGAGCCACTCTCCAGCCTCTAGCCAGGCTGGACAGTCCTGATAGGGGCGCAAAAACACCTCCCCTAGAGTGAGCCGAGAGAAGGCATCAGTATAGTGCTCTACAGCACCTGCCCATCGCCGACTCTGCCTCTGCTCCGTAGACCGTCGCCACAAAACTGCATAGCCTATCTCAGTGTCATCCATCACTGCCCGAGTCATCCACGGTAACCCGGTCGGCCTCTCCACTGCTATGTGTTGCCAACCCCAGCACTGCAGCAGATAACTACAACTGACGCCCTTCCACTACCAACAGCGAACCACATACACCTCCCCGTAGAGCTGTGCCAACAATGTTTGTCCCCATCTCAAAATTAGTGGTGCCTCTATCGGGCACTCTACCAACTGCCATACCAAATCCAACAGGTTCCACGGGAACCTTGCCCCTGATGAATCAGAGAGAAGCATGTTAGAAATAAGGCCCATCAAGAATGCGTGCCTCACTCCTAAAACCCCCCTCTCCTTCCACCAACCAACCAAAATCCCGCCAGCCTAGCAGTCCACCTCAGCCGTCTCCACTGGGTTCGTTACACCCAGCCGCTCCCCATGCCCAAAGCATCTTGTAAGTACAGCAGTCCGATGATCACGCGGAAATTTCCTAATAGGCAGCCCATCTATCGAAATCCGAAGCAACTGATAGAAATCCTCCAAAGTTACAGTCATCTCCCCTGTCGAAAGATGGAACGTGTTGGTTTGCGGATCCCAAAGTTTGATCAAGGCCGTCAGATAGGCCTGATTCGGGACCACAGGTTCCAGTCGAGACACCTTCTTGAGCCCAAGGGCATCAATCCATTCCCAATCATCATCAGTCAGTGCACCCCGTGCCTTAGTAAAGGCGGTAGGTACACGGTACCGGCTCCTAACCTGCAAAAGAAAACAATTCAACAAAAAAAAATTAATTAAAAATCATGGAAAAGAACTGTACAGCAATAACAAAAGCAAAAAAAATCAAATAAACAAAAAAAAAAAAACAAACCTTCAGTTCCAAGATTTCTAATCTTAACTGATTAATTCAAAAACACAAAAAAAAAATATATACTCCCAAGTTGTGTGAACGAAAGATGAAACATGCACAGTAATCTAGGTCACCATAAGCGAAATGATTATCTTGCTCATCCCCCTGTGCGAATGGTTCTAGAATGCTGAGAATTGACAAAAGGATGAGTTCTTCCCTATCCATTCACCTTAACAACAGTGGTAAAATTAACAAATAGTGGCTTTTACCACTACCAAATCCCAATCCTAGTTGGTCCCCAAAGTTGTAAGGATTCGTACTACATGTCCTTGCCAAGGATGGGTAGTCATTCCCAAGACCCAAAAATATCAACACCATTCATAAACAAAATTCCAACAAACCATCATCCTAACCCTTTCCATTCACCTTTGGTCTCCAAGTTGTAAGGATTCGTACTACCCACCCCTAACTAGGATGGGTAGTCATCCCCAAGGCCTAAAATATCAATGCCCTTACTTCATAATCTCCATCACCCCCTTGGTTCCCATCGTCATAAGGATTCGTACTACACATCCCTGCAAAGGACGCGTAGTCGTCCCCAAGGCCACAAGGATCAAGGCCATTCATAAGCTCAAACTCACAATGCTCAAAATAAAAAATCAAGTAACGATGGTTATCACCACTATTCAAAATCCTTGCTCAAAAAGAAAAATAAATAGTGATTTTCATCACTATATAGACGAGCAAGTCTCCCAAATCATTTAGCCAACAAATAACCTGAACTTGAATCTTTAAAATTCTCAGCATTCGAAAACCATCTAGGTGATCCTCATTATAGGTTTGGTTGACAGCCTATCTGGCAATGGTGGTATCCTACCCACACGACGATATATCTATCACATTAACTCGTGTACAGATCAATGTTTGCATGTGGATGAGCTAGCTTATGGTATCCTAGAGAGCAACACAGATTAATATATCTAAATACAACAAAGGAGTTAGTGGAGCTAATTAGGTGATCCTCAGTATAGGTTTAGTTGACAACCTATCTGGCACTTGCGGTATCCTGATGAATACCACATAAATGAACTCAATTGCACACACAAGGATGCGAAATAGCTTGGTCAAATACAAGTCTGATTCATACCTTGTTCAAAAGTCTTGTAAGATAAAGTACAGACATGGCTAGTGAGTTAAAACCGTCTGAGTCTCAAAAAACCTTAGCTACATTTCTAAACCAACTGCGCTACTTTTCATCATCACATTATCATCAGGAAATACAAAAAACCACATGTATAAAAGCAAAGTCATCCACTACAACAATTTCCCAAAAACATAATCACAAAGTTCTAAACAGTCTATGGTGCCTTAACCAAACGACACAAATTCCATTCATCCATTTCATTTTTGAATATCACATATAAATAAAAAACATTTGCATTCATCATAACATATACATCTATCAAAATACATTAACATGCATACATACATAGTCATTAACCATCATGCATAAAATCAAATCATCACATGAACATAAAAAAAATAAATCCGGTATATATATATATATATATATATATATATATATATATATATATATATATATATATATATATATATATATATATATATATATATCATCAAAAAAATGCCCACAGGCTACAAAACTGGTCCTCTGACCCCGCAATCATATAACAAAATCCCCAGCCTAAGGCATCGGCCACCATGATCATGCAGGATCGATGCGATGGGAACTACCCTTCGTGGTGTGGGTCCTATGAGACCCCTCAGGGCGGCTACTGCTAGCCCCCGCATCATGCCTGCTACCGCCTCCCTCATCCAATCGCCTGTGATGAAATGATGTTGACTGCTCAGTACCACTGTCCCTCATTCAGTGTAAAGATCCACCTCCTGAGGGCTCAGGTACCCAACCCCCAAGGCGGATGATCTCCCCCTCCAAATCCATCTGATGTCAAAACCACTCTACCTCCTGCCAATGGTACATCGTGAGTACATCATCGTGTTGTGCCAGCTGCATTCGTAAGATATCTCTCTCCAGGGCAATGTCGATTCCCCCCTCATATCGGTGGTGCACAACCCATGCGCTCTCCTGCTCTGCTAGCTGAGCTCGTAGGAGATCCCTCTCCCTCAGTGCATCCCCCAACTCCCCATCTTGCCTTCGTAGTAGCTCTACCAACTACGCATTCTCAGTGCGTAACCCAGACTCTGTGTCCCCCGCATCCGCTTGAGCCATGGGACTCTCTGGAACAGTATCCTGCTCTGGTTCCCACTGCTCTGCAATGTCCTACATCTTTGGCTAATATGGAGCCCCCAAATCTATATTCTCACCCTCCACCTCCACCATGTTTGCATCATCCAAAGGAGCTCCCCAATCATCCCCTGATGCCTTAGTACCCTCCTCGCCCACTACTACCACCTTCGCGCCTCCCAGTGGCCCCTCTCCTCGCCATTGTCATAGTACCCACCACTGGTTGTACTCAGCAGTAGTCTCGACATCATCCATGTCTAGGACGTTGATCAATATGTATGAATCCTCACCCAATGGCACGATGATAGGTCATTCTAGAGTCCTCTCATCCCCCTAGGGTCGATAGACCATGGTTTCACCAGGAAACCCTTGGCACACCCCAAAATGTCGTGTCACCTGGCTATATGAGAAGAACTCATGCTCAGTCCTGTGTCACCCAATTAGCCACCGCTCTCTATGTACCCATCGGAGCCACTCTCCAACATTTTTCCAGACTGGACAGTCTTGATAAGGGCACCAAACCACCTCCCCTAGAGTAAGCCGAGAGAAGGCATCGACATAGTGCCCTATGGCACCTTCCCACCAGCAACTCTATCCCTGCTCCCTGGACTGTCACCACATAATTGCATAGCCAATCTCCTTATCCTCCATCTCCGCCCAAGTCATCCATGGTAACCCGATGGGCCTCTCCACTACTATATGCTGCCAAGCCCAACTCTATAATAGATAGCTACAGCTGATCCCCTTTTGTTGTCGATAGCGGACCTCGTACAACTCCCCATAGAGTTGTGCCAACAATGTCTGTCCCCATCTCATGATAAGCGGTGCCTCTGTCGGGCACTCTACCAAACGCCAAACCAAATACAGTAGGTTCCATGGGAACCTCATGCCTAACGAGTCAGGTAACAGCATGTTGGACATGAGGCCCATAAGGAATGCATGCCTCACGCCCAACACCCCCCTCTCCTGCCACCATTGGACAAAAATCTCGCCAATCTTACAGTCCACCTTGGCCGTCTCCACTGGGCTCTCTACGCCCAGCCACTCCCCATGCTCGAAGCAGTGTGTCAACACTATTGTCTGCTGATCTCGCGACGAAGTCCTGATAGGCAGTCCATCTATCAAAATCCACAGAAGCAGATAGATATCCTCCAAAGTCACAATCATCTCCCCTATCAGGAGATGGAAGGTGTTGGTCCACAGATCCTAGAGATTGATCAGGGCCGTCAAATAGGCCTGATCCATGACCACAAGCTCCAGTCGATCCACCTGCTTGAGCCCAAGGGCATCAAGCCACTCCCAGTCAACCGCAGTCAGTGCCCCCTGCGCTTCAGTAAAATTAGTGGGTACACGGTACTGGCTCCTAACAACCTGCAAAAGAAAATGATTCAAAAAAATTAAAAACATGGAAAAGAACTGTACAGTAATAACATGAATATACAACATTGCCTACCAATGTACAACAAAAAACAAACAAAAATTCAAATAAAAAATTAATTTTTTAGTCCTAGGGTTTCTAATCCTAACTGATTAATTTAAAACAAACAAACAAAAATTCAAACAAAAAATTAATTTGTCAGTCCTAGTGTTTCTAATCCTAACTGATTAATTTAAAACAAACAAACAAAAATTCAAACAAAAAAAATAAATTTTCAGTCCTAGGGTTTCTAATCCTAACTGAATAATTTAAAACAAACAGACAAAAATTCAAAAAAAAATTAATTTTTCAATTCTAGGGTTTCTAATCCTATTTTTTTAGTTCTAGAGTTTCTAACCCTAACTAATAAGTTCAAAAATAAAACAAAATTTAAAAAAAAAAAAAAAATTCAGTCTTAGGGTTTCTAATCCTAACCGATTAATTTAAAAACAGAACAAAAATTCAAAAAAAAAAACAAGCATTAAGTCTTAGGGTTTACGTTCTATTTCTCCTAGGGTTTAGTTCTAAGCAAAATAAAATTTCTTTACCTAAGTTTTTCACTAAGTTTAAGTTGTACACTAAGTCTTAGTTGTCTTCAGCTCGGTTTTAGGGTTTCACTTTTAAAATTTTGAAAAACATCATCACAAAGAAAATTAAACAAAACAATTGCAATTTTAAACAAAAGGAATAACTCTAGGGAGCACTTACTGGTCTCTCTTCGACTCCGTTGCTCGATCCGGTTTGTGTACTCATGATGGTAGGCAAAATCGGTAGCACTTTGCTTCGCAGAATTAACCTCCTCCTCCCCAGAGCTCCAAATCGCAAGAAAAATTAGATGCAAATGAGCCCAAACCCTAGTTTTGGCCTTTATATAGGCCTTTTGAGCTTAAATTCATCTTCCCCTAGGATGAGCACTCTGGTTAGCACTCGTCCCACCTTGGGACGAGTTCTAAGTTGCTATTCATCCCACCCTGGGACGAATTCAGGCCAGAAAAGTCAAAAAACAACAAAAATTGAACAAAAATACACAAAAATAGATAATAAACTTGCTCGATGATAGTGTTGTTGCACTTGGCATCCAAGGCATGCAAAATAGATGTTGAGGTCACAAATTGTCACTATCCTACTCCCTAATAAGGCTACCATAGCCGGACCGCTCCACAGGAAGACAAATTTTCGTCAGTTTCAGCTCCAAAAAGTGTCGCAAAAAGGGTTACCACCCACAAAAAATAGGTCTAAATGTCAAAATTGCACATGCTTAACGCTAAACCATCTAAAGGCACCCTTGCACAAGTCATCTTGGGTCAAGAAACTCATCGCTTTTCTCACGAATGTCATTCCTTCATCGATTCGTCGCTTGAGGGGGTAGTCACACTTAGTCACCAATCAGCAAACACACACCCAATTAAGGAAAAGACATGCATTCAAAAAATCATTGACAAAGACAATTACGCTCCTGCTTGGGGCAGTAAAAAAGCAACAATCACAATCTGATCAAATCACTTGGCATTTCATGAATCATGAATTCAAGGTTCTCATAGACAAAAGGTTGCGCCCTTTGCCTATTCATGACTGATCAATGTCCAAGGTCAAGTAACACCTCATCGAAAAATGTTAACACTTGAATTGAGTGCCTTCGCTCGTCAGAAGCAAGGATTCAAGAATGCATGCCCTATCCATACTTGGGGCATCAAAAGTTGGTTAGGTTACCAAGAAACCCTAATCATTGAGTGCTTTGGTTATCTATTTTTTCTTGACGCTATGCCATGCACAGCGCATCCCAAAAAGGGGCATCTATAGACACCAAAACAACACCAATCTGATTATGTGACTACAAACACTAATCGCTTTGACACACACAGCCCCCATGGTAGCCCTTAGAGGTTAAACAGTGGTCCTAACCACTTTTCCAGCAATTTTGGAAGGTCAAAAGGCAATTTAGCACATTCAGGCACTTTGCTCAGTATTCATCTCACCCAAGGACGAATTCAAATTGGGATCCATCTCACCTAGGGATGAATTCTGAATTCGCTCTGGGTCAGGACGAATTCCAGGTTTAACAGGAAAAAATAAAAATTGTGCCAAGTGTCAGCCGAGGACAGTCAATTAATGCCTCCTACCTTGCATGCGCGTGTAGGTGGGCAGATTGGCCGTTAGAGGACTGTCACAAGGTTAGTCATGGAAGCCCAAGTCAGGGAGGAGTCTCCTCCCTCTTAGGAAGGCATGGCTGCCACATGGTACCCCTGAATGCCCCTCCAAAGAGACCCCTAGGTCTATAAAATGGTGAACTTTCTCACCCAAAAAAGGAGACAAGTTGGAGGTATTTTCAAGCAACGAAGTGCTGCCAAATTTGATACCACATTTTACCCTTTTGATTTACCTCTTCCATATCCTTGATCTCTTTCACAAGGGAGGTCATTGGGTGGTTATTGGAAGTGTGAATCCGGACCTAAAACCCGACATTTGACCACATTGATCTACCAATTCGCCGACAACCCATTACAAGAGATTTTGGGAAAATCCCAAGTGGATTGGTGCCGAAATCAAGTTCTAATGGTGGGCGGCCCGCTCGAGTGCCCCGCACTTCTTAGTTTCATTTTAATTTGTTCTTTTGTCACTTTTTTATCTTCCATTCCATTTTATGCTATTTAGATAGTTTATAATTTCGATTTTAGAATGTTTTGATCAAATATTGTCATATTTTGTTGCTTTTGTTGTCCTCACTAACTTGCAGGTAGCGACATCAAATTCCTATTGATGGAGGTCAAATTGGGAAAATACGACCATTTGGGTCATCCCAAAATGCCCCCAATTAGCTAACCCCAATGTTTGTAGGTGTTTTGGAGCTCCCGAGACGTGACATTTGGGCAGGATCACTTCGGCGCTTTGTCGTAGGAGAATTCATCCTACCCAAAGATGAATTACAGTAGAATCCATCCCGCCCAGGGATGAATTCAAATCAGCGGACAATTTCCTGATAATTCTTATGGCAGTGGCCCTCTGGTAATGTTCCTTTGTCTCTGTCAAATTTGCAAGTTATTTGGAGTCATTTTATTTATCGATTTAGCTAATCTTATGCATGCATCCTCCATTGGTTTTTAGGATCAAACACCTTATCTTTTGTCACAGGTGCTACTAACGACTTGTTGTTTCTTTGAACACAGGAGGAACAACAAGGATCAAGGATTCCTCAACACCAGTGACGGCAATACTTTGGTCCACCCATCTTACATGTGGGCACACGGAAGGAGGAACACTTAGTCATGATTGTAACCAAAACTCATTTAATGCTCCTAGCCCCTGAAAAGGGACCAGGCGTCTATGTAACTAATATTAAGAGAGTTTAATAAAAAGGGATGTGCTTTCTATGCTTTCTTCTATCTTAGTTCATTTTTTTTATTTCATTTCATGCATTTCACATTATAGGACTTAAGCGTTTGTTTTGATTTTGGATGCGTTGCATTAGTATTTCTTTCTCCCAGAATCTCGTGCTTACCTAAATGTGTTAATAAATCAATAGGACTTGTTTTATTTATAATGTTGTGGGATAACTATTTATGAATGGTGTACCTTTTCACATACAACATTGTTATACATAATTTGGCTATTCTCCCAAGAACTACTATGTAATAGAGATTATTGCTTAAGGGGATAATTGGGTTTATACTTGAATGGAATGTAAAACTTGCTTAAGTAGAATTCTCATGTAATATTTCAAACCTAGGTATATGATGTAAATAATTTTACCATAAAAGGATGTCATAGAGTCAATATGGTATAATTGAGAATACAGTGTGGAATGAAACTCTCAAGAAGGCAAAATGATCTTGAAATGCAAAAAAAGATAGACCCTACATTTACGTTAAGAATTGAGTATACATGATGAGAGGAAACACCATTATTAGACATGTAATTTTCTTTTGTAATGAACTCAATGTGAACAAGAAGTGGGTTGCCTAAACAAAGAGTGTACCAATATGCTATAAGAGGTTTAAAGGTAGGTAACCATGCTTAGAAGGACATTCCATGGATTCTTATCACAATAGTGATATAGTTGTTTGAGATATCCCTTCTAGATGGAGTGGAACGGATCTAAGATTTATGAATAACCATCAGTATGGTTATTTCATCTATGATGGTTTACCATTGGTGTGGTTATTCATATTCGAGGCATTTACCTGGTCTGGATGGACCATTTGGTTATTTCTCCTTTTATGGGGATGAAACCTAGTGCTTGTGTTGTGGGCCAAACAAGGTTAACTTTTTCCTACTTTTGTCACATGCCCGTGCATTTAATTATCAACCCAGGGATCTTCATAAACTTGTGAAGGGTCTAAATAAGATTGCTTACAATACCACTTGATATGAATCCACTAATCCTACTATTGGGGGGTGTTTTAAAAATGGTTTTCAATCATTCATGCACTCCTCAATAATTAAGAAGAAAATAATTAAATCTATGAAAATGAAACATTCACACATTACTCAAAATGAATCTACTACAAATACTAGAAATAGCAATGTGGTAAATGACCTTAAAAAATCAATAAACTAATCTATAAATTAGAAGAAATGTGGGGAAGAAATATTGGCTTGGAGTGGGCCCAGGCTCCAGCAACTTCCTCCCAGCTGAACACGTGCTTAGAACTCTTAGAACTATAATATATTTATCAAAGTGTTACAATCTCTATCTATCTTTGTATCTCTATATGAATCTATATCAATCTATATATCTCAAAGCGGTATGTGCATGTTTATATAACACACCCACAAAAATTTTGTTACAAAGAGGTTACAATAGTCGATTCATCCCAGACTAAATTAAGATAGTCTGGTGAAGGCAATCATCGTCTGCTTAAACTGGAATTTGGTTCTAACAACGACGTGTTTGTTGATTGGTTCATGCTTCACCTGGCATTGGTAAGACACTTTCATATGTTGGTGTGAACTCCAATTTAACTCTACATGACATAGAGTTGGAACTGCACCAGCTGCTGTTGTCCACATCGTGCAAATCTAGTCAGTGAGCGAATAACAGAGGTGCCTTCCTTATGACAAAGGCACCTAAGTATATCAGGCACCTTCCCTATATGGAAGGTATCTTACTGCCATGGCACCTTCCTAGAAGAGGAAGGCACTTACCTTTTGTTGGTGCCTTCCTATGGTACGAAGGCGCTTACCTTCTAGTGGCACCTTCCTTATGGGAGGAAGGCGCTCACCTTCTGTGAGGAAGGTGCATATTCTAGTGGTGCCTTACTTATGGGAGGAAGGCACTTTTCCTATCGTGGTGCCTTCTCGTTGATGCCTTCCTTATGAGAGGAAGGCGCTTCCTTCCCTTTGGTACCTTCCTGGAGGAGGAAGACTCTTTTCTTTCCTTGGTGCCTTCCTGGTAGAAGAAGGCGCCTACTTACTTTTGGCGCATTCCTGGAAGAGGAAGGCACCTACATTCTCTTGGCACCTTCCTAGAAGAGGAAGGTGCCTACTTTATCTTGGTGCCTTCCTAGAAGAGGAAGGCACATATTTTCTCTGCATTGATCCCCAAAGAAACAAAGTGCTAGGTCCATCAAAAAGACATTGACTGATCCAAATCTAACTAAACCAACTGTAATTCCAGAAAACACACTAAAAACACATAAATTAGATAACACGCATAATTTCATCAAATATCTATATAATCATTTATAAAAGTACGTAATCCTTATTATACAGTTGCATAATGATCAAGAACATGTGTACAAAATATGAAAAATTTTGGTGCTCATCATCCTCTCATGCCTAACATATGCCACGCCCTCGTGGCATCAAAACTACAGGTAGCCCTATTGACTCTTCATCATTGTCATTTCTTGGAGGATTCGGTTGCACCTGTGGCCCGAGTCTATCTCTTCTACTTATTGGCATCTGAAGGTGTTGCTCGCATTTTACTACGTAGAACTGAGGGTGCGGCTGTCAACTATACTTTTCTTATTTTGGCCACTACTGGTAGTGGTCTAGCCAGCATCGTCTCTACTAACTAGAATGTAGCTTTGGCAGCTTGCCATAAGTCAATGTCTGGAGGTCTAACCATTGCCAGAGGGATATCTAAATTATCCCTCTTGGAAGGTACTACTTGGGCCTCGTATAATCTGGTTGCTTTAGGAGCAAGCCCTGCATTCTCCTTTGTAATGGCAGTGGCCTCCAATTGGGGCCCATATACCCCCATCATTCCAAATGCCTCCTCATCATGGAGGGTCATCCTTGGGATGAACCGTAAATATCCCAAAACTAGTTGTCCTCTACCGGATTAATGCAGATGCCAGAGTCTCCTCGCATCCTCGAGGCTGCCTTCCTAGCCTCTTTAGTTGTTTTCATTTCCTTGAGTAGTCTTTCAAACTATTTTTGACTTTTGGTGAATGGCTGCATATCCCACTCATCCTCTTATGGCTCGACGAAGGTCACCTTCACCTTCTTTTGAGCCATCCTGGGCCTTTTTCCTCTGGCTTCTATGAAAAATGCAGTGGATCGAACATGGGTGCTCTCTTTCTCCCTGGATTATGTCTCCTCTATCCTAGGGGCCTACTCTAGAGTGTTCTCTTCATTCTGTGATGTTGTATCTAGGGATGATCCTTCATTCTCCTGTTTGTCCAGTGTTGACCCCTCAGGCCCTTCTCTTTCTTAAGGTCTGGGGAGTTCCTCCTTATCCTCTAGTCCTATCTACTGCTGGAGGTCCTAATCCTACTCTGTATCACTCAGGATGATGACAGGGGGTATTATGGGATTTCTCTCCCTTTCACTCCCAAAAATAGAGGAATTCTCCCCTGCCTCCGGGCTACTCTGTCAGGCATCTGATAGAATTTCCCCCAAAGAGAATACTCATTCGAAAGATATGGGAGAATTCATCGAGACTTCTTTCACCTAATCAGTTTGAGTGTACGCATCCCTTATTTTTGTTCCTCTGTCCTAAAGTAGCTAGTTCTCCTCCTACAACTATCAAACCAGCTGCTCAAGTTGGGCGATCTGTCTATCTCGTTCCTTCAACTCGTCCACATGCTTGTTCTGGAAGTCCTCAAAAATTTACTGGGTCATCCAATAATTAGTTTGCCATTCGAGCACCTCCTCCAAGGCCGCATCAACCTAGTCATTATTCCCATAAGTACCTACATCTTGTGGGCTCTGGTTCGTCAATTCCTGAAGGGTTTGGGCTACAAAATCTACTTCCAGGTCACTTTGTTCTTCCTTTGTCGAGAGGAGTCACCGTAGATGTTTCCTCTTGGGAACTGGTTTTGTCGGCAAAAATGCATCCTCATCACTAACAAGTGGTTATCCTTCTTCCTCACGCTCGGGCACTAGGGAATGCCCTCTTTCCTCTATGTAATGGGGCAATTACAATTGCCCAATACTCGTTATTTCCTCTGCAGGGCATCTCTTGTCTTGCCCTACTTTGGCAACAACATCGTGTCATATTTCTTGGCCGCCATCTCCCTCTACATTGGGGTTCTACCTCTGTGCTTCTACATGGTGGGACAGTGTCGATATCATCCCATGGTGGGCTAATGCAGACGGTGCCCCCTTCTGGTATTGAACTGCTTTGTCCTTTAGAGCATTCACCAAGTAGAATGGCACGTTAAGCTTCCTTCCATGCACCAGGTGATTGAGAAACTACACATGATTAGCATGTAGATGGGTATATTTCTCAGTGCAAGTGAAGAATCGAGCAACCTACTCGAATATATTCCACAGATTCATGGGGAGGCTATTTTTGGGTAAACCCTCCTTGTCTATCTACACATTCTCTCCTGGCAGTAGAACTTCGGCGTACGACTTCAACAGTCCACCTTTGTATATACATTCCCCCATGAGGGGCAATCCAATTTTGTATGATATGAACTCAAGGGTGACTGGTGATGCATTGTCATTATACACATCATTAATTCTCAATGAATTTGTCAATCTAGGGCAGTGTACAAGGCTATCTATGGAAGAAGGGGTGAATAGGGTTATAACTTAGGTCAATTTAGAGCAACAGGTCTTATTGGTGAAACCGATTGTGTGGGGGATTTAGGACATTCCTATCTCTAAATTGCATGAATTAAACCTTAATCTAAGTTGCAAAAATGGGAACTAATCATTAACTATAGAAATGAAGTCCTAATTACAATTGCAGAATGAGACCTAATTATGTTGTAGAAATAACAATTGTAGAATTAAAAGTCTGATTATAATTGCAGAAAGGAAATCTATTTACTTTTGTAGCAATGAAAACCTACTTATAGCATGGAAATGAAACCCTGTCAAGGCTCTATAATAGAAGGTTGTCAATCTTCTACGCAGGGGTTGACAACAAAACATAAAATGCAAGAAATTACAGAAAATAGTAAATTCTAGAAATGACAGTCTGCAATAAATTGAAAGCTTTGCTAAAAGTGGGGATTACAACCAAACCATTAATCACAAAACATAAAATAAGCTAAGATTGCAAATATCATTAGTTGTTTACAAAGGAATGAAATGACAAGTTCTACTACTCATTCTGCTACAACAAAATCAGAATAAAAACCTGATGTTAGTCCTCCTCCTAGGTCTGGAAGTGGCCAACCTCCTTGTCCAGAAGAAGGTATGAGTCTCTCTCTCTAGATCTTACTCACACTCATTTACAAACAATATGAAATAGAAATAGTACACTTTATTGATTCAAGCACATGATTACAATAATTCTGTTGAAAACCTGTTACAGGACTGTAACAATCACTTTTCTGGTTATTGCCTATTTTCTACTTTCTGCTTTCTCTATCTTCTATCTCCACTCTCTCTACTCTACTAGCTCAACCTGAATGGGAGCCATATTTATAGATGTCCTAATATCTACTAACAAGCTGAGAATATCTCAAAAGATCTAATCCTATTATGCTGCAACAATTCCTGGTTTTATCCTAGAAGAAGATCAAACTTGATCTTTCCATAAATGGTGGCTTTGGTCGGCAAGGACGGCAAAGGCAGATCTGAGATATTTTCCCTTACCCTTTTCAATCTTTATTTCCCTTTTTCCAGTGTCAAAATTTGGTCAATAAGTCAAAAAGCACATTCTATTTTCATTTCGAAGATAAGTGGCTCATTCCGAAGATACTGCAATTCTCATTCTGAAGATCCGCTCATTCCGAAGATACTGCAATTCTCATTCCGAAGATCCGCTCATTTCGAAGATACTGCAATTCTCATTTCGAAGATCCGCTCATTTCGAAGACACTGTGTTTTCTCATTTCGAAGATATTTGTTCATTCCGAAGAGACTTCGGAATGAACAAATGTGGGCTCCTTAAATGATTTCCTCTACATTTCTCATGTGGGTTACTTCTCAGGATCAGATTCCAATGGTCTTCATCTCTTTCCACATGTGAATTCCATGCCTTGCCATTCATTGGCAGCTAGCTGGAATTTACATGGGAAAAACCAGTTTTTGCTGCATAGTAACAATTTACTTGCACTATTGCCAGATTTAGGTAAAACAAATGCTTGAGACATATCAAAACATGATTAGTGAAATGTTGCTATCAATCTAAGCATATCTCATTTAGCAAGTCATAACAAAACAACATAAAACTTATGCAAAAAGCTATAAAAATCAGAATATAGTATTTCAGATACATTCATCATGCAAATAGTTAATACACAGCATATTGAATTAACTTAACTAGCATATTAGATTAAACATAAGAGTTTATAGGCAATTTCAGTGTTCAAAACATGTTATGATTGAGGCATTTCCAGGCCTCATCATTTTCCCCCCAACTTATATTGATGCATGTCCTCATGCATTCTGTTGGGCTATGGAATCACATATGTCCATGGTCAAATTCCATGACCTGTAGAACAACTTCTTGCCTATATAAAATCCCCTGTTCTTCTGAAGGTCCCTGAGCCATTCTTCAAATTGTTCATCAGGTTGGGCATCTTCTTCAAAGTAGAATGGAACTGGAGTGATGATGGTTGGAGGCCTAAATCTGAGACCTATCCAATTATGTTGCATGATTTCAATCAATTGTATTACTCCTTCTGCCCTTCTTCTAGACCATTCTAAGTTGATGGGGGAAATGGGTTCTCTTTTCTGCAAAGACATGGAAATTTCAGCCCATCTATTTCTATAGATTGATAATGCTGGCAAAAAATTGTCATTACAAAAATTTTAGAATCTTTTTACACAGTCCCTCAAGTTTGTCAAGTACATTTTCTTCACATCATCCCTGTTCATCATGGTGAAGTGTTGTCTTGTGATAATGGGGTGATTTGGCTGAATTGCTCTGACTAACAATTCAGCTCTTGTTTCAATCTCTTTGTTCTGCCTTTTCTCCTGGTCCCAATAAAACTGATTCTGCAAGGTGGACATGAATGCCCTCAATTGAACATCTCCAATGTAGATCTACGGATGAAATTCTACTTCTTCTGGAATAAAGAAGTTGTGTAAAAACAGTTCACACAGGAGATTTTTTTGCTCAATAGGGTTGTCAAAATATGCTTCCAAGAAATCTGTAGTGGTGTCTAATTTATATGGAAGACCTGAGCTAATCCGCATGACCTACCATCTGAGGTATTTCTCCTTCAGAATAAGACTATAAAATCTGGTTGGTCGTCTGAATTGGACTAAAAATTCAGCAATTTGACATAAATCAGACACCTTTTCTTTCAATGCTTGAATCTCTGTTTCCTTGGCCTCTAGCTATTTTCCTTCCAATTTGAATTTTTTAGTCTTAGTGGCAAGCTTCTCATATCTAATCGCCCAACTGGCTATGTCTGCATTGTATTGTTCTAAGGACACAGTATTAGGTGGTCTGACTACAGGTGGAACTCTAGGTAGCAGATCTACCTGAACCCCTTTTTTTGCCACTTCTAGTGGTTGATCATCTATCAATAATTCTACCTGTACTCCCTTATCTACTATTTCTATTGGGTTGTCATCAAACAGTAATTCCACTTGCACCCCCTTATCTGCTACTTCTATTGATGGTGTAACAGTTTGAAATACAGGGACATCAATAGAAGTACTTACTTGATCTATTTCTGTGCTGGTGACTCATCTCCAATGTTTTTTGCTATGCTTTTTGCCAATTCTGAAGCATCTTCAGAATGAGAAGGTGATGCTTCTAAATGAGAAGGCACATCTTCAGAATGAAAGGGTGCTTCTTCAGAATGAGCACCTATGTCTGCCTCAACAGAGTCATCTGCCCTAGATAAATCCATAAGCAGTTGAGCCAAATCGTCTTCATCAATGGATACAATTGGCTATTTTTCAAACTGTGACAGTTTTTCTCTCAATTCTGCCACTTCCTACTGTAACTCTGCAATTTTCCTTTCTTGCATCTTAATGATGTTTTCTCTCTCTTCAATCCATCTGGTTTGTGTTTTGACAACACTCCTTGCTGCTCTCAACTGCTCTGTGATGTCTTCCTCCTCTGTTTCTACTTTAGAATCAGATGCAGACAAGTCAGCTACAGTAGGCTATGCAACAATTGTCTCTTCCTCTGCAACATCTGTCTGCTCTTGTTCAGGAGGCTCTATGAAACTGTCTATAATTGCATCTACCATTTTTGTGGCCTGTTGAACTGTAGCTACCTCCAAATTATCCTGCCCAACCTCTTCCTCAATTATCTGTTCAGGGAATTCTGGAAAGTTTTTAGGGGCTGGTTGTATCTCTGTGACATCCCGGACTGCTTTGTCCACCTTCTTGTTCTATGACCTATTCTGCCATTTCCCTCAAGTGGAGTCTTGTAGACCTCCTAGTTCCAGATGCAAATTTCTTCTTTTTGCTCTGTTTTCTGGTGACAATAGGGGTTGTGGGGTCAGTTTCAGATGCTTCTGTTTCCCTTGTTGTTTCTTCCCCTGTTGGGCTAGGTGCTTCATTTCCCTATTCTGAAAAATCAGTTGCAACTTCAAAAAAATGGACCTTCTTCTATTTTTCTATTCTGCTACCAGTTCCAGACCCTCTTTTCTTTTGCTTCTTGACTCACGAAGTTGAAGGTTCTGGAGCAAGGTCTGTTGCTACTGTTGGGTGTGTTTCTTTTTTTGCAATAGCTTCTGTAGCAGTTTCTATTTCATCTTCTACAACATCTTCTGTAGTAGTTGTTTCTTCTTCTACAACAACATCAGCAGTATCTGTTTCTTCCTCTTCATCCTCATCTCCAAAAATTACATCATTTAAGGTAGAGTAAAACCTCTCAAAGCTCCTAGGGTTTCCTCTAAAATGGTGCTGGCAAACTAGTTTGATGAGACCATGGTGGCGAAGACTCCCTTTTCCTTCCTGATATCTTTTTGCCATGTTTTTCAATTCCTGGTGCAAGTATAGGGGAAGATTTACCCTAACGTCTGGCTGTTGCCTACCATGTCTGAGATGGTTTAAAATTTTTATATGATGCCCTAACAATAGTACATACTGCCCTTCACAGGTTAGAAATTTAATTACCCATGTGGCCACTTCATCCTAGGGTTCCTGCAGGCTGGCCCTTTTTACCCCCTTGCATGTGTTATTATGTGTTAAATATTCTGGTGCCCTATCATTTTCTTCCAGAAATTGATTAACTGTATTTACCAATGTATTTTTTCCAGACCTAGAAATTGGAAGACCTTCTAATGGCAGCTCAGTAATTTGACTCAAAACTTTAGGGGTTACCTCAATAGTCATGCCGTTAACGTGTGCCCGGTTGTTTCTGAATGTGTGGGCGAACATGCCGGCCAAATATTCAGAGGACCCATTAAACTTATCTAAAAATGGCATAAGCCCTCCATCTTCAAAAATCTATAGCACTTCTGGATTTTCTCGGAGGTGGGTGGTATCCGCTGGTTCCATTCTCATTTTTCGCCCCATTTTCCTATCTTGGTATGTTACAAACTACTCACTTCTACTGCTATTCCTTCGCTGGATCTCTGGTTTCGGTGTTTGCAGATTTGCAGGGTTGGTTCTAAGTTTTCAATTGCCCTATTTTTGTTCTTCGAAATGAACCGTAATCTGAGCACTGTACCTCATAGTCATTTTGCGCTAGCAAATATGTCTTCGAAAAGAAGAGTGGCACACGTTTCTATTTTTTCTTTGAACACATGTCCATCAATGGTTGCATAGATGTCCTTGCCGTCAGATCCACCTTACTCATTTTTAGTTTTTTTATTTTTCCTGTGGACTCTCACGTGCATGTTTATTAGCATCAAAAAAATGGTGGCATACTGTTGGTCACGTCCTCCATGATTCTGGTATTTTCCAAATGGGTGCAAAAACAAACCACATCCTAACTGACACGTGTTCATTTATCGTATGCTATCAAAAGAATTTTTACTTGATCGTATTTCTTTTCTTCCTTGGATGCCACGTGGAGATATTATATTGAATGCTCTTTCCAAAGATTATGATCTATTGCAAAAACAAAACTTCATTCTGAAGATTATGACTTCATTCCAAAGACAAGTCTTCATTCCGAAGATTATGTTTTCATTCTGAAGACAAGTCTTCATTTCGAAGATCATGCTTCTTTGCGATGTCAAATCCTCATTCCAAAGATAAATCCTCATTTCGAAGACAAATCCTCTTTCCAAAGATCAGGCTGCATTGCGAAGGCAAATCATTTCGAAGACAGAACTTCATTCCGAAGACAATTCCTGCTGCATTCTGAAGACAAATCCTGCTTCATTCTGAAGACAAAGCTTCATTTCGAAGATGAAGCTTCATTCCGAAGATGATGCTTCATTGTGAAGACAAATCGTCATTCCAAAGACAAAGCTTCATTCTGAAGACAAATCGTCATTTCGAAGACAAAGCTTCATTCCGAAGACAATACAACAATTAGTCTGAAGAAGATAGCAGACACTATTTTTGGCATTCTTGTTTCGAAGATTAGGTAGAAATCAATATTCCCATTCTCAAAACATGTTTTAAGTATGCCAACTCTTATGGATACCTTTTATGCTAATGGTTAATTGTTATATACTATATACCAATCATTTACAATGAAGAAATGTAAGAAATATATACCTGATTAAAACAAGTTAATGCAAGTTTTTGAAAGATGACTGCTTCGTTGATGTTCTGTTGAGATTTTCTGCAATATTTCAAAACAAGTGCAGTTGGTGAATTTGTACAATGATGGTTCAGAAATTTTCAAGGTTATGCATGCCAGAAAATTGGTTTTCATGCATACCAACCTAGTAGTGCCTTGGAAAAGGTTTTCACTGCTGAGTTATTCATTTTTCTCTTTTTTTTTTTTTTTACCTCTCCTTTTCTCTCTTTTTTTTTCTTGATTCCTTTTTCTTGATTCTGACTATGCCCATGAAGGAATTCATGATTTCCTTGAAATCATGCCCATGAAGGAATTCATAATCAAAATTTATTCATCTTTTTGTTTTCTGCTTTTTTTTTTTTTGTATTTTTCTATTTTTTTCTTGAAATCCATGATCATGCTGATTGTTTTGAAGTGGAAGAGGAAATTTCTTCCACCTGTTGTGCATCCAAACTGTCAAGCTGCTACAAGAATTCCTCTTTAGTCAGAGGTGTATGGTACACCCTGAGGCGATGTCCATTCACTACCAACTTTCTCTGTGACCCATCAATAGGAGATAAACGAGTTGCTCCATTGTCAAATACCTCTTCAATCCGGTAAGGTCCAAGCCATCTAGTTCTCAGCTTTCCAGGGAAGTCCTCATAGCGAGAATCAAATAGTAAAGCCCAATCTCCTTGTTGAAGTTTCCTCTGCTGAATGTGACTGTCATGCCACAACTTCCTCTACTCCTGGATTACTTCAGTTTGGTGCAAGGCATCCAACCTAAGTTCATCCAATGCATTCAGCTATAGAATCCTGTCTGTCTGTGCCTGTGACAATTCAATTCCAATTTCCAATGTTGTGCGTAGTGTTAGTAGCTCAAATTCAATAGGTAAGAGGGGCTTTTTACCAAAGACTAGTTCATAAGGTGTGAATCCAGTAGTGGATTTCCAAGTAGTATTGTAAGCCCATACTGCTTCAGGTAATTTATCTAGCCAGTTTCTCCTATGAAAAGCTACTATTTTTGTTAAGATTCATTCTAGTTCCCTATTTGTTACCTCAACCTAGCCATTTGCTTGTGGGTGATAAGGTGATGATTTTCTATGTTTGATTTCATATAATTCTGTAAATGCCTCAATGACTTTAGATGCAAATTGGGGTCCTTGGTCTGTGGTGATAGACCGGGGAGCTCCAAACCTCTAAAAAATCTGAGTATATAAGAAATCAATGACCTTCTCTTCATGAGCATGTTTGAAAGCACGCACCTCTACCCACTTTGTCAAGTAATCAGTGCATACTAGAATATGCACCTTTCCTTGAGAAGGTGGATCAATAGGTCCTACAAAATCAAGCCCCCACCTCTCAAATGGCTCTAAAACCAATTGAGGCTGCAGTGGCATTTCATTTGTATGAGTGGGTTTCCCCATTCTTTGGCATGCATCACAATGCCTGATGTACTTTTTTACATCCTTGTGAAGAGATGGCCAATAATATCCTGTCCCTAAGATTTTCCTAATTGTGCTTTTTACAGAGTAGTGTCCACCTGAGGGTTCATCATGACAAGCCCTAAGGATATCATACACCTCATCCTTTCGGATGCACCTACGTAACACATGGTCAGGATTGCACTTAAAAAGTATACCCTTAATCCATTCAAAAGAAGAACTCTGTTTGATCAATTGTTTTTTCTGTTTTGAAGTGAAATGTGGAGGAACTTTCCCTATGACCAAGTAATTGGCTATATCTACAAACCAAGGTGATTGAACTGATATAGCAAATAATTTTTCATCAGGAAAGGTATCTTCAACTAATTCCCCTTCATCTGTGTTCTGTAATCTGGACAAGAAATCTGCTACAACATTAGCTTTTCCTGGTTTGTTGATTATAGTGATATCAAATTCTTGTAGCAAGCAAGTAACCAACGAATAATTCTTGCACTTACCATAGGCTTATTCATCAAATATTTAATGGTTGTGTGATCTGTGTGAATAAATATTTGATAACCTGTGATGTAATGCCTGAATTTGTTGATGGCATAAATTATTGCCAAGAATTCTTTCTCAGTTGTGGTATAATTTTTCTCAGCTCCTATCAAATTCTTGCTAATGTAGTAGATGGCATAGTGTTCACCATTGTCAATTTGTCCTAATGCTGCTCCAATTGTAGTATTGGAAGCATCATCCTGTATGTGAAATGGTAATGTCCAATTAGGTCCTCTTAACATAGGTGGAGTTACTAATTTCTCTTTCAGAGCTTCAAATGATTCCTGACACCTTGCAGTCCAATAAAATTCAGAATCTTTAGTCAATAGGGCAAACATGGGATTGGCTATTGTGCTAAAGCTGGGAATAAACCTACGGTAAAAACCAATGTGTCCTAGGAAGCTTCTGACATCAGTCTGAGTTTTAGGAGGAAGGAGGTTCTTGATAATTTCCACCTTCTTTGGATCAACCTGGATCCCTTGAAGAGAGATGTGATGACCAAGAACTATTCCTTCCTCCATCATCATAAAACATTTTTTTGGATTCAAGGATAACTGGTATGTTTCACAGCGAGTTAAAACTTTGTCAAGGTTTTCTAATGTAAAGTCAAAAGTCTGTCCACATACTGTGAAATCATCCATGTATATCTCAACACTGTTGGTAGTCAGATCAGAAAAAATTGCTAAAACCGCTCGCTGAAATGTTGTTGGGGCATTACACAAACCAAAAGGTAAAACCCTATAGGCAAATGTTCCCCATGGACAGGTAAAGGTTGTTTTCTCTTGATCTTCAGGTGCAATCTGAATTTGATTATATCCACTAAATCCATCAAGAAAACAAAAGTATCTCTTTCCAACAAGGGTATCTAACACCTGATCTATGAAAGGTAATGGAAAATGGTCTTTGTATGTCACTTTATTCAGCTCTCTATAGTCTACACATACTCTCATTTTTCCATTTTTCTTAGGAACTATAACCAATGGAGAGACCCACTGGCTATCAAAAATTGGGTAAATGAATCCTACCTCCAGAAGTTTTTCAATTTCTTCCTTTACAATATCCCTTAGGGCAGGATTCGAGTCTTCTCTGGGGTTGTCTTACTGGCTTGACTTCTTTAGTATAAATTCTGTGGGTGCATATATCAGGGTGAACTCCTGACATATCTTTATAGTCCCAAGCAAAAGCATGAACATGCTTCTACAAGACAACTATCAATTTTTCTTCCTCTTCCCTAGTAAGCCAGCTGTAAATATTCAAAAATTTGCCTGGCTGGACTTCTATTTGTTTTGTATTTGGAAGGACTGAATTCACTTCTTCATACTTAGTGATTAGGGAGTTAAGAGGACATTGCTGAGATGGAAGGAAATAAGAAGTTTTTGTTTCATTATTTTCTGATGGAAGCATATCCTGTATGGAACAGTGAGAAGGAAAAATCAGGTGATGGTGCCACCCATGTGGTAGTGAAACAGAGTTTTCCTGTAATAGTACAGATGGTTCACCTTCAAAGTTTTGGTTCTCCTCATTCCTTAACAATTGCTGGATATTTATTGCTTCCTCTTCTAACCCTTGTTCATGCAGAACATTCATTAGGATAGTTTCATTTTCTGAGTTTTCTGTGTCATGGAGGTCTTCTGTGTGTTCCCTTACTACCAAGGTGGCTAGTGTGGAAATAACCTCCTCTTGATTCTTCATCTGAATCAGGAAACCATAACTGACCTAAAAAATTGTTGGAGGGTCTTGCAGGAGGATACAGAGAGATCTGTTTTAGATCAATACCATTTGAAATAGTCATTTTTCTAGATCTGCAGTCTATGAAGGCTGCTGCAGTTGCAAGCCAAGGTCTTCCCAAAATGATGGGATATCCATGTGTTGAATTTCTTGGTTGTAAAACCAAAAAATATGCAGGGAATTCCCAAGAAGAAACTTCTATAGGAACATCTTCAATGATACCTTCAGGTTTTGCAACTGACCTATCAACCATTTCTAAAACTGTAAATGTGGGGCTGAGATGTTTGAGCTATAATTGTTTCATTATATCCTTGGTCATGACATTTATTGCAGCTCCTAGATCTACTAAGACATTTGATATTGGTACTGAACCTATGGTAACTATGATAACTGGACTTCCTGGGTCACTATACTTTGGAGGTACTAGTTTTCCAGATAAGAGATCAGCTATCTTTCCTTCAACCTGAACAGTCTTGGGAAATGCTTTCTTTTTTCTTCCTGCTCTTCTAATGCACAAATATCGGATAGTACTTTTAATCACCGGTATATCCTTAATGGCTTGCAATAAGGGCAATGATATAGTTAACTTTTTAAGTTCCTTGACCAGGTCTGACTCAGAATTTTCTGTTGTGGTATTGAATCTTTCAGGATATGGAATTATCCTTGATGAAGGTAATTGTTCTGCCTGTGGTTCTATTTGTTCTTCTTCTTTCTCTATTGTTGGTTCAACTCTAACTGGTTCCAAAGGTTCTTGCTCTTCATTTTCCTTGCTTTTATTTGAAATAGGTTCAGGTACAACTTTTCCTGAATGAAGTTGGATGTTACTACAATCAATAACATTTATTTCAACATTTTCCTCAACTTCAGCCACATAGACAGGGGATGCCTGTCTCATGCTGTTTGGATTAGTGACTGATTGAGCTGGAAGTTGAGGTTGTTTCACCTATTGTGTTTGTTGTGGTTGGTTCTATTTTTCTTGAAAATTTTGATTAGGTGTAGGCAACAAATGCTGATTTTGACCTTGATTTCTTTGTTGCCTTGGATAGGACTGGTATTGTTGATTCCACTGAGGTTGATTTTGCATCCAATGTGGATTAGTATGATTCTGATTCTAGGGTGGGTTGTTTTGATTCCATGATGGGTTGTTTTGATTCCATGATGGGTTGTTTTGATTCTGATTCCAGGCTGAATTACTCCAATTTGTTTGTGGCCATTCTTGGGAATTTGTCCATTGAGGATAATTCCAAGGACGTTGGGGTGGTTCTGATTGTCCCCAAGGCATAGTCCCAGGATTATGCCCCCAATTTGTAGGAAAACAAGGGGGATTTTGGTATTGAGAGAAATTTCCCCCTTGTTTTGGTCCAACATAGTTGAGTTCCTCAGTCTGACTTTCTAACATAGTTTTGAGTTGTGGTAGCAGGTTGCATTTATCAGTTGAATGCTTCTTTGAACAGATACTACAAATGGCTGAGATGGATGTTTTATTCAAAGGAAATTCCTGCAAAGCATGTTTATTTCTACATCTTGGGCAATAAATTGCCAAAGGTTCTATGGTTTTTGCTTTTGCAGACATTTCCCCCAAAGTTGTGTTTAATTGCACTAGAATATCAGTTTTAAAATTTGCAAGTTCCTCTATTAATTCCTTCACATCAGTGCCATTTGTACTCTTTTTTCTTCTTCCCTGCTTATTGCGAGAGTAATTCCTATAGAGATCCACAATTTCCTCATTACTGAGAGTATTTACATCCCCTTTTCCCATCAAATCCAATACGTCTCTGGATTCATCTTGTAATCCTCTCAAAAATATGGTTTTGCATAACTCTGGTTCTACAAGTCCACATCTCCTTTGAACAAAGGAGAACCTATCAAGATAGTCTTCTAATGTTTCATCATCTTCTTGTTTAATCCTGAATAACTCATCTTTCCTATTCCTTACATGGCAATACTCCTGATATTTGTCTAAAAACATAGTTTCCATTTGATCCCAGGTTCGGATGGAATTTGGTTCTAAGCTCATGAACCAACGTAATGTTGAGTCCTTAAGTGTTGAGGGAAAAACCTTAAGTTTTTTATTGTCATTTACATAGTCATAGGTTTGACACACTACTTTGAATTCAAACAAAAATTGATCAGGATCTTTAGATACAACACCTCGAAAGGTTGGAAGTACTGAAGGTGAAATAGTTTTCATGGGAGAGTTTTGAGTTGGATTCAAATGGATAGGATATTCAAATGTTCTAGAAGGTTGGGGCATATCTTGATCATCTCCTTCATTATGGACATAGCCATGTTGGCCATCTCCATCTAGATTGCCTCCTTCTACCATAGTTTCTTGTTCCTTAGTTAAACCTATCCAAATTTCTCTCTCAAGAGGTCCAAGACCCTCTGTTGATAATGAGTCTGATGATTCTTCTTTCTTAGGATGTTCTAATGATGATGAGACCGGTGATTTTTCTTTCTCAGAATGTTCTAATGATGGTGAGACTGGTGATTTTTCTTTCAATATTTCTGGTAATTCAAACATAGGTGATTCACCCCTTAGGCATGAAGATCTCCTTAATGGAACAAGCCAGGGATCCTTTTGGGTAATTCTACCTTTCTCATCCCTAGACTTACTCATTCATGTTTACTCTTAAATGACATAAATTATAGGTCAATAGTTGTTATTTTAACTAGATGTTCTATTCAGATTTTATCCTGAATCTTCACAGTTCAGTCTAACTAATAGCTATTGGACTGTTGTTACCTTCTAGCAACACAATTCCCTAGCAATGGTGCCAAAATGATGCGTTGTCATTATACACATCATTAATTCTCAATGAATTTGTCAATCCAGGGCAGTGTACAAGGCTATCTATGGAAGAAGGGGTGAACAGGGTTATAACTTAGGTCAATTTAGAGCAACAGGTCTTATTGGTGAAACCGATTGTGTGGGGGATTTAGGACATTCCTATCTCTAAATTGCATGAATTAAACCTTAATCTAAGTTGCAGAAATGGAAACTAATCATTAACTGTAGAAATGAAGTCCTAATTACAATTGCAGAATGAGACCTAATTATGTTGCAGAAATAACAGTTGCAGAATTAAAAGTCTGATTATAATTGTAGAAAGGAAATCTATTTACTTTTGCAGCAATGGAAACCTACTTATAGCATGGAAATAAAACCCTGTCAAGGCTCTATAATAGAAGGTTGTCAATCTTCTATGCAGGGGTTGACAACAAAACATAAAATGCAAGAAATTATAGAAAATAGTAAATTCTGGAAATGACAGTCTGCAATAAATTGAAAGCTTTGCTGAAAGTGGGGATTACAACCAAACCATTAATCACAAAACATAAAATAAGCTAAGATTGCAAATATCATTAGTTGTTTACAAAGGAATGAAATGACAAGTTCTACAACTCATTCTACTGCAACAAAATCAGAATAAAAACCTGTTGTTAGTCCTCCTCCTAGGTCTGGAAGTGGCCAACCTCCTTGTCCAGAAGAAGGTATGAGTCTCTCTCTCTCTAGATCTTACTCACACTCATTTATAAGCAATATGAAATAGAAATAGTACACTTTATTGATTCAAGCACATGATTACAATAATTCTACTGAAAACCTGTTACAGGACTGTAACAGTCACTTTTCTGGTTATTGCCTATTTTCTACTTTCTGCTTTCTCTATCTTCTATCTCCACTCTCTCTACTCTACCCTTACTAGCTCAACCTGAATGGGAGCCATATTTATAGATGTCCTAATATCTACTAACAAGCTGAGAATATCTCAAAAGATCTAATCCTATTATGCTGCAACAATTCCTGGTTTTATCCTAGAAGAAGATCAAACTTGATCTTTCCATAAATGGTGGCTTTGGTCGGCAAGGACGGCAAAGGTAGATCTGAGATATTTTCCCTTACCCTTTTCAATATTTATTTCCCTTTTTCCAGCATCAAAATTTGGTCAATAAGTCAAAAAGCACATTCTATTTTCATTCCAAAGATAAGTGGCTCATTCCGAAGATACTGCAATTCTCATTTCGAAGATCCGCTCATTCCGAAGATACTACAATTCTCATTCCGAAGATCCACTCATTTCGAAGATACTGCAATTCTCATTTCGAAGACACTATGTTTTCTCATTTCGAAGATATCTGTTCATTCCGAAGAGACTTCGAAATGAACAAATGTGGGCTCCTTAAATGATTTCCTCTGCATTTCTCATGTGGGTTACTTCTCAGGATCAGATTCCAATGGTCTTCATCTCTTTCCACATGTGAATTCCATGCCTTGCCATTCATTGGCAGCTGGCTGGAATTTACATGGGAAAAACCAGTTTTTGCTGCATAGTAATAGTTTACTTGCACTGTTGCCAGATTTAGGTAAAACAAATGCTTGAGACATATCAAAACATGATTAGTGAAATGTTGCTATCAATCTAAGCATATCTCATTTAGCAAGTCATAACAAAACAACATAAAACTTATGCAAAAAGCTATAAAAAATCAGAATATAGTATTTCAGATACATTCATCATGCAAATAGTTAATACACAGCATATTGAATTAACTTAACTAGCATATTAGATTAAACATAAGAGTTTATAGGCAATTTCTAGTGTTCAAAACATGTTATGATTGAGGCATTTCCAGGCCTCATCAATTGGAATTTCTACCCCTCGTACTTGAGCTACATTGCCCTGACTTACTAGGGTAAAGTATTCAAGCCATCCCTCAGCTTCGAACTGTGTCTTCACCACTCCTCTGATTTCATTCGTATCACCTGTTTCATTCTTCTTCACTACATGATTCTTAGACCTTCCTCCCATGGCGCCTTCCATTACTAGTACTATTTTTTTGTCCTTCCTTCCTTAGGAGGGCGCCTTCTTATAGGGAAGGCGCCCAACCCTAGCAGTTATGGAAGGTGCCATATCATTAGCATGTGGTTTCGGCTGTGGGGGGATATGATATTTATGACGACGGTATATTTTTTGGTACTGCATATTTTATAAATAATTATATAAAAAATTTAATTAACATGCACGTACCTGATTTGGTGTTTTAGGCATCGTGAAGGCCACTGATTTGCCAATTTGTGACATGGGGGAGAGGTATGGTCATCTGGTGCTGTTCATTCATGTGATGCTTCATTTCGCTTGAGGTGTTTGGGAGGCGTGAGTTCTGGCTATACGTGAAAGGCATTCTTTGGTACCTTCCCCATGTGGAATGCACTGATGTGGCACCTTTCTGATGTTGTCGGTGCTCTTTGAATGGATGTGCATTTCGATGGTGTAAGGCACCTCTGATTGGATGTGTCATTCGATGGTGGAAGGTGCCTCGATCTGCATGTGCCTTCTCGATGTGGAAGGCACCTCGATCTGCATGCGCCTTCCCAATGTGGAAGGCACCTTGGTCTGAATGCGCCTTCTCGATGTGGAAGGTGCCTATGGCTGGATGTGCCTTCTTGATGTGGAAGGCACCTTGGATTTTTTTATGGTGCCTTCCAGCCACGAAAGGCGCCTATATATATATATATATATATATATATATATATATATATATATATATATATATACTCTAGCCACGAAAGGCACCTATATAATTACTCTTACTGGGCTGGGCACCTTATTTATAAGGAATGCACCTTCCCTTGGTGGGGTGCCTTCTCTATAAGGAAGGTGCCTTCTTCTGACTGGGCACCTTCTGGATGTGGAAGGTGCCTTCTTCTGGCTGGGCACCTTTTGGATGTGGAAGGCACCTTCTTCTGGTTGGGCACCTTCTTTATAAGGAAGGTGCCTTATTCTGGTTGGGTGCCTTCTAGATGTGGAAGGTGCCTTCTTCTTGCTGGGTGCCTTCTTTATAAGGAAGGTGCCTTATTCTGGCTAGGCGCATTATGGATGTGGAAGGTGCCTTCTTCTGGCTGGGAACTTTCTTTATAAGGAAGTTGCCTTATTCTGGCTAGGCACCTTCTAGATGTGGAAGGTGAATTCTTTTCGCTGGGCACCTTATGGATGTGGAAGGCACATTCTTATTAGAGATCATGCTGCGATCGACTGGGAAAAGGGTGATCAAGTCTTCCCAGTCTTGCTTCATGCTGCCTCAGCTTCTACCTACGAGTCGGTGTCAGAATGTTGAGCCGAATCAGGCCTGGTTTCCCAGATATCTATTCCTCATGCTATCAGGTCCTCCACATGCAAAAAGAAACAAAAAAAAATGGAAAATAAATGCATTTAGACGCATTCCATGCCTATTAGGCCATGGGTTAGGATGCCTTCAGCTTGCATGCGGGCGTCGTCCCTAAAAAAACACACTATATATAAAAAACTACATTAAATAATTTTGGGTGAGCACTTCCATGCCCACCATTTCACCTATGAGAGTTCTATCTAGATATAGCAAGATGGGGTCTCCCCCATGCCTATTCTGGATTCTAATTGTAATTTTCTGAATGTATTATAGGGGCATAGTCAGTGGCCATTGACTGTGAACATGATGTTGCTACCGTCAATTGTATTAATATGCACTGCTCTGTTCTTGATGATCTCTACCACCTCATATGGCCCCATCCATCTCTGCATTAATTTGCCTTTCCTCTACTAGAACCAATAATTGTACAATAGTACCCATTCCCATTTTTGGAACTGCTTCAGCTTAATGTGGTTATCATGCCACCACTTTCTTTACTTCTATATAATTTTTGTCCTCTACAAAGCATCTAATTGGATTTCATCTAGCTGATATAGCTGTCGAATCCTTTGTTTTTGAGCTTCATCCAAGCTCAACTTCAATTCTAAAGCCATTCTCAGCATTTGGATTTCAAATTTGATGGGCATCATTGTATTTTTTCCATAGACCAGTTGGAAAGGTGTAAAACCTATGGTGGATTTCCATGTGGTGTTATATGCCCAGACTACCTCCAACAATTGTGTAGCCCAATATTTCCTATGTTGTTGCACGGTATTCATCACGATGTTCTATATTTCTCTATTTGTCACTTCCACTTGCCCATTTTCCTATGGATGGTAGGGTGTATTTTTATTGTGTCAAACTTTGTATTGCTCCATCAGCTCCTCGATCAACTTGAAGGTAAATTGAGGCCCTTGGTCTGTTGTTATCTCCCTAGGGACCCCAAATCATGTAAAAATATGGGAAAATAAGAAATCGGTGACCGTTATTTCCTTTGAATCCCTCAATGCCTGAAATTCAACCCATTTGGTAACATAATCCATACAGATCAAAATAAACGTCCTACCCATCGAAGGTGGATTAAACGGTCCCATGAATTCCATGCCCCACATAGCGAAAGGTTCCAAGTGTACCTGAGGCTGGAGGGGTATTTCATCTCAATGGGTTGGTCTACCCATCCTTAGGTATTTGTCACACTTGCTAGCGTACGCAACCGCATCCTTAAACAAAGTGGGCCAAAAGTACCCAGCCTGTAGGATTTTGTAGACAGTTCATTTCCCTGCAAAGTGTCCTCTGCATGGTTCATCGTGACATGCTTTGAGTACTTCTGAGAACTCCTACTCTGCTACACATCTTCTTATAATTTGGTCTTGTCCTATTTTAAATAGGAGACCATACATCCATAGGAATGATGCACTTGTCTCTATGATCACCTACTTTTCTCAATAAGAGAGAGCAGGTGAGGTCCTTCCAGTGGCCAAGTAATTGGCTATATCTGCATACCACGAGGTTTAATCACTAATAATGAACAAATGTTCATCCAAAAATTGGTCTTCCAATGCTTGATGGTCTGCTTGTATCAATCTAGATAGAAAATCTACCACGACGTTATCCTTGCATGGTTTTTTGACTATGGTGATGTGAAATTCCTATAGTAGCAACAACCATTTGATAATTCTTCTACCAATGGATGGCTTGATCATTAGGTATCTGATGGCCACATGGTCTGTATGGACAAATACCTTGTATCTAATGATATAGTGGTAGAATTTGTTTATAGCATGGACAACTACGAGGAAATCCTTCTCTGTCATCGTGTAGTTGAGCTCTACTCCTACCAAGTTTTTATTGACATAATAAATGGAATAAAATTCTTCACCATATTTTTGTTCAAGGACTGCTCCAATCATACCGTTGGATGCATCACAGTAGATATGGAATGGTATGGCCCAATTTGGTCCTCTTAAAACTAGTGCAGATATCAATTTATCCTTAAGCAATTGAAATGCTTCTTCATAGTCTTCCATCCAATTGAACTCCACATCCTTAGATAATAGAGTGTGTAGTGGTTTGGCAATTTTTCTAAATTCGACGATAAATCATCGATAGTACCTAGTTTATCCAAGAAAAATCCTTACCTCTTTCTACATTCTGGGGTTGGGTAGGTCTCTGATGACCTCAATATTCCTTTTATCAAATTTTATTCCTTCTATAGAAATGTGGTGTCTCAGTACGATGCCTTCTTGCATAATCATAAAGCATTTTCCATTACTTAGGAACAAATTATTTTTCTTGCTTCTGTCGAGCACTCTTTCCAAATTTGTCATTGCCTTCTCAAAGGTTTCTCCATAGATGATGAAGTAATCCATGTATACCTCAACCCCATCTCCCATCATGTTTGAGAATATGCTAAGCACTGCCCTTTGAAAGGTGGTAGGTGCGTTGCACAGTCCGAAAGGCAATACCCTATAGGAAAACATTCCCCATGGGTAGGTGAACATTGTCTTATCCTGATCTTCTTATCCTATCTGGATCTAGTTGTATACACTAAATCCATCCAAAAAGGAGAATTACTTCCTCCCTGAGAGTGTGTCCAAGACCCGATCAATGAACGGGAGCGGGAAGTGGTCTTTATTGGTTGCTTTGTTCAATGCTTTGTAGTCCACACAGATTCACCACTTCCCATTATTTTTAGGGACTAACACTAATGGTGATACCCACTCACTATTAGAAATCAAATATATGAATCTAGTATCCAAGAGTTTGTGTAGTTCTTCCTTGAAAATTTCTTTCATTGTCGGGTTCATTCTTCTCTATAGCTACCAGCTTGGAGTTGCCTGGTCATCTAGATAAATCTGATGCATACAGATCTCTGGGCTGATGCCCTACATATCTAAGTATTCCCATGCAAATGCTTGTTGGTGCCTTCCTAGGAGCTATTCTAATTTTGTTAGTTGTGTGGGAATCAACCTACTGCTAACATTTAATGTTCTCCCTGGCCCAACGTATATCTGCCAAACATGGTGATCTTGGACGCTAATAAATGGCAATCCAGGTGCGAATATGGAGGGATCTTCGTGGAAAAACTCCACAATAGCACCATATTTGTCTTCTTCTATCAACTCCTCCAATGTCATCATCGGCTGGATTATGAACAACTCTAGATTTCCATGCTCGGTGATCATGGGTTCTCCTACTGAGTTGACATACTATGCTAGGGGTGAAATGGTCAACCTTTTAATTTTTCGCCCATCGAAGATGGTCATCAGCCCATCCCTGTAGCTAATGTAAGCATCAGCTATTGCCAACCATGGACTCCCCAAGATGAGTGGGTAACCACCCATCCTAGTTTTGGATTGCAAAACTAAAAATTCAACTGGTTATTCCCATGCACTGATTGTTACTATCATGTCTTCCAACATCCCTTCCGATGATACAGTTGATTGATCGGCTAGCTGTAGCGCTGTCGTGGTGGGTTTTAGGTTCATGAGTTGTAGCCTCTGCATGGTCTCCTAAGGCATTACGTTGATGGCTACTCTAAGATCAACCAACGCATTGGATAAGGAATGTCCCTTAATTTTTATAATTAGCACCAGGCTACCTGGGTCTGCATACTTCAGATGACATGTTTTTTCCCATCATCAAATCCAATAGTTTACCCATGATGTCGATATTCTGGGTTGCTCTTTATCTCAGCTTCCTCAGACACATCTCTTTGATTGCCTTGGTATATATTGGAACATCTCGGATTGCTTAAAATAATGGAATTGTCATTGTGAGGTTCTTCAAGCTTTATAAGATGTTGAATTCTGGCTATGTTACTTTTCTCTGTTCTTGCAACTGGTTAGGAAATGGAGCCTTCACTCTCTTAAGTGTTTCTTCCTCCTCTACCAAAGGTGTTTCTCCTACCTCTTCCTCCTCATCTACCAGTGGAGGTGTTCCTACTCCTAGCTGCCTACCTGACCTAAGCTGAATATTGTACATAGGATACATCTCACCCTCCACATTATATGCTGGTTGGTTCACTCTGTTATTCAAATTTGTCGTCGGTTGTGTAGGTAGCTGCGGAGGTCTCATTGCTAGAAATATTGGTAAATTTTGTTGGGGGTGAATAGGTGCTACGTTATGTGGAGCCTGATTCCACATAGTATGGCCTCTCCACTGTTTCCTAGGATATGGATATGGCATCCATGGATGTTTGTTTAGGAATGCTACTGGGGGTGTGTTAGACTAGGGTGATGGCCCCCACCACCCCATGTTAGGTGGTTGAGGTGGTCCTTGGTGCATGTATGGACCTCCTCCATATGGTGGCATTCCAATTGGTATATTCCATACAGGAGGCTGTGGCCAACTCTTTCGATTGCCTATGAAATAGGAATCCATGCTTTCAGCCTCATCCTAATTACTAGGCAGTCGTGGGCACAATCAAGTTTTATGATTCAGCCTGCAAACTACACATACTCTGACTTTGTTCTTCAGGCATGTATTCTTTGCATGCCTCCCTCTGCATTTTGGATATAAATAAGCTAATGCTACATCATTCTCTTGCTTCTTTTTCTCTAACGATAACGTATCCATCTACAATGCTAGAGATGAGATCATTTCGCTCTTTAAATCCTCTAGCATGTTACCTATTTCTATCTTTGTGACTAAAGTAGTCGCTTTCATGGTTCTGGAGGTGGTCTTGCCTTGCCTTATTGAGTAGTTCTGGTATAGTTGTCAAATGTCTTCCATAGCATGCTGGTAGAAATTACCTCCGGAGATCATGTTAAGAGCCTCCAGTGATTCATTGGTAAGTCCTCTCAAGAATATGCTTTTGAGGGACTTATCAGATAGTCTCGCATGAGGATATCATTGAAGATTAAATTTGAATCTCTCCTAGTACTCTTTGAGAGAATCATCTTCTTTCTATGTCATGCTTAGGACCTCCTCCCTGGAGTCTCTTGATCTCCCAAAATCTTGGTATTACTCTAAAAAGAGCCTCTTCATCTAGTGCCACGTGGCAATGTGTTTATCTCCCAGAGCGATGAACCATCACAGAGCTGCATCATTTAATGTAGAAGGAAATAGTTTTAGCTTCTACATATCAGATTTGTAGTCCACAAACCTACATAAGACATCAAACTTAAATAAAAACAATTCAGGGTCCTCAGTTGGGTATCCTCTAAAGGACAAAAGGTGAGCAGGGGATATGTTTTTCATTTTGGCATCTCCTACTCCTTCCTCTATCGGGAAACTAAAGCCAGATAAGACTTCATCGTTATCAGCCATTTTTTTAGGAAATGTAGTTTCTAATGTAGTGCTTATGGCCTTACGATCGTTTAAGACTTTATGAGTCAAAGCTCTAAGGTTATCTAGTGAGATCATCCGATCTTCCACAACCTTCCATAACAAGGCTTCCTCTAAGTGAGTCTTATTAAATAGGGGATTTATGATGATTCGTTCTTACCCACATTGATGGGATGAGGAGGCACTTTGCACAAAGTATGTTTCCTCACTCCAATGGATTGCTGGTGGGTTGGACGAGTCTAATTCAAATTTAGAATGCTCGGTTGACTCTGGTTCTAATGGATTGGTTATTATAAACCTACCATCTGGTCCTCTTCTTCTCGAAGAACTCATACAAGGTTAGATGGAAGGTTTTAGGGTATTGTAAATAATCTAGTTGAGATGCTTTCTCAGCAACGACACAAAAATGTTGCGAGCCAAACAAGGTTAAATTTTTCCTACTTTTGTCACATGCCCATGCATTTAAATATCACCCCAGGGAGCTTCATAAACTTGTGAAGGGTCTGAATAATATTTCTTACAATACCACTTGAGATGAATCCTCTAATCCTACTATTGGGGGGTGTTTTCAAAATGGTTTTCAATCATTCATGCACTCCTCAATAATTTATGTAAGAAGAAAATAATTAAATCTACAAAAATGAAACATTCACACATTCCTGAAAATGAATCTACTAAAAATACTAGAAATAGCAATGTGGTAAATGACCTTACAAAATAAATAAACTAATCTAGAAAATAGAAGAAAGGTGGGGAAGAAATATCGGCTTCGAGTGGGCCCAGGATCCAGTAGCTTCGTCCCAGCTGAACATGCGCTTAGAACACTTAGAACTGTAATATATTTATCAAAGTGTTACAATCACTATCTGTCTCTGTATCTCTATATGAATCTATATATCTCAGAGTGGTCTGTGTGTTTTTATATAACACACCCGTAAAACTTTTGTTACAAATAGGTTACAACAGTTGATTCATCCTAGACTAAATTAAGATAGTCTGGTGAATGCAATTGTCATCTGCTTAAACTGGAATTTGGTTCTAACAGTGGTGTGTTCGTTGATTGGTTTGTGCTTCGTTGGCATTGGTAAGACACTTTCATACATTGGTGTGATCTCCAATTTAACTCTACATGACGTAGAGTTGGAACTACACTAGCCGTTGTTGTCCACGTCATGCAAATCTAGTCAATGAGCGAAGAATAGAGGTGCCTTCCTTATGAGGAAGGCACCTAAGTATATTGAGTACCTTCCCTATACGGAAGGTATCTTACTACCATGGCGCATTCCTGGAAGAGGAAGGCGCTTACCTTCTATTGGTGCCTTCCTGTGGGAGGAAGGCGCTTACCTTCTAGTGGCACCTTCCTTATGGGAGGAAGGTGCTCACCTTCTTTGAGGAAGGTGCGTCTTCTAGTGGTGCCTTCCTTATGGGAGGAAGGCACTTTACCTATTGTGGTGCCTTCCCATCGGTGCCTTCATCATGAGAGGAAGGTGTTTCCTTCCCTTTGGCACCTTCCTAGAGGAGGAAGGTGCTTTTCTTTCCTTGGCACCTTCCTGGCAGAGGAAGGTGCCTACTTACTTTTGGCACCTTCCTAGAATAGGAAGGTGCCTGCGTTCTCTTGGTGCCTTCCTGGAAGAGGAAGGCACCTACTTTCTCTTGGCGCCTTCCTGGAAGAGGAACGCACCTATGTTCTCTGCATTGATCCCCAAAGAAACAAAGTGCCAGGTCCATCAAAAAGACCTCGACTGATCCAAATCTAACTAAACCAACTGTAATTCCACAAAATACACTAAAAATACACAAATTAGATAACATGCATAATTTCATCAAATATATATATAATCATTTATAAAAGTACGCAATCCTTATTATACAACCGCATAATGATCAAGAAAATGTGTACAAAATATGAGCATTTCTGGTGCTCATCAGCTTGGCCAGTGTACTCATACCAAGTGGGGTATGAGGGTTTCGTAGAAGCTGATCACTTCTACGTAAATATACTATGATCAAGTCTCTATAGTTCTTAATGCTATTTGCCTTGAAAGTTACAATCCGAATGGAATATGTGTCCTAAGGCATGATTAGGTATTTTGCAATATGAATAAGAATGGTTATATTATAAAAAAAAATCTATGAGTAAGGAGTAACAATTTGGGTTGTTACAACTAGTCTTCCTTTAGCAACATGTTTTCTAAAATAACCCATATTTTCCACCTATTGAAACATTGTTCATTATAATCATTAGTGAGATCCTGGGGCTGAATTTAAAATTATGTTTTTAGTTTCTAAAACCATCAAAATGTACCCAAAATAGGAATAATGGCTAAAATGATGTCACATGCATAAATATATGATAAAATATGATAGTGAGGAATGAAAAATTAAGAGGACACGTCTATGAAACACTTTTATTTTGAGGTAAAATTCTTCTTTTTGTTGTTTAGTTACTTTGTCTTCTTCTATTCTAAGTTGAAATTAGGTGACTATGGGCTCACTTCCTAGCTTGGAGGAAGGGCTAGTTTAAGCATAATATATAGGTGTGCATAGTTTATTATTTGGTGTATTGTGAAGTTTATTAAAATATGTTTTATTAATTTAGTAATTAAATATATAATATTACTTTATTTATTTTTTTAATTAGGGTAATATTTATTCAACTGCTAAAATAGGTTTTGTAGTTTACATTTATAAATTAATTGCTTCATTTATGTTTTTATTTACATGTTAATTTTAATTTATTCAAAGGTGTAAATTTTGTATTGATTGTTTTTGTATTTAATACAAATGATTTTATTTTTTAAAGTGTGTTTTAATTTTTCTTTATGTAAGTGTGTAGTTCGAGATATCTTAGGAGATACTATATCGATACTAGTTTCTTCTTTCTAGCACATATATCCATCAAATGCTTCCCCAAATTGATAGATTTTGATTTGAGATCATTAATGACACTTATCAATAGGCTTACATTCCTCCATATTGAATTTATAAAGAAGATCTAAATCATATTAAGGATAAGAAATTATGATACCAAATTCAATCTAAAAAATCTAAATTCTTAAGAAATAATCCAAAAAACCTAAATTTGACATCTCAAAGATGGAATGACAACATGACTTCATATATTGAATCAAAGTAGATTTGCCTATGTAGAGAAATTCTTTAATATATAACATAATCAACATTTTTCTACCATAATAATATTTAATGTAATAATCATGTTCAACCTCACATTGTTAAATTCCAAAACTAAGAGAAAATAAATGGATATTCTTATCCCATCAATGAGGGCCTACTTAAGTACTTAAAAGGACATAGTAAGATGATACTCCAATGGAATGGGTCACTCAATATCAATATCAGGTTATTATTGCATGTAGATTTCCTCCTAATTCTCCCGTGCAAAAAGACAATCTTCACATCCATCTAATGTACCTTCGATCCATAGGAGACAACAATAGAGAGAATCATCATGACTATGCTCATCTTTGCCATAAGGGTAAAATTATTAGAATAGTACATTTACTATTATTTAGATATATCCTTAATAATAATGTGTACCTTGCGCTTATCTACATGCCCACTCAAAGCATATTTAGTCCTATTGATCCATTTGTATCTAATAATATTATTTTCTTATTATAAAAGAACTATCTTCCAAGTCATATTCTTCATCAATTTATCATACATTACTACCATAATATGTTTTAATTTTAGCTTACCCTTAGCTTGAGAATATAGTTGATGATCTTAGGAATGGGATACATTAAAAACAAAGCTTGGGAAGTATCCTTCTAATGATACTCAAGAGATAGAATATCCTGATCATTATTTATAAGTGTCTTAACCCACTTGGATGTTGGATAAACCAAATAATCATGTGCATCCTATGCCAAATAAGCATTATAAAATTAAACTAAATAACCCAAATCATCACCACTCACCTCATTATGTGCCACTAGAGTATTCTAAACAAATGTGCCCTCCTCATCCTTACCTACATCTAGAGAAGAGAGACTTGACTATGATGCTACTCTTGAGGGAAAAAAATCAATAGGAAAAGCACAACTTATCAAGAAATATAAAAGAGAGGATGCATATCCCATAGATTCTTTAATTTCTAAAGTGTGCCTTAATTCATGCAATTGTGTAGCTTATAAAACCTTAGGAGACCCTATAGAAATACTAGCTTCTTTCCTTTACTACATATTACCATCAAACAGAAGCCTAAATTGATAACTTTTAAAGTGATAGCATGAATGCCACTCATCAATAGGACTGCATTTATCAATATTAAATTTCTAAAGAATATCTAAAGCATACTTGTGATAAGAAATGGTGATTCCAAAGTCTATCTAAGAAATCTAAATTTCTAAGAAATATTTCTAAAACCCCAAATATGTCATTTCAAATTTTGAATGACAACATGACTTCATATCTTGAATCAATGTAGATATACCAATGAATATTATATTCTCAATATACAACATAATCATCATAGTTTTATCATCCTAATTATTAATGTAATCATCATGTTTAGCCTCATAGTGCTAATACCCATAAGGAAAAAGGAATGGATTTTTTTATCTTATGCAGGAGGAGCTTCATTATGTGCATAAAAGGACCTCCTATGATGAAAATCCAATGGAATTGGTCTCTCAAACTCATAATTAGGTTGTTACTACATGCATATTTCCTCTTGAAGCTTCCCATGTAGAAAGGAAATTTTCACATCTATCTAATGTACCTTCAATCCATAGGATACAATAACAATGAGAATCATTATGACTATGTACAAATTGGCCATAGGTGCAAAAATTATTAAAAAGGTCCACTTCCTCTTGTTGAGATAATACCTTAACAACAAGGTGTACCTTGTGCCTATCTACTTGACTATTCAATGGATATTAAATCCTATTGACCCATTTGCATCCAACAATATTATTTGCTTCTAAAAGAAGAACTAGCTCCCAAGTCTTATTCTTCATAAATGCCTTATATATTACTACCATAACATCTTATCATTTTGGCTTACCATTAGTTTTATAATATGGTTGATGATCCTAATAATAGGATACATTAAAAATAAAAGGTTTGGAAGGATCCTTCTGATGTCACTCAAGAGATAAAATACTATAAGTATCCTTTAGAAGTATGTTAACCCACTTGGATGTTGGATAAAAAAAATAATAATGTGTATCCTATGGTAACTAAACATAAAAAACTAAAATTAAAGAATATAAATAATTACCACTCAACTCACTATGTATGACTAAATCATCCTAAACTAATGTATCCTCATCCTTCCCTAAACCTGGAGAAGAGAGAGTTACCTATGATGCTATATTTGGAGAAATCAACCAATAGATAAAGAAAAAACAAACAATAAATATGAATGATAGGTGGTTATAATAGGAATAGTTCCAACCTAAAATCTTATAATAATATTTTGAATCTAGAATAGGTAAATACTCAAAAGAACTAATATCTAAATCTCAAGTGGTTGGGTAGGAGTAGGTAAAATAACCTCATCAAAGATGATATATTTCATGATCAATACCTTATGAATATGAGGATAATAAAGACCATATACCTTTGAAGTATTATAATACACAACAAAGATAGACTTATGGCTCTTTGGTACCTTATTCTCCCAAGGATACTTCAATTTGTGAGTCAATGTTGAAGACCTAAAGATACCAAATTAGGACACATCTAGACTATCCATTGTCAATCTCTTAAGAGGTTCCATGCTTTAAACTACCTTGGTAGGAACCTTGTTAAAGATGTAAGGTATAAAAAATTTAGCCTAACCCCATGAATTTTGATGCATCCCCTTTAAATAAATCATAAATCATGTCATCTCCATGATTAGTTTATTTCCATTTTTAGCTACACTATCTTGTTTAGAATCATATTAAACATTATTTTGATATGCATTCCCATTATTAGATAAAAAATCATGAAAATTATAATTAACATATTAACCACCACTATCTATAATAAGGCATTTGATTCTTCTTTCTATTTAATTTTCAACAAGATCCTTTATGTTCATAAACCTCTCAAAAACCTCATCCTTAGGATGAGTAGAGAAATCATAAATAAAGTAAATGAAGTAAAATTTTACTTTAAAAAATGGTGTGCCTATAAGTCCACCAATATCATTATCTATGATCTCAAAGGGATGATATATTCATCTACCAACCTTTTTTAGAATTTTCTCCCATTATGTTTTCCTAAAAAAAAACCCGTCACATACACCACTTGAAGTAGATATGTGTGGAATCCCAATATCCATCTAATGTTAACTCATATATCTCAAGGAATCATAATTTATATTCCCAAGACTATGGTGAAACTTTTGAATCTCATTATCAACATGTTCAACCATACCAGGAATATTTTTCTTTCTAGGAAGAATGACAAAAAGAATAGGTCTATATCTGAAATTATACATGTAGTCAATCCCATTTTAACAAGCAAAACCAATTTTTTGAATACATTTTCTATATCCTTAACTACCCATCTATCAAGCTAGAATCATACCTTCTTATTTATATGAGTACTATGATAGATGGACAAAATGTTAGAGGGAACATGAAGTAGGAACATGAAGTACCTCATAAAATAACAAAGACCTAATGTTGATATCTTCGATCCTTAAAATAAACAATATGTTAGACATTATCACATCATGAATAATGTGAATATAATTTGTGTAACTAATAAAATTATGGTTTATAAAGTTCACTAAAGGATAAGGGTAGCTATAATATTAGTTAAAGTTTGTTATGCTTTATTTGGAAAACCATTCTATTTAATTATCCCTTACTTTCATAATACAATTATCAAGACATTGAGTTCTAACATGTGGTGTCAGAGTAGGTAGAAGGAAGAAGAACTATATTTCTAATCCTATTATAGATTTAGCATAGAGAAGTCTCAAAGAGTACTATGCTTGAAAAAAGAATTTTCAAGGGGAAAATTACCCTATCTAAAATTATTTAAGACAAATCTCAAAAATAGGTTATAATATCTATTAAGAAAAATTCCATGGTTAATTCATATCTCTCAAGGTGAAAATCCCTTCCAAATATAAATGAGGCAAAATGGCTTCAAGCAATAAAAATGGTTTTGACCCTATTAAAAAGACCATTAAGGTCACAATCTAGAAACAACATCAAAGTTGAGTTGACAAAGAAAAGGAAACAAGATCACAAGTATCCCCTATACAATCAATAGACTCTTCAAAATGTACTAAAGAAAGCATTGAAGCTTCTTAGAAGATTGCAAGAATATAACTAGCAATGAGAAATCCAAAGATCTTAAAAATTTATAAAGAAACTCACTATCAACAAGAGAAAGAGATCCACATTTGAAGTTATCATTAAAAGGTGATAATCATTATCATCTATGTTCTTAGAATATAATTGAAAGCAGCTCTCAAGGATACATCATTTAAAAACATCAAGATACAATGTGGAGAAGTGCATTTACAAATCCAAATATAAGCTAGTCATATCATACAAACAAAAGTATATTGCAAGCACACTAGATGTGGAAGATAATTAGAACATAAGTAGTTAAAACAACCAATAATGGTTTCATGTGAACATTATAATTTAAAAAAATATTTAGAAAAGAACAAGGAAATATGCCTATGAATAAAGAAACGCAGAAAAAATAAAAGGACACTTTGGTAAAAAATATATTGAAAAGAAGAAAAGCATTTGCTAATTGTTGTTCTAAAAATAGAGTAATTGTGCAAAGTTTCAGATTTCTTCCTAAAATAGTACCAGATCACAATCCTCTCATGCTCAAAATTGACAAACCAAACCCTTATAGGAGACCTTTCAGATTTGAGGCCATGTGGATACATTATCTAGATCTGCGGTAGAGGGTCTTACATTGTTGGTAACAAGATTTTCAGGGATGTCCCTCCTATAAACTCACCCAAAAGCTCAAAATCCTCAAAGAAGAATTGAAAATATGGAATAGATAAGTCTTCGACAACCTCTTTTACAACAAGAAATCACTCAAAGATATACTTGAAAATATAGAATTCAAAATTCAAAATGGGTTCATCGACGAGAAGACCAGAACAAAAGAAAATCAAATCCTTGTTGAATTCCACAACATCATTTCCTGTGAAGAATCCTTTTGGAGGTAGAAATATAGATCTCTTTGGATCAAATAAGGAGACTCAAACACTAAATTCTTTCATGTGTCTACCCTTAGGAACATAAGTAACAACTGTATCAAATAACTGGTGAAAAGTGATGGTACCTCTACTACAGATCCAGAGGAAATTAGAGATGAGGTAGTTCCTTTTTTTAGATCTCTCCTTGAGGATGGGAACTCCTATTCTACCTTTGCTCAATAATCTATGATCCATCATATTCCCCTATCCATTTTTGATAATGTTAATATCACCTTAATTGCCCCCTTCTAAGATGAATAAATCAAGTCAGCCCTTTTCTCCATGCAACTTGATAAAGCTCTTGGACCTGATGGTTTTTCCCCCCATTTCTTTCAAACCTTCTGGGAAAATGTTGGTCCTGATGTTTGTCTAGCCATAAGAGAATTCCAGTCTTCTAAAATAATTCCATGAGGTTTCAATTCCACTTTCATCGCTCTCATCCCAAAAAATCCCGTTGTAAAATCTTTGTTTGAATTCAGACCCATTAACCTGTGTAATGTTGCCTATAAGATTCTGACTAAAATCATGGCTAATAGGATGAAAATTATCCTACCCAACATAATTTATACCTACCAAGCAAGATCTGTCCAAGGAAAATAAATCCTAGATGGTGTCATCTCCATCCATGAAGCTCTGCACTCTACCTCAAAAACCAAAAAGTCTACCTTTGCTCTCAGACTCGACATGAATAAATCATATGACAAAGTTAACTATGACTTAATTATGGTCATCTTGCTCAAGTTTGGTTTCCATCCTGTGTGGATTGAGCTAATTAAAGCCTACATATCCTTTTCATGGTTCTTAGTCCTCATCAATGGATCCACAATAGGGTACTTTCATAGTAGCAAAGGACTAAGGCAAGGGGATCCTATCTCACCTCTTGTATTCATCATCATAGTTGAAGCCCTAGGAAGGACCATCCAAGCAACTTGTAGAACATACCTTCTGTCTAGAATTAAAGCTTCCTTCCAGACCAATCCTGTTTTGCATCAACAATTCGTAGATGATACTTTATTGTCTACTAATACTTTTGTCTTTGAAGCACAGGTTATCAAACTCATCATCCAACTTTATGAAGTAGCTTCCAAGAAAAAGGTGAACTTCAACAAGAGAAAACTATATTTCCTCAATACACCTATTCAAAGATAATTTAAGATTGCTAGGATTCTTGAATGCTCTATAGCTGATCTCCCAACCACTTATTTAGGCCTTCCCATATTTTTTGGTCAATCCACAACTTCTATATGGAACAATGTCATAGAGAGGATCCAAAAGAAAATTGTAGGGTGGAAGGGTAATCTTCTTTATCATGCTACCAAGAGCACTCTTACATTAGCCTCCCTACAAAGCATCCCTATGTATGTCTTGTCTATTTTTAAAGCCCCAATTGTAGTTTACCAAAGAATAGAACAGATCCAAAAAAAATTATATGGTTAGGAACTAAAAATAAACATAGATTGCATCTTGTTTCCAAGGAAAAAATCTGCAGACCTAAGGATAGAGGAGACACCAAGCTCAGAAGAATTCAATCCCTTAACATATATTTGATAGCCAAACAAGATTAGCGTATGATGTCCGATTTTGAGAATGAATGAATATCCATATTTAGAAGGAAATATTTGCAAGGTAAAAATTTCTTCAATGATAATTTTCCTACTAGAGGATCCACCTTCTGGAATTCTATCATTAGTACTAGGTTTCTCCTGGAAAAAGGTCTAATATGGAAACTAGGGGATGGCAGCAAAATAAATTTCTAGAATGACAAATGGATTTCCAAAAATACCCTCATAGAAGATCCTATGTTGTCTAAACTTCAAGCCTTCATATATTCTAGGATAGGAAAAAAGTCTCTGACTTCCTTTCTATCCATAATGACATTTCCAGATGGAAAATCATTAGGTGCATGACCCTCCCTATTGAATCATCTAGTTTGAATTCCCTCTTGCATTCCACTATCATTCCCATCACTAAATCCATTGATAATTTCATTTGGAAACCTTATGAGAGTGGGGATTTCACTATTAAATTTGATTATCTTCTTCTCCTTGACAATGAGGATATCGTGTTGCCTTTTAACCTAGTTTGGATCAAATCCCTCATTCCCAAAGTGTCCTTCTTCGCCTGGATTACTATCCAAGAGAGAATTTTGATAATAGACAATTTGAACAAGAAAGGCATTACCATACCCAATAGATGATATTTATGCCTCAATGCCTAGGAATCCCTCTCTCAAATATTCCTCTACTACCCCATCTCCTTAACCATCCTTGAATCCATATTCCATTCCTTCCTCATCCTTTGGTCCAAATCTGTATTCTAGTGTTGAACTTTTCATCCATTGGCCCTCCCACTTATTTGATCCTCAACTCAAAATTCTTTTGTAAAACTTACCTCCACAATTTAATTTTGCAATTCTGGCTTGAAATAAACCATAGAGTCTTATCCCAATGCCCAAACATACCAGAGCTAATATCTAGCAAAATCCTTGCCAATGCCAAAGAAAATGCTTCCCTCATACCCCCTTCCCCCAAAATGGCCTCCAGGTTTGAGCTTGCTTTAGGAAGATCTCTTGGCCTATACTTAGAGGATTTTAATCCTCCCACCAACCATAGAATTAACTCCAAATGGATTCCTCTTTGGACATCCTGGTTCAAACTAAATTTCAACAAAGCTACAAAAGGTAACCTAGGGAAAGTAGGAGTAGGAGACTCCTCAAAAATTGCCAAGGAGAAGTCATCCTCACCTTTGTTGAAGGATTGGGGGACCAGAAAAATCATGTTGTTGAGTCTAAGAGCATGTGGAAGGGCCTTTCCCTTGCAAAGAACTTTCCCAATAGACTAATTGTAAAAAGTGACTCTCTCAATATCATTAGCTACCTTAAGAAAAAAACAACATTCCATCCTGGAGAGTTAGGGACTAAATTCAAGAAGCCAAGATTTTGATCCTGGACATGTAGGAAGTTATATTCCAACATGCCTACAAAGAGGTTAATAGAGTTATGAATAAGCTAGCCAACATCGGAGTCCATACACCCAACATATTAACTAGGGATGATAACATTCCTAAGGAAATTCATACCATTGTTGATGAGGAAAAACCTACCAGGAATAATCACACTGGTCTTCCTCATGAGGATGTGGTCCTCCAGGATCAACATCCTTTTTCACATGTCTAATTTCATCTAGAGAAGTTGGATGTCTAGGTGTACTATGAACATTCCAACTAAGCGCAAGAAATACAAACTCCTCAATATCCATGTGAGGAGTGGAATCTAGCTATCCAACCAAATCACTCACCACCAAAAGGTCACATTTGTCTAAACCATTCTTTTTGGAATGTACGCTAATGCCTATTTCAAATTATGGCATTCCATGTCAACTCTTTGTAGGGACCTAGGCGGCATGGTAATTTCCAACAAGAGGACACTCCATAAAAGCATGCATTTGATGTGGCATTAGTACCATACCAACATAGGTACGAGTAATAGCCACTCCAAAAATAGAATTGTAGCCCAAAGCTAACCACCAACACCATTAAGAGGATGTGGCACCTCAAGAAGGAAAGAAAATATGACAATGATCAAATTGAGAATATGTCTTGGGACCTGGATCATACTTTCCTAAAATATCACAACGGTAAAGGATAACTTTTTAGAAACACCCTTCTTGGCTCCAATACCAATCATGTGCAATATCCAACGATCATTATTCCAAACCTTCCATATCTCCTCGATCAGAGTCCCTTTCTGAGAAATCATTTCCAATACAAGATCAAATTTTCCAATCCCCAAGTGCCAAATTAAAATTGCTCTGTTATGTCCACTAATGGCAACCTCTAGTTTTTGTGGTATTTTTACCAAGACTCCATCCTTATATTCACCATTACTCCTCCTTGCATTGCCATCATCTCCTTGGTTTTTTTTGTCCTCACTCATTCAGTATACCTTTTGATCCTCTCACCCTTGTTCGTCCTTCCAACTCCTTCCCCAAACCCCATTTACCTACCACCATGAACTTCATCGAGCCCAAAAATTCACCTATGATCCCATTGTTGAAATAATTCTCAATGACCACCATTTTTCCCTTTCCTTCATATGTTCTTGGGCAAGGAGCTTGAAATTACCTTAGATTTTTTGGGGACTTAGTGGAACGGTGTTGTCACTATCTGAGGAAGGAGCTTCTACGTGGATGTCCACCTTATGTCCATGATTACTCAAAAAAATCTAAAGGGGTGATCTATCCAAAGACACAAGCACAATTGGGATGTTGAACTCAAGAATTTCAAGGATAATGAAAATATTTTCAAAGGTACCAAATAGGGTATCTACAAGAGTGACTTGAGCATTCCATGGAACATTGTGATGAAACCAGTAATGGAGTTCATCACTATCAATGACCCCAAAAAATCCCTCTGTACTTATCATATGGCCTTTATGAATAATTTCCACGATATCAATCTCATTAGTATTCCCTAGTTTCTCCTCATTTCCATCAATTAGTCAATTAATTCCTGTAGGAACAAGAAAGGCCAATTCCTTCCTATCCATCAAGTCTTATTCAAGATAATTTACACCTATGTTCTTGCTAATAGTACTCAACCCAATCCAATGGTCCCTAGCTCAACCAAACTAGCAGGATCCTCTGCATGCATTTCCCTTGTTGAAAGAAAGAGGAATACTATTTAGGTTGTTACCAAATTGAAGGTGAGGAAAAGTATCCATTTCAAAAGCATAGAGGGGCCCGTGAGGAAATCCGCTTGCCTCCAAAATTTGGCAGTAAAATATAACATCATTGACATCAAAACTGAGGATGAAGAGGCTGATGATGAGACAAGGAAACTAAAGGAATTTATCATTTCTTCCATGACTGGCATGATGAATTCCATGGTCAACTCTATGATCGACATGAGCGAAGGCCTTCAAAAGCTATTCTTTGGTGGGAAAAGTGGCTAGGAAGGGTATGGTGGGTCTAATGCTAAGGAGGTGGTTGCAGTCAAATAAGAACCCAAGAAAGTTGGCCAAGTCGATATCAAGGATGAGGACAAGAACAACAAGAACAACGCTAAGGAATAACTTCCTCACTTCCTTTATTTTTTCTTATTTTGTTACCCTATGGTGATCTTGTTCCTTTTTGTTAAGTTGTTCATCCCCTATTCCTATGGCTGCCCCATGTGGAGCTTGTTCCTTTTTGCTTTGCAGGACTATCTCCTTAGGTTGCATCCTTTGTTTCCTTTTCCTTAGGTTTGAGGTTGCATCCTTTGTTTCAAATTTCTTTGGTTTTATCTTAGGGCTTTGTCCCTTGTTCTTAATCCTTTCTACTCACAGCAAGCATAGTGTTTTTGTATCAAGGTTTAAGCAATAAAATATTTTAATTACAAAAAATAATGACCAAAATTGATAAATCTAATATGGGAAACAATGAACTTAATGTTATATAACAAAATTAAGATGGGTTTTAGGCAATTGTGAGAGGATAAATTGCTAGAATGGCAGGTGGGCTAAGGATAAACCACTGATGCAATATCCTAACTTAGCCCAAATCAGATATATCATGGAATAACTCATTGGTAGAAAAGTCTCCAATTATATAGTTGAGGACAGAGGCAGAATGAAGCGGAAACAAAAAAGGATTCAGGGATTTCAAGCGAAATCAAATTATCTTTGTAACATTCTCGGGTAACAGTTTATACCCATGAGACCCAAGGAAGATCAAGTGACCTGGGCTCCTACGAAAAATGGGCAGTTCGTTGTTAAATCAACTTACAAGCTTCTTCTTGATGATGAGGATTTTGTCCTCCAAAAGGACTTAGTTTGGATAAAAAATTTAATTCCAAAAATTGCATTCTTTTCATGGCTGGTTATCCAAGAAAGAATTCTAACCATTGATAATATTATATGTAAAGGTATTTGTATCACTAATCATTGTTATCTGTGCAGGGATAATTGGGAGACCATTTATCACATTTTCCTTGAGTGCCCTTTTTCCTTGACTGTCCTAAATGGAGTTTTTTAGGCCTTCAATATTTCTTGGGTTAAACCAGCCATTGTACTTGATTTGTTCATCTAGTGGCCTTGCTTCTTTTCAATCCAAATATTTAGATACCTGTGGAAAATTTGTCTCAATCACTATATTTAGTAGGTGTGGTTAGAAAGGAACCATAGAGTCTTTAATGAGTCTATCCATGATCATAAAACTATCATTGCCAAGATCATATCCTTTGCCAATAAGAATGTGAACCTTATCCATTTTGATATCCGTAAACCTCATCTACAGGAGACCATGATTTCTCAATATTTAAGCTTAACCTTGTTAGATGAGCCTGTGCCTAAGGTATTCAACCCTAGATCCAATGTTAAGTGGTCCCCACCTTCTAAGGGTTGGTTTAAGCTTAATTTTTATGGAGCGGCTAAGGACAATCCTAGAAGAGTAGGCACTGGCAGCATTGTGTGAGATCATAATGGGAATATGATGCTTGTATTTTCCAAATATTTGGGAACAAGGACGAACAACGAAGCTAAAGCTAGAGCTATGTGGAGAGGCCTTCAAATGACTCAAGACTTAGAAGGCAATTTGATCATAGAAGGAGACTCTATACATGTTATAAATCTCCTCAATAATTGGAAAACACCTCCTTGGAGGATTAAAATAATTGTTGAAGAGGCTAGGATTCTTTTCCAGGGAAGATAGGATAGAAAAACCCAACATGTCTTTTGGGAAGCTAACAAAGTTGTTGATAAGCTGGCCAATTTGAGTGTCAATGGTGACAAATTTTCAAATGGGAACATGATTTCCCGAGTGAAGTAGAGGAGCTTATTCAACAAGAATGCCAAGAATTATAGTCGAATTTACCAATAGGGAAGGCATTGTAAGTTCAAAGGCTATGAGTATTCTTGTCTATTTTTGAAATGGACTCATAATAAAAATTATTTGAGTTTTTAGTCTTGATGAATGTTGCCTGGAAATACCACAAAGACTAATGGGGACAATCACAGATCAGATAACATGGCTCCTAATCATATTAGTAATTTGAGGTTGGTTGATAATCATAGGGTAGGAAAGAAATGATAATATAAGACTTTGAACCAGAGCCACATGGACCACTAGATAGCGACCACCATAAATCTAGCCAGCAGGTTCACTTATCCAAGGTTGATTGGCCAAGATGGGATGTGGTCCCAAAGCATGTCATATATGGAAGAAAGCAATTACCAAAGAATTATTAAGAGTAACTATCAATACAGAGCTTGTGGGATTTTTTTTAGTACTCTGCTATGTGTTTCTACAAATTTTTGTTTCTCCACTGTTTTAAGGAAGAGATCTGTGTCTATTTCATTTTTTGTAATTATGATATAGGTGTGTTTTCTCAGGGTATACCCAAAATGTTGTATGGGAAGTTTATTTTTGATAACAATCTATGTGCCCTACCAGATGTAATGGCTTTGGTGACATGTAGATTTTAGATATGTAGGATCCTTAGTAAGGACATGTTCATCACAAACCCTGGGCTAATTTTTGTAAAAGGTTTTGGGTCAACCTGTAAAACCTGGTATTAATGGTATAGTATCTTATCTACCAAAAAAATAAAAGGATTTAGATATAAAGAGAGAGCTAATCAATTAATCTCCTCATAGAATTACATCTCCATTTCAAAGAACCTAAAACATCCAAAGAGAACTCAAAATTTGATGACATGATTTATGGAAGTTAATAATATATATAAACATTGTTTGTTGAAGCTCAAATACTATTCATATTACTCAAGATATAAAGATAAATAACAGGCACCAGCCACCTTGTCACTTCAACTATGGTCTCAATGAATGCTCAAATTTCTTAGACATGACCTAAATCACCCACATCGTTCTAGCTCTTAAAATTATCATCCTTTGGAGAAATTATTATGAGTCTAAATTTAGAAATATAGGAAAGATAACATATAATAAAGCAATCTCCATGTCACATAAAGTAATATTCTTAGACAAAGTATGATATACTATTTTACAAGTGAATTGTTGGTAAAACAATGTAAAGGAAATTAGGCTTTTCAAATGTGAAATTTCCAAACAAAAAAAACAAGGTTAGGTAGGAGATAAAATAGAATGCATTATGTAACACATATAAGAATATTTTCATGGTGCAATTTAAATTCTTTTATTTGCAATAAAAATTGTCCAAGAAAGTTTAGAATCCTAAATATTTTGATCATTGGCACCTAAATATATTTGCTCATGATAAATTATTTTTCAAAGGAGTTAAAGTTTTCCTTAAACTTATATAAAATGGCATGGTCACAAGAATAAAAAAACCAATCAATAATTAAGTTCAAAATATACAAATATAAAGAAGTCCCACATTGATAAGTGGCTCAAAATAGTCTTTAAAAAATTGTACCTCTTTTCTTTGAATGTTTGCAAGAGAAAATGAATGGTGAATACATTTTTTTACACTAAAAATATTCTAAAGAATATTCTCAAAGAAAATGACAAGTCTTATATTTTTACCTAGAAAAAAATATTTCATTTGCATTTTTGAAGCAATAAATACAGGTTTATATATACTTACTAAAAAATACCTTTGAGGCCAATTCAATAAAAGAAATTTTTTAAAATTTTGTGAAAGTTTAGTATGGCTAGTGGAGAACCAAAATTTTTGTTTCCCGAATTTTAAATACTAAGGAAGAATAAATAAGTTTCTTGGAAAATTAAACTCAAAATATATTTTGACTTTGAGGAAATAGGAAATGTAGTATATGGGACAACTACCCATCCTAAAAAAGAAAATGAAGATCAAATAAATCTTGACAAGGTAGATAGAAAGGCAAGATTAATAATCATATTTGAAGCAATAGATGAATTCCAAGCATACATTTGGGATTCAACCATGAAAAAATATGCATGGGAGAAGCTACAAATAGTCTTTAAAGAAAAAAATCAAGATCAAATTTTTTTCCTCTAGAGACAACTCCATTGTCTAAATATGGAAAATGTAGAGAAAATGAAATTCTTCATGAGGAGAAGAACTAAATTATGAGAATCATTACAAGCATTGGTAAATTAGGTATCTAATGAAATATTAGTTCTCATTGTTTTGATATCACTTTCTTCAAATTTAATATCCTTGTGATAACATAACATTTCTTTGAACAAAAACCAAGCTTTGAAAAGTTGGTAAATTTACATAAAAAGGTAGAGGTCTCACATATTGAAAGCACGAGGATACAAAAACAAAACAGAAATGCCAAGTGCGATGTATGCAAAATAAAAATGTAATGCTAAGTCCTACGAACTAAAATGCATGAAAGAAGAGAAATATAAACGAATTGAAACAATATAGAAAGCAAATATCGAGTACAACCCTTTTTATTAATTTGCTTTAAAATCGGGTTACAATACGTCTCCTCCCTTTTTTGGGGCTAGGAGCGTTAAGTAGGGCTCTATTACAACACATATTGGTATGCTTTCTTCAGCGTGCCCACATGTAAAGTGGGTGGGCCAAATATAACCATTGCTTGCGTGAACTCGTCTTTGATTCCTTGCTGCTCCTCTGGTGTCGATATCCCCAAATCCTACAATTAGTGCATGCATGAAATAAATAAAATGATAACTAAAAAATATCAGAATGAGTTAAAAACTTGATAGAGGCATGAGAACATTACCAGGAAGGCACTGTAAAAGGAACAGTCAAGAAATTCACCATGAATTTCTAATCTCTTGGGACGATTAGACCTGCAACAAAATGTTAGAAAGCACCCTCCTAAATGTCCCATCTGAGAGGCTCCAAATAACCTAAAAAGTTGGGGGTTAGGTAAAACGGGGTATTTTGGAAAGACCCAGAAGGTTATATTTTGCTAATTCAGCCTCTATCAGCCAAAATCTGATGATGCTCCTTGCATGTTAGTGAAAGTGAGAAATAACAAAGGCATGATCAAAATTGCTCAGAATAACATGAAATTTGAATGAGAGCCTATCTGAAAAACCTAGAAACAAATGCATGAAAAATAGAAATGAAATATGCTATATATTTCTAATCACTCTGGGGTTGGGCGATTAGGACTACAGTAGTGTGGGGGGCACCTGGGGGCAAGATGCCCACCATTTGGGGCCCGATTTTGGCACCAATCCACTTGGGATGGGTCCAAAAACTCTTATGGGGTATTGTCAGTAAATTTGGATGGGATACTGTGGCCAAATATCAGGTTTTGGGTCTAGATTGTGCTTCCAATAATCACCCAATAACATCCCTTCAAAAATAGAGATCAAGGATGTGAAAGGCACAAGAAAAAGGGTGAGGACATAAATCTGTAGCACTCCATTGCTCCAAATGCTACTGAACTATTTTTTTTTGGGTGAGAAGACTCACCATTTTATATACTTTAAGGTCTATGTGAATTATTATGCAGAGGCGCCACTTGGCGATCATGCCTTCTCAGGGGAGAGAAGATTCCTCCCTGATTAAGGACTCCATGACTGCCTCTTTGAGCTAAAAAATGCTCACTCGCACTCCCATGCAATGAAGGAGGAGTTAAGTGGTGGATCTGAGCTACCATTTGTCAAGGTTTGACCTTTTTCCCATCAAACCTACTATTCACCCCACCTAGGGGTGAATGCTGCTAATCGTCCCTGGGTGGAACGAATAGCAGTTTTTAATCGTCCCTAGGTGGAACGAATAAGGAGCAGAGTGCCTGAAAGGTGCCAAATTGACCTTTGAGCTTAAAAAACTACTGTGATAGTGGTTAGGACCATTGTTTAACCTCTAGGGTCTACCCTGGGGGTTGTGTATGCCAGTGCGATTAGTGTTTGTAGCCACATAATTGGATTGGTGTTGTTTTGGTGTCTACAGATGCCCCTTTTTGGGATGCATTGTGTGTGGCACAGTGCTGAGAAAAAATAGATAACCAAATCACTAATGATTAGGGTTTCTTAGTAACCTAACCAAATTTTGATGCCCCAAGTATGGAATAGACATACATTCTTGAATCCTTGCTTCTGACGAGCTAAGGAACTTAATTCAAGTATTAACATTTTTTGGTGAGGTGTTACTTGATCTTGAACATTGATTAGTCATGAATAGGCAAAAGGTGCAACATTTTGTCAGTGGGAACCTTGAGTTCATGATTCACAAATATCAAGTGTTTGATCAGCTTGTGATTATTTCTTATTTTCTATCCCAAGTAGGGGTGTGATTGTCTTTGTCAATGATTCTTTGAATGCATGCCATTTCCTTGATTGGGTGTGTATTTGTTTATTGATGACTAAGTGTGACTACCCCCTCAAGCGAAAAATCGGTGAGGGAATGACCGACATGAGAAAGGCGATGAGTCGCTTGACCCAATATGACTTAGGTAAGGGTGCCTTCAGTTGTTTTCCGTTGAATGCTTATGCAGTTTTTGAACATTTTGACCTATTTTTGGTGGGTTTGAACCCTTTTTGTGACGTATTTTGGAGCTAAAATTGTCAAAAATCCATCCTTCCCTAGAGCGGTCTGGCTATGGTAGCCTTCTTAGGGAGTACGATAGTGAAAATTTTTGACCCCAACATCTGTTTTGGATGCCAAGAAGGTCAGGCATCAAGGCGCATTCGTTCGGCAATGTTATTTCTAGTTTTGGGTGGGTTGTGACCCTTTTTGGGATGTTGTTTGGGGATGAAATTATTGAAAATCCATATTCCCATGGAGTGGTATGGCTATGATAGCCTTCCTATAGAGTAGGATAGTGAGTATTTGTGACCCAAACATTAGTTTTGCATGCCAAGAATTGCAGGCGCAATGGCCCCTTTGATCAGCAAGTTTATTGCTATTTTTTTGTGCAATTTGTTGCAGTTTTTGCTGTTTTTGAATTTCTTGCTCTGTAATCGTCCTAGGGTGGGATGAATACCAGTTTAGTAATCATACCAGGGTGGTACAAGTGCTAAATAGAGTGCTCATACCAGGGGGGAATGACTACAGGCCTAAAATCCTATTTAAGGGCCAAAACTAGGTTTTGGGCTCATTTGCATTTGTTTTTCCTGTCGTTGTGGAGTTGTGAGGAGGAGGAGGTTGAGTTCGTGTAGCGGAGTGCTATAAAATTTCTCAGACACCATGAGTTCATAGATCAGATTGTCAAGTGACAGAGCCGAAGTGATACCAGTAAGTGCTCCTCCTCTATATTTGTTTGGTTTGTGTTACAATTTAAAACCATAATTTTTTTTTCTTTTGTATTTTGTTTTTCAAATTAAAAATAAAAACCCTAGTTAAATGTGTGTTGTTTGTGTGAATTTGTGTTTTGTTGTAAGCTAAAAAAAGAAAACCCTAGTTTAAACTAAGATTGAAAACTTAACTTAAAAAATGTTTGATGTTGTTTTCTATTTTTTTATCAGTTTTAGACTAAGGTTAAACCCTAGGAACTGAAAACTTTTGTTATTGTGTGTTGTATTTTTTAGTTTGATAGCAAAATGAAAACCCTAGGTTAAAGTGTTATTTTTGTTTAACTAGAGTTAGAAACCATAGGTGAAATTTTGTTTTTTTTTGTTTTATTTGTCAGTTTGATACTAAAGTTAAAACCTAGGGTTTTTAACTTTAGTATCAAACTGACAAATTAAACAAAAAAAATCAAAATTTCACCTATGGTTTCTAACTCTAGTTAAACAAAAATAACACTTTAACCTAGGCTTTTCATTTTTCTATCAAACTAAAAAAAACAACACACAATAACAAAAGTTTTCAGTTCCTAGGGTTTAACCTTAGTCTAAAACTGATAAAAAAATAGAAAACAACATCAAACATTTTTTAAGTTAAGTTTTCAATCTTAGTTTAAACTAGGGTTTTCTTTTTTTAGCTTACAAAAAAACATAACTTTGGAGATAAGGTGTGTCATTTCATTAACCCAGATATTACAAGACCCGAATGGAAACACCTGGCTCTTAATGGGCCTAGGCATATCACCGAGGTGCTTAGGTGGTTACAAAACTTGTTGAGGACTTGCATCATCCCCAGCTCTCACAAAGATGACTACATGGTTTGGAACCTTGAAGATTCAGGGAATTTCACTGTTAAATCTACCTACTACAGCCAGAAGCTCCCAGTGATGTCTGGGACTTATCTAATCAGGTATGGGTCCCCAAGATCATTCCTAAGGTCAAATTATTCTGCTGGTTGACCATCCAAAATAGAATCCTCACCATTGACAACTTGATAATCAGAGGGTTACTCATCCCCAATTGGTGCATCATGTGTAAAAATGCCTGTGAGTCAACTTCGCATGTTTTTTTGGAATGTCCCTTCTCTCTTGTAGTGCTCAATTATGTTCTCAACACCTTCATCATCTCCGTAGCCCTCCTTCATTCCATTCCCCTCATTTTTCAACAATGGCCCTGACCTTTCAAGAGCAGTCAACTTAAATTCATGTGGCAAGCTTGCCTTCACATTTTCCTATGGCAGATTTGGCTTGAGAGAAATGCCAGAATTTTCAAAAACCATGCCACTAATAAGAAGATTGTTGTTGCCAAAATATTGGCCCTTGCTGCGGAGAATGCCTCTCTTGTATCGTCTTCCAAACCCCCCCTCCTGGCCTTGAATCGGACCTAACAAAGCTTTTCAATCTTTCCAATTTCTCTACTATGCCCCGTACTTTTGTTGATAGGTCTGTAATCAAGTGGGTCTTACCTCCTACTGGGTGGCACAAGCTTAACTTTGATGGCGTGGCCAAAGGCAACCCAGGAGTGACTGGCGGAGGAGGAATTCTCAAAAATCATAGGGGAGAAATAGTTTTGGCCTTTGCTCAAAACCTGGGAATTCAATCTAACAATATGGTAGAGGCTCGGGCCTTGCTCCAAAGCTTGATTCTCTTGGAAGGCTTGACCATCAATAAACTTATAATAGAAGGAGACTCATTGCACTACATCAACTAGCTCAATGGGACCTATGTGCCTCCCTCGGCCCTTGTTTCGATATTCCAAGAATGCAAAGCACTAATTGGCATTTACCCAGAATTAATCATTAAGCATCAGTACCGGGAAGGAAACAAATCTATGGATTGGCTTGCTAACAAGGGAGTTGATGAAACGGACATTCATGTTTAGAGAAACTCCTTCCCGATTGGCCTAAGGGATGCTTCTACAAGTTCCAATGTCTGCACAATGTGAGTGGTTAACTGGGCACCGGGTTTGTTCGCTCTTGGAACTGGTCGAGTCTTCGCATCCTTTCTTCCTTCATCTCCCCCTTTGGCTACGTTTTGGCAACTTGGCATGTTTTTGTGACACTTTTCACCGTTGTTTGCAAAATTTCAGCTCGTCACGATATCGCGACATTCTTTTTTGCTCTGGCTGCGAGGTTGCTACTTGTCGCGATATCGTGACACTTTTTTCTCCTTCGGACGCGGTCTTCCAACTTGTCGTGATATCATGATACTTTTTCTCTCTAGGTGCTTTTTTGCAACTTGTCATGATATCACGACACTTTTTCCCTTCAGGAACTTTCTTGCATCATGTCGTGATTTCATGACATTTTTTCTCTTCGACGGTGGTCTTTCATTCTATAGCGATATCATGACACTTTTTCTCCTCGACGGCGGTCTTCCTTTTTGTCATGATTTCGTGACACCTTTTCTCTTCGACTGTGGTCTTCTAGATTGTCGTGATATTGCGACACTTTTTCTCTTCGGCTGTGGTCTTCCAGATTGTCGTGATATCGTGACACTTTTTCTCTTCGACTGCAGTCTTCCATTTTGTCACGATATTGCGACACTTTTTCTCCTTGGTGGCGGTCTTACATTTTGTCATGATTTCATGACAATTTTTCTATTCGGCTGCGGTCTTCCAGATTTTCACGATATCGTGACACTTTTTCTCTTTGGCTGCAATCTTCTAGATTGTCGTGATATCGTGACACTTTTTCTCTTCGGCTGCGGTCTTCCAGATTGTTGTGATATCATGACACTTTTTCTCTTCGGCTACGGTCTTCCAGTTTGTCATGATATCATGACACTTTTTCTCCTTGGCAGCAGTTTTCCATCTTGTCACGATTTTGTGACATTTTTTCTCTTCGGCTACGGTCTTCCATAATGTCATGATTTAGCGACACTTTTCCTCTTCGGATGCGGTCTTCCAGATTGTCGCGATATCACGACACTTTTTTTCTTTGGCTGTGGTCTTCCAGATTGTCGCGATATCGTGACACTTTTTCTTCTTGGTAGCGGTCTTCCATCTTCTTCGGCTGCGGTCTTCCACAATGTCGCGATATCGCAACACTTTTTCTCTTCGGTAGTGGTCTTCCATCTTTTCGTGATTTTGTGACACATTTTCTCTTTGGCAGCAGGCTTCCACAATTGTCGCAATATCGTGACACTTTTTCTCTTCGGCTGCGGTCTTCCTTCTTATCACAATTTCACGACACCTTTTCTCTTTGGCAGCGGTCTTACTTCTTGTTGCAATTTCATGACTCCTTTTCTGTCCGGGCACGGTCTTCCTTCATGTCGTGATTTCATGACTCTTCTTCTCTTTCGGCTCCAACCTAGCAACTTGTCGCGATATCGCAACACTTCCTCTCTTCTAGTAGCAACCTTGCAACATGTCGTGATATCACGACTTCTTCCCTCCTTCGGCTTCGATGGCACTTCTTGTTGTGATTTCGTGACATCCTTTCTTCTCTTGGCAGCAACGGTGCAACTTGTCGCGATTTCACGACATCACCAATTTGGTCGCGATTTCGCGACACCTTTCCTAGTGTGGAGGTTTGCTCGCTCTTTAATATTTTCTTCTTTGACCACCTTGGTTGATTTGGAATTCATGTAATTCCTCTTGTACAAGGTTTAGGGACCTTTCAACAACCTTTCTACCAATCAAAAAAAAAAAAAACCCTAGGTATTGACAAATTGTTTTTGGATTTTTTTTGTTTTGTTTTTATTTATCAGTTTGAGACTAGAGTTAAAAACCCTAGGTACTGACAAATTGTTATTTGGATGTTTTTGTTTTTTTATTTATCAGTGTGATACTAGAGTTAAAAGCCCTAGGTACTAAAAAATTTGTTTTTGGAATTTGTTTTTGTTGTTTTTTGTTTACACTAGAGTTAAAAAGAAAACCCGAGGTTAAATTTTTGCTGTTATTTATATATTTTTATTTTTTTAAGTTTAAATTAGAGTTAAAAACCCTAGGTAAACATATTTATGATTTGTTTGTTTGTACAGTGTTGTTACTATTGTTGTACAGTTTGTATTGATCTGTACAATTTGTATACATTACTGTATATTGTTTTAGTGTTGTACAATTTTTTTTTGTTTTTTTGGTCATGTTTTAATGTTTTTAATTTGTTTTCTTTTGCAGGTTGTGAAGAATCAATACCGTGTGCCGAAGGTGTTCTTTGAAGCATGGGAGGTGCTGACTGTGGCTGACTGGGAGTGGCTTGATACCCTTGGGCTCAAGCAGGTGACTCGGTTAGAGCCTGTGGTGGGGGATCAGGCCTATCTGATGGCCCTAATCAACTTGTGGGATCCCCAAACTAATACATTTCATCTCCTAATAGGGGAGATGACGGTGACTCTAGAGGATGTCTATTAGATTATATGGATTATAATATATGGGACTCTGATTCAGACTACGCCACATGATCAGTGAATGGTTGTGCTAACATGGTGCTTCAAGCATGGAGCGAAGATGGGGGTGGATAATCCGATGGAGCAGGCAAAGGGAGATTGCTTTATCGGCGGTATTTTCATACAGTGGTAGCTAGAGAGGGGCGTGTTGGGGGTGAGGCATGCATTACTGATGTCCCTCATCTCCAACATGTTGCTGCCTGACTCATTAGGCATGAGGTTCCCATGGAACCTATTGGAGGTTGTTTTCAAGCTGGTCTAGTGTTCAACATAGGCACCCCTAATTATGAGGTGGGATCAGACCCTACTAGCACAACTCTATTATGAGTTGTATGAGGTTTGATATCAAAAACAGAATGGGATTGGGTGTAACTACCTATTGCAGTGCTAGGGTTGGCAGCACATAGCTATGGAGCATCCATAGGGTTTGCCATGGACTACTCAGGAAAAGATGATGGATAGGTAGATAGGATACGTGGCTCCATGGTGATGGTATGAGGAGCAGGGGTAGAGTCAGTAGTGGGCAAGTGTCGTAGGGCACTATGCCAATGCATTCACTTGGATTGATCTAGGGGAGTTATTCTAGCACCCGTACCAAGATTGTCCAGCCTAGCTTGAGGCTGGAGACTGGCTTCGATGGGTGCATAAGGGGAGATGTCTGATCAGGAAACACTGGACCAAGTAGGAGTATTTCCTTGTATGTCTGTGTGATGCAACAATTTGGGGTTCACCAGGGGTTGCCTGGCGAGCCTTTGATCTATCAGCATCGAGGCAACAAGAGGACTCTAGCCTGGCCGATCATCAATCTGCTAGGTGAGGAGTTATATGCAGCGATTGATGTCCCTAACATGGACAACGTCGGGGTGATCACTGAGTATGACCAATGGTGTACATTGCGATGGTGGCAACATGAGGGGCCTCTAGGGGGTCCAGAGGTGGCAGTAGTAGGTGGTGAGGGTGCAGAGGCATCAAGAGAGGGTTGGGGGGTTCCACTTGAGGATGCAAACATGGTGGAGGTTGACAGCTTTGGAGGGGATGATTTTGGGATTCCGGAGAAGCCGGACATGCATGACGTCCCAAAGCAATGGGTGCTAAAGTAGCCTATTGTCCCAGATATGCCAATTTCTTAGGTAGTCCCAGAGGGTGTGGAGGTAAGGCATCGTGCTGAGATAGCATGAATGGAGGGTCTACTTCAAAGATAGGATGAGGAGCTTGGGGATACTCTATAGGAGAGGGATCTCCTACGGACTCAATTGGTGGAGCAAGAGAATGCATTGGCTACATACCACCGGTAGGATGGGGACACAAATGCTTTATGGGAGAGGGATCTCCTACAAACTTAGTTGCCACAACATGATGATGTAGTGGCTACGTACCATTAGTGGGAGGCAGATTGGTTTTAGCACCAGATGGAGTTGGAGGCAGAGATTATCTGCATCGATGGGTGGTTACCTGAGCTCCTTGGAGGTGGATCTTCGTGTTGGATGAGAGAAAGTGATATTGAGCAGTCAGCATATTCTCATCATAGGAAACTGGATGAGGTGGGCACTAGTGGGCGTAATGCAGGGGCTAGCAACAGCCACCCTAAGAGGTCCCATAGGACCCACATCATGGGGGGTAGTTCCCGTTGCATCAATCCTACGTGATCATGGTGGTCGACGCCCTAGGCTTGGCAGTTTTTGATTTTTTGATGTGATTTGTGAGGTCAGAGGACCAACTTATTGTGGCCTACAAGAATTTTGATGATATATATATACACAAATTTTCTTTGTGGTTATACACTTTGTTACGGTTTGATTTTATGCACATGTATTTACATTGATGTATGCATATGTTATTGTGAATGCGATGTTTCTAATTATTTGATGTATGCATATGGAATGGATGAAATGATTTGTTGATAACTTGTTGATGGCACCATAGACTGTATAGGATTTACTGGCTTTCTGTACTATGTGGTTGCTTTGTGGATGACTTTGCATGTGATAATTTTGTTTTGGTATTTTTCATATTTTCTGATGGTGATGTAAGTAATAAAATGTATCAGTTGTTTAAAAATGTAGTTAAGGTTTTTCTAAGATTCAGATGTTTTAACTAAATAGCCAAGACTATACATTTATCTCACAAGACTTTTGAATAAGGTACGAATCAAACTTGAGTTTGACAAAGTTATTTTACATCCCTATGTGTGCAATTGAGTTCATTTATGTGGTATTTGTTAGGATACCACCAGTGCTAGATAGGCGGTCAACCAAACCTATACTATGGATCACCTAATTAGCTCCACTAACTCCTTTGTCATATTTAGTAAGATTAATCCACGAGACAATCTAAGGTACCATAAGCTAGCTCATCCACATGCAAACATTGGTCTGCTCACACACAAAGCTAATATGATAGACATATCGTCATGCAGTTAGGATATCACCATTTTCAAGTAGGCTATCCACCAAACCAGTAATGAGGATCACCTAGATGGTGTTTTGAATGCTCAAAATTCCAGGGATTCAAGCTCAAGCATCATTCAGTTGCTCAACTTGTTGGGAAACTTGCTCTCATGCATAGTGATAAAAATCACTGTTTATTTTTCTATTTTTATTTTTCTTTTTGAGCAAGGGGTTTGAATAGTGGTGATAACCACTGTTATTTGGTTTTGCAAAGTTGAGCTCATAGGTTGTTGGCTTGTGAATGGCCTTGATCCTTTTGGTCTTGGGGATGACTACCCATCCTGTTTAGGGACATGTAGTACGAATCCTTACGACTTTGGGGACCAAAGGGGATTAGGGATATTATTATGTGAGGACATTGATATTTTAGGCCTTGGGGATGACTATCCATCCTTGTCAGGGGTGTGTAGTATGAATCCTTATGAATTTGGGGACCAAAGTTGATTGGAGATGTTGTTGATGATGGATTATTGGGATTTTTATTTTGAATGGCATTGATCCGTTTGGGCCTTGGGGATGACTACCCATCCTTTTCAAGGGCATGTAGTGTGAATCCTTATGAATTTGGGTACAAAATGTGTTTTTGGGATATGATTGATAGTGGTGAAAACCACTGTTTATTATGGGGGATGGATGTGGAAGAGCTTGTCCTTTTGTTAATTCTCAACATTCTCAAACCATTCATACAGGGGGATGAACAGGCTAACCTTTCACTCATGGTACCCCAGACTACTTTGAAGGTTTCTCTTGCATTCACACAACTTGGGATTTTTTGTGTTGTAACTTGTGTTGGGATGCTACTTATCAAGGTGTGATCCAAGTAAAAATCTACCTATGTAAAATCTATTTGACTTCGTATAGTTCTTGGCTAGAAATATAATAACAGCTGAGAAACGAAAACCCTAGATGCATTAGAAGACAACTGACTATGATATGGTGCAAAATGTAAATGGCATTTATTTTTGATGGACTGTTGACAAAGTGGAAAATGTGGAGACTGATGGAATTACCCATGATTATAGTCTATGGTTCTTTTGACCCGTATGATCAACAAATATGCAAACGTATGTATGGGATGGCTAATGCAACTATTATTTTATGTTTTCTATTGATTAATTTTTGTGAGTATTTTGAGTATGCATGAAAATGAGATGCAAATTTTTGTTATTTTTGATGATTTTGTTGTTTTTGACTTTTCTTTATGGTTGGTTCATTTCGCGTGAGGGCGGACCAAGTGATTCTTTCGGATCCTTGGAGGTTTTGACCAAAGGGATTATGGGCACCTTTGGGGCATTTTAGGGTTGACCAAGTGATTGTAGGAATCCTTGGAGCTTTTTGGTTTGACCAAAGGGTTTATGGATATCTTTGGGGTGTTTGGTTTGACCAAAGGGTTTGTGGAAACCTTTGGGGCATTTTAGGGGTTGACCAAGTGATAATGGGAATCCATGGAGCTTTTGGTTTGACCAAAGGGTTTTTGGACACCTTTGGGGTGTTTTAGGGGTTGACCAAGTGATTTTGGGGATCCTTTGAGATTTTTGGTTTGACCAAGCGATTGTAGGAATCCTTGGAGCTTTTGGGGTGGGCTATGGTTCTCTAAATTTGGAATGGCCTCAAATGACTGATGTTCAAGGGTTCTAGTTCCTTGATTCCTTCAAGAGAGGTGAGTCGATATGTTCTAGGTCCTATTTTATGGTCAATTACATAGGGACCTAACTAGTTTACCATGAATTTGTCCCTTATATGGGGCAGTAAGTTAGGATTTTTTTGGTTCTATTTTAAGACCAAGTTATCGACTTGAAAATCTCTCAAGTGAACTTTCATGTTGTATGCTTTCTTAAGTAGCTCTTGATAGATACGTAAATTCTCAAGAGCACTGACGCATTGTTCGTTGAGTAATGTAAGTTGGTCTAATCGGGCCTGCCACATAGTGTCATCATCGATGAACTCTTGCATTGATATGCATAGGGAAGGTATTTCCAACTCAAGAGGCATGACTACCTTAGAGCCATACACCAGCAAAAATGGAGTTGCCCCAATGGACATCCAAATTCTAGTGTGATAAGCCCATAGGGCAAGCGGGATTTGAATGTGCCAATCCTTGTGACTATCTGTGACCATATTTTTAAGGATTGCAACTAGCATTTTTTTTGATGCCTTTGCTTTCCCATGTGCCTACGGATAATAGGGTGTTGAAAAACTATGCTAAATTTTGTACTTTATGGTCAAAGCACACACATATTTGTTCTTGAATGACATCCCATTATCCGAGATGATCTTGGATGGAATACCAAAATGACATATGATGTTATGCAAAATAAACTCCGCAATGTAGGGTCCAGTCATAGAGGTAAGCGAAATTGCTTCCACCCACTTGGTGAAGTACTATGTGGCCGTTATGATAAATGTGTGATGACCTAATGACGTAGGGGAGATATTTCCAATTAGATCTAAACCCTACTATTAAAATGGCCAAGCCGATTGGATCGATTTCAAGGCCTAAGAAGGTACGTGTGTCAAATTAGCATGGTGTTGAAAATTCATGTACTTCCTTACATACATGTAACAATCTTGCTCTAAATATGGCTAGTAATAGCCCATGCAAAGAATGCACTTTGCGATGGCTATACCATTGAAGTGGCCACCACATGTACCATCATGCACTTGGGTGATCGCCCAAGTGGAATCCTACTGGTCCAAGCAACAAATGAGGATTCCTTTGTAGCTATGACGATACAAAATGTCTCCTAGCAAGACATGTTTTGCCGCTTTCTATTTGAATGCTATTTTCATGGCTTGTGTCAATCCAAGTGGGAGGTTACCTAGCTTGAGGTAGTCGCTTATGGGTGTGTACCAATCCTAATGATCAGAAGCCTTGACGGTATGAACAACCAATCCCTCTTGAAGTTTGTCCCTAACAAAAGCTGAGCGGGAAAGAACTTGTAAGAATAGCATTGTGTTTCTATTAAGGGGAGTAGGGGAGAACAAAGACCCGTAGTTGGCTTGATTCAAACAATCATGGACTCGAGAGAACCTATCTTGATATGGTTCAATCTAGATCAGGTGGATTCTTGGTGTGAGGTCAGAGCTTGCACGCTCCATCGCAGATTGTGATAATGTTTTGAATTGAATGGTTTTCATCTCACCAAAATGTTCTTGCGAGATTGGTGACCTCAAAGAGGCCATAGTATCTGCAAAATGATTCGATGATCGAGGGAGTGCCTTCATGTCATACCATTCAAGATTCTCTAGGAATTTATCCACAAGGGCTTTGTAGGCCTACAGGACTGGGCATTTACATTGGAATACCCATTTTACTTGGTTGAAAATTAATAGTGACTACCAAAGATGTTTAAACATTTGATGTTCATGGTGATTTCTATCTAAAGACCTATGAGCAAGGCTTCATATTCGATATTGTTATTGGTGCATGAGAAATCAAGTTTAAATGATAGAGGCATTGGAGCCCATTGCGGTGTGAAGAATACAATTCCCACGCCACCCCCTTGCTCACATTTAGAACCATTGAAGAATAAGGTTATGTTGACCTGTGACTCAGGATCATTAGAATCTAGTGATTCTGAGACATGGAAGACCCCATCATCGGGTAGCTCTATGGTTAGATGCTGATCATCTTTGAGATGAGCCTCTGCCAGTTGATCGGCGATGACTTGAACTTTGATGGAATTTTGTCCAATGAATTTGATGTCAAACTCCGTCAACAACATGATCCATTTTACCATGCGGCTACTATGATAAGTATGACTCATCATGTACCACAATGGATTCTCCTTAGACACAACATACGTCGTACTGCTCAGCATGTAGTGGAACAAATTTTTGGTAGAAAACACCATTGCCAAGCATAGATTCTCGACGTATGCATAGTTAAGTTCATAACTGACCAGGGTGCGACAAAGATAGTAAGTAGCCTGTTCTTTGTGTAGTTCATTTTTTTGGGCTAGCATGGAACCCAGTGCCACCTAAGTAGCTGAGATGTATAAGTAGAATGACACTCCTAGTCTAGGTGGTTCCAATACTGGTGGTGAAGCCAAGTATTGTTTGATGTCATCGAAGGCTGACTGACACTCGTCATCCCAATGAAATGCTACCCCCTTGTGCAATAATTTATTTGTGGCTTGGCACTTATCAGATAGCTATGCTATGAAGCACTTGATTGATGCGACCTTTCCCTATAGGCTTCTAAGCTGCTTGATGGTATTTGGGGGAAGCATTTCAAGGATTACCTTGAATTTTTTTGGATCCACCTTGATTCCTCATTTTGAGACTATGAAACCCAAGATTTTTCTAGATGTGATGCCAAATACGCACTTCTTGGGGTTTAGTCTGACTTTGTGTTCGATGAGGAGATCGAGGATCTTGCTTAAGTCATAGAGATGATCTGGGTGCAAAAGAGATTTGGCCAACAAATCATCCATGTAATATTCCAAATTTTTATGCATGTGATCATGGAAGATGTATGTCATGGCACGTTGGTAGGTGGCACCAAAATTTTTAAGGCCAAAGGGCATGACCTTATAACAAAATGTCCCCTAAGGCATTGTGAACGCCATTTTTAGTTGGTCCTTAGGATTGATATGAATCTGATTATATCTCGAGAAACCATCCATGAGGGAAAGCATTTTGTGGCCTGCTATAGAGTCTACCAATGCATCAATGCTAGGTAAGGGGAAATCATCCTTGGGACTTGCTTTATTTAGATCTTGAAAATTAGTGCATATGCAAATCCTTCCGTCAAGATTTTTGATGGGCACCATGTTGGACAACCATGGTGGGTAATCCATGCAGTTGACAAATTGTGCATCCAACAAATTTTCTAATTTTTCTTTGAAAATTAAGGCCACTGTTGGGTGCATCTTACGTAGTTTTTACTTAACTAACTTGACTGTCAGATCAAGCATTAGATTGTGCATGCCTAGCTATGGATCTAGCCCCGACATGTCTTTGTAGGACCATGCACAAACCTCCTTCTTCTCTTTGAGAAGGGTAATGTAGTCGGCTTGCTCTTCGGGGGATAAAATTACCCCCAACTTGATGATCTGTGGATTCATTGGATCAGAGCTGATGTCTACATCAGTCATCTCCTCGACTGACATGTGGGATCTATCCTCTAACTGGTGTGGAGTTGGGATCAAGTGGATATCATTTGCTAAATTTAGATCTATATTTGGAACATTGGGTTCCTCTTCAGCATGGAAGACATCCTGAGTCTATCTTGGGGTGAAATGAATCATCTCACCACAAATCCAATACTCTGATGGGGATAGTGGTGAATTGACGTGATCCCAATCTATAGAATCTATGTCTAGATACGATGACTATGCTAGATCAGCTGGATTATGGATGGGGTTAGTTAAGTCAATGGAGATCATGTTGATGAAATGATTTTGGTCTCCATTACCATGGGTGTGGTGACTCAGACTTCCTTGGTGATCTCTATGCTCTAGATCTGGATCTAGAGGTATTGGTACAAATGGATCGGCCCTATGTGTAGATAAAAGGATAGGGTCTAACCTTGGCACTGATAAATCTATAGGGTCTCTAGGTGAAAGGTGCTTTCTGTATGCCCAATGTGTTGGATGTAGTAGTTGGTCTAACTGTGCTAGGTTTAGGTGCCACCTATGCCTTGGCCCCATGTGTAGTTGTTCAAACATGTCATCAATGTCCATGGGGTATTGTTGTTGTCACATATGATTGAGATAGGCCATCTCAGTTTCATCTTCATAATCATTGTCGAAGATCCAAAGGCCTTCATTGGTTCCAACAACTATTTGTGACATGTGAGGCTCATCCTGCTCGAGCAAATTTATATGGTCCCATCGGGGTTGCTCTGCTCTTTGTAGGGGGACCTAATTTTCTTGAGGTGGCACTTGCTCGATTGGAGCATCCAAAGGGAACATTGCCAAGAGGCCTTCTTGATAGTCATCCATGGGGGTCACTTGTGAGTGATGCTATCTGATTCAAAAGGGTCCCATGGTGCTACCTCATACTCTGGCTCATCTTCAGAAGACCCTTCTTGGCCTTGCCTATATCGAAGGGAAAGGGTTGTTAAGGTCAACAAGGTTGGTTGTCAAAAATGGGAGGTAATACCCCAATGTGTATGTTGTGTTAGGATTGGCATATGGATATAATGCCAACACATCCTTTTTTCCTATCCCTAGGCCCTACATGTTCTCTACCAAGATGTCAAGGGGAAGGGGGTGGTTGAACCCTACTCCTAACTTGTCGTATGGAATTTGATATCTTGGTTGGCAAAGAATACACACTCCTTGTTCATATCTACCCAACCCATATCCATGCCAATTGCATTGGCCAAGATATCTTAAAGTGAAGTTTAGGTTGGACAAATAGTTGACGTCCTCAGCAAAGGGCTCTTCATCTTCTTCTTATTGCATGTAAGGTTCAATGCCATTATCAAGGCCCCCATATATAAATTTTGTCTGGTTTGACGGGTAGCCTATAGGAACAATAGTGCCTATGGGGAGGCGAGGTCTCCCCATGTCTTGCATGGACTCAAGTGTGGGTGTTGCTACAATTTTTCGCACCAGATACTCCCCCAGGCCTATGTTGGCCATCTCAACGGTGATTGTTGGCGGTTGAGGGGGAGGGAATGGGAGTTCTTCTTGAGTCCACTCCATGTTAGGTGAACTAGGCATCTCGACTTCCATTTAGCTAGGCATATCTTCGGTAGATATGGTTAATATTGATGGTGATGCCTCTTCCAGGGGTTTCTTCCCATCGTCCTTCAGTGTGGCCACTATAGGTGGCATCGTTGGTGAAGGACTAGATGATGAAGATGGGCCCGACTAGGGATTTGATGGACTTAACAACATGGATGTATGTAGAATAAAATCATGTTTTGATGGATTCAACTAAAAATCCAAATGTGTTGATGGAAGGGTCGATTGTGGCATCAGCTACACCAAATTGCAATACTTGAAGGGTTCTAAGTCCATCGAGACTACATGCACCTGCCCTTTGAATGTATACTTTAAGCATTGTTGGGATATTGAAGGGACACACTTCATGTCCCTAATCCATGGCTAGCCCAAAAAAATGTTATAAGCCATATCACCCTCCAAGATGTTGCACAATGTAGGAATAGTCTTTTTTCCCACTTGGATGGGTAGGACAATTGTGCCAACTATCAAGCATATCACATCATTGAATGCTTGCAGAGTGTAGGTGGAGGCCACGATGTGAGATGCTAGCAACTTTAGATGTTTTAATGCCACTGTTGTAATGATATTACTAGATGAGCCAGTGTCCACAAAAACCCTCTTATACAAAATCTCATTGACCCATGCAATGACATGTAGGGGTGGATCTGCCATGTCACCAGTCATTGATTTCAATTCGTCCTCTATAAAGGTGATGACTGGATCAATGCACCACTTGACATGCCCCACGAAGTTTTTGAAAGAGTTTGCTTCATGGGGCTACAACTCAATGGATTTAAGTATCTCCATTAGAGCCTCCCGATGGGGTGATGATTGTTGTATGAGCTCATAAATGGAGAGCCTAGCCGACATGGTATTTAAAATATGGGTGAGTTTGGTCTGAATTGTGGCCATTGGTCTAGGCAGAGGATGTTGTGTAGGGTGTTGTTACAGTTGTGATGTTGTTGGCACCTCTCTTGTAGCTGTCACAGGGGCAGATGTGCTCAGGTACCTTTTGTTCCGAGTCACTATACTGATCATTCCTACATACCCCTACATGGGGCAATTCTGTGTCACCTCATTAATTTGTAGGGTTTTTTCCTATGTTTCATGGGCAGGTAGGGGATCTTTGAAGACTCCCATCTATTGGTTTTTTTGCGCTATGGGATTGTCCACCACCAACATCTTGTTGTCTATTAGGTATTGCACCAAGACTTTAAACTTCCAACATGCATTAAGATCATGTCCCTTATGTCGATGAAATATACAGTACAAGTCTTCACTATAGCCCTTAGGTTTTGGAGCGTTGGGGTCTACGGGTCGACTCTCTGGCAAGTTTATCAAGTTTACTACTAAAAAGTGATCAAACAGGGAGTCTTTAGACTTGGTGTATGATGTGAATTGTCGCCTAGGGTGATGATGCTGATTTTGCTCTTATCGATGGTTTTCTATTTTATAATTTTCAAGAGGAACCGCCTGATAGTTAGCCTTTGGGGGCTGTGTTGCTTGTATAGGCTTAGGTATGTTTATAGCAACCTGATTGACCACAACGGGTTTTGGTTGCATGGTCCCTATCTTGGTGTTTTTAGACCATTCTTTCTTCTTTGGCTTGGCAATCTCGCCATCCTGAATCTTGATCTCCTCAATTATTCTGGATTGTGCCAAAGCTTCCTCTAATTGGCATATTGCTACAGTTGTAATAACATGGAGATCGATCTCAAACAGCTCTTTAAGAACATTTGGGTAAGGTCGGCCATAGGAGGGAGGTAGGGTAGCTTTGAAAGCAACATTTTCCACCAATTCCTATAGGCCACGATGGTTTCTTCCTCATACTGCCTGATGTTGGCTAGGTCACTTAGTGACACATTCTTCTTGGTGTTGAAGGTGAAACATTCGAGGAACACATCCACTAGCTGATCTAAGTTACTAATGTTGTGCTTTGGCAACTGAGTGAACCAATTCGAGGTAGGGCCTGTGAACATGGTTATAAATGTTCTTAGAAGCAAAGCATCGTTGTCCTGAATGCCAAAGCATTGGATCAGGAATCTAGTCACATGCTCTTGGGCATCCTCCTCCCCTCTAAATATTGCCAACTAGGGCAGTTTAAAGTGTTCAGGGTATAGGGGTGTCGGCACTGACAGATGCACAGGGTGACTATGGAGTTGGCATAAAGTGGGATTTTTGGGCCCAAAAGTTTTTATATCCATAGACTCTAAGCGCTCTAAAAGTGCTTTATATGCATTGAAAAATTTGATCTCTTCCTCCTTAGTTTGCTCCCATTGCGTATTGCGGGGAACTTGAGGCCTATAGAGGGGTGGCCGGATAACACCCCCTCTGCCTTGGTAGGGCATTTCAGCCCGATCTTCTTCTTGCTCATACTCCTCATAGGCTTATTGAGGAGTTCTTGGGTGAGACATATAAACATGGGTGGATCCCCATAGAGGGTACCCATCGTTGTTCCTAGGAGTGGCCTCCTGCTCAAGTCTAGGAGGTCTCAAAGGTAGCACTTGGTAAGGTTGTGGAGGTTTGTCTTGCACCAATGGGTTGTGACTCTCATATAGTTCTACCCTTTGGGTGTGAGGGGTTGGAACCCTCTAAGGCATAGTGTTATGGAACAGCTCATTTGTTTGATGCCAAATGAACTCTTTGCTAAGGTGATACAGGTGCTCTAACTGTTGTTGGTCTTTCTCAAGCTACGTGATTTGTGCTTGGTGTACGGTATGTTTGGCAAATGCCAAGTCAATTTGTTCTACCATATTAGGTCTAGGGGGATTAGATTCTTCCCATACATGTCTATCTCGATCGTGGCAATCTGAGACCTTTTTAGGTCACTTCCATCTGTCGAGGTTAGAAAAATTTACCCGAGTTTCTGGCCTTAGTAGGGGACTACAAAATAGCAGGTGTGGAGGTGCATTTATCCCATGCTGTGTATTGCTCTTGAGGAATATAATGGTATTCCTCATGCTCCCTTTCGTATGTGTGAAAGGGGCGGGCAGAGTTGGCCTGCCATGTCTGAAGAGCCTTGTGCTCTGGATTTGGCCTATTGTTTCTGATAGTAATAAGGGGTAGGGGAGGGATGATGTAATCATGTGGCCCCTCCTTATGGACCCTATGTTGTTCTAGCACTTCATTATACGATGGCCACTCATAAAAAGTGTCTAAGGGAGCTGTCCCATCTATGTTGAGTACCACGTGTATGGAATCCTCCTGAAAGGGTCTATGTTGCATGGGCGTGCCCTTCGAAGGGGTACCTCTATAGTCCCATTCTGTAATGACATGATGTGGACTATTTTGTGGGTCAGGCCACCAAGGTGGTATAACCAAGTCCTTGAGGCTATAGCAGAGGCAACTTGTGTCCCCTTGTACACTCTTTGTAGCTTCCACCCATGATTGGGCCTGGCTACGGGTGTACACCATGGTGGTGTTTCTCTAAAATATGTGCACATTTTATCTTATTTATGATTTGTTATGCTACACTAAACAAAAGAAACCACACAATAAAAGAAGTTATTATCTCATTTATAGATTAAAGGTGTGCCCTAAATCTGGTTTAGTGTGTTTTGATTTTTGTTTTGAAAGCTTTGTAAAGAACATGTTGTTGTACATGCAGTATGATGGCTCTTATGTCTCCCAAAATTGTTTCCCCTTTAATATACCACTATCAGGCCATTATACAGAACCTCTCAATATACCTATCCTTATGTGAGGGAAACTATTGGTACACGAAAGCAGAATGGTACATGGAACATAGGCGATACGGAAGGGGGATCACCCTATTTTTGAAACCTACCATAGAAGACTTATCCTCATGCATTAGGAATCACCCCAACTACACTTGGTCAGCTTTCATCAGGATTTATGTCTAGCAACAGTAGTGACCGAGGTTATGGATGCAAAAAAATTCAAGCCAAGGTGGTGATGAAATCCACTATTGATATTGATCAAGGGTTGGGGTTTTACGACCAACTCCTTGTTGTTTAAATTACCACATGGTGTGTGGGGTTATTTTTACTTATGCAAGGAAATTAAACATGTAGTAAAACCTTTCTAAGAAATCAAAGAAACTAAAAAATACAGAGACAAAAAATAAAAAATGACAAAAGGTATTTAGAACCCTTACCTCTTCTTTGCCAAAATCGGATGCCTTTGAGTTTCTATTCTAAAAGTGCACAGAGGTCTTATTCATTCCAGGGTGGGATGAATAACATAACTATATTCATCATAGGGTGGTACGAATGCCCATTCATCCTTGGGTGACACAAATTCCAGCTCTGTACTCGTCACAGACTGGAACGAAAAGCAGTCCAGTGCTTGAAATATTGGTACTTGCAAGCAAAAACAAACACTTTTGATCAAAAATTTGATCTAAAAATTAGAGGACTTGGTCCCATTGTGATCTCCACTAAAATCATGAGGATACAAAAAAAAAATAGAAATACCAAGTGCGATGTATGCAAAAGCAAAATGTAACGCTAAGTCCTACGAACTAAAATGCATGAAAGAAGAGAAACGTAAACGAATTGAAACAATATAGAAAGAAAATGTCGAGTACAACACTTTTTATTAATTTGATTTAAAATCAGGTTATAATACATCTCCTCCCTTTTTGAAGGCTAGGAGCATTAATTAGGGCTCCATTACACCATAGATTGGTACGTTTTCTTCTGCATGCCCACATGTAAAATGGGTGGGCCAAATGTCACCACCGCTTACATGAACGCATATTTGATTCCTTTCTACTCATCAGGTGTTGAGATCCTATGTTCAGAGAAACAAAAATGATTAGTAGCACCTGCGAATGAAGTAAAACATGCGATCCCCAAAGCCTACGATTAGTGCATGTGTAAAATAAATAAAATGATAACTAAAACATATTAGAATGAGTTGAAAATTTGATAGAGGCATGAGAACATTACTAGGAAGGCACTATAAAAGGAACAATTAGGAAATTTGCCATGGATTTCTAATCGCTCCGAGGTGGGATGATTAGACCTACAACAAAATGTCAGAAAGCACCCTCCTAAATTTCCCATCCAAGAGGCTCCAAATCACTTGTAAAGTTGGGTTTTAGGTAAAATAGGGTATTTTGGAAAGACCCAGAAGGTCAGATTTTGCTAATTCAGCCTCTATCGCCCAAAATCTGATGATGCTCCTAGCATGTTAGTGAAAGCGAGAAATAACAAAAGCATGATCAAAACTGCTCAGAATAACATGAAATTTGAATGAGAGCCTATCTAAAAAACCTAGAAACAAATGCAAGAAAAACATAAATGAAATCTCCTACAAATTTCTAATCACTCTAGGATGGGGCGATTAGGACTACAGTAGTGCAGGGGGCACTCGAGGGTAGGACTCCCATCGTTTGGGGCCCGATTTTGGCACCAATCCACTTGGGATGGGTCCAAAACCTCTTGTGGGGTATTTTCAGAAAATTTTGGTGGGATACTATGCCCAAATGTCAGGTTTTGGGTTCGGATTGTGCTTCCAATAATCACCCAATAACCTCCCTTCCAAAAGAGAGATCAAGGATGTGAAAGGCACAAACAAAAGGGTGAGGACGTAAATTGACAAAACTCCATTGCTCCAAATGCTCCTGACCTATTTTTTTTTTGGTGAGAAGACTCACCATTTTTTAGACTTGAGGGTCTTTGTGAATGAGAATGCAGAGGCGCCACTTGGCGATCATGCCTTCTCAAGGGAGAGAAGATTCCTCCCTGATAAAGGACTCTATGACTGCATCTATGACTGCCTCTTTGAGCTTAAAAATGCTCACTCGCACTCGCATGCAATGAAGGAGGAGTTAAGTGGTGGATCTGAGCTACCATTTTTCAAGGTTTGACATTTTTCCCATCAAATCTGCTATTCACCCTACCCAGGGGCGAATGCTGATAATCGTCCCTGGGTGGAACGAATACCAGTTTGTAATTGTCCCTGGGTGGAATGAATAAGGAGCAGAGTGCTTTAAAGGTATGAAATTAACCTCTGACATTCCAAAACTATTGTGAGAGTGGTTAGGACCACTGTTTGACCTCTGGGGGCTGCCCTGGGGGCTGTGTATGCCCGTACGATCAGTATTTGTAGCCACATAATCTGATTGGTGTTGTTTTGGTGTCTACACATACAAGAGATAAATAAGAACAAGTATCTATTACACAAAGAAATCCAAGAGAAACTAATTATTTTTAATAGCAGAGAAAGACTTCAATGAATTCATATTGAAAAATGAAGCATCAACAAAATAAAAATACTTCCAAAAATGACCATTTTTAAAGGAAAAGAGCATGTTTTTGTTGTATATGCTAAACAAAGTCAAATCAATGATGTTTGGTATGCTGATTTTGGAGAAAATAGATATATGATAGGCCAAAAATATTAGTTTAAAAATTTAAATTACTCTATAGATAAAGGGAAATTATCTCTAGGAAATTACACATCCTATGATATAAAACATATTGATGATGTAAAATTATGGCTTGGATCACACAAATGTAAAATAAAAAAAGTATTATATGTTTTGAAAATATTCATTTAAAATGAAAATAACATGTGTTTGTTGCATATGCTAAGCAAATTCAACACAATGATGTTTGGTATATTGATTCTAGAGCAACCAAACACAAGGTATGGGAAAAAAAAATAGTTTTAAAATCTAAACTACTCTACACATGAAGGAAAAATATCTATGGCAGAGGACACATCCTATTATATAAAAGGTATATATGATGTAAAATTATGGCTTAGATAACACAAATGCAAAATCAATAAAGTATCATATGTTCAAAGACTCTTCAAGAATCAACTCCCCGTCAATGAATTGATTAAACGCAACTTGAATCTTGAGTTTGATAAGAAAAAAGGATCTAAGATATGCTTATTCATGATAAAAATAAGAATTAAAATATTATTGCATATGGAAAAGGAAAAGGAAATATGTTTGAACTTCACACAGTTCATCATGCCAAATTTTCAGCTCTTTGTTGATGATCGTAATAAAAAAATATGAGTATATTATTTGAAGAAAAAAAATGAAACATTCTTCTACTTTTAGAATTTTAAGGTCCATGTAGAGACTTATAATAAAATAAGGATACACGTCCTTTGCTTAGATCAAAAGGTAATTTACCAGAATTAATTTTTAGCATTTCTTAAGGAACATGGTATTCAATTACAATTGATAGATTCTTACTCACCATAATAAAATTATTGAAATGGTATGAAGCATGTTAAAGAAAAATTATTAAAATGGTATGAAGTATGTTAAAGAACTCTCAACTTGGAAACTCATGTTAGGTGTAAGTAGTAAGCTACATACTAACTTATGTACCAATTGCATCACTTTATAACATCACTCTAAAAGTAGCATGGAGTGGACACAAACTGTCAATATCTCATATTTTTGTTTTGGTTGTATAGTGTATATGTACACAGCAAAGGAGAGAAAATATAAGTTGGATGAAAAATATTGGCAATGCATCCTACTAAATTATAGTTATGAATCAAAAGTATATCGATTATTTGATCTAGGTACAAAGAAATTATATACCAATCAAGATGCCATATTTGATAAATAAGAAAAATCACTCTTTTCACCACCATAGGAATATTTATCTAACTCAATTCCAATAATACTTGAAAGTGATGAAGATGAAGAAGTTACTAATGAAGAAATATTTGGCAATATTAATGATGAAGGGTAATGCACCTTACCGGGGCCATAAATTTTGATCTGAGTGTCGTTTTTACCTTGTTATTTTTTTTAAACATGCAGAATTGCATGGAGAACTTAAAAAAAAGTGTCCAATTGCATTTCGGGCAAAAATACCTCTAGGAGGCCCAAAATTAGTTTTTAATGTAATTTTCAGTTTTCACAATTGAAAGAGTTATCAAAACTATTAGTGTAGAACTACATTAGGTTTTCTATTTTGTGATAGTGGTTAGTGTATATGTACACACCAAAGGAGAGAAAATATATGTTGGATGAAAAATATTGGCAATGCATCCTACTAAATTATAGTTATGAATCAAAAGTATATCGATTATTTGATCTAGGTACAAAGAAATTATATACCAATCAAGATGCCACCTTTGATAAATAAGAAAAATCACTCTTTTCACCACCATAGGAATATTTATCTAACTCAATTCTATTGGCAATTTTGGGTACCTTGGGTACATTGCCTTTGCTCAAGTGTTGATGTTGTCATTGATGTCAAGAAGCTTTTGAAGGAATTTGATTTGATGTCAAAAGAATCTAAGTTCAAGGAAGGGTTTTGTGAAAACCAAGGCAAACAAAATAAAATGTTTTATTTAAAACCATGGAAAACAGATTTGAAATGGGTTTTTCTTAAAACCCAAGTTGGATTTTCGTTTCATTGAAAAAGGTGCCCCGGTGATGAAGATATTTAATTTTAAATATTTAGTTTAAATTTTAATTATTTAAAATTAAAATTAAAATATTTTCCACCAACGAAAATCATGTTAAAAAGGGCCGACGTGTTTGGATATGCATCAAAGTGCATATAAAATAAGGCAATTAAATTCATTAAGTTTTTGGAATGGTGTTCGACATTAATCGCTGAGCAATTCGATTTCGACATCAAAGCACCTGCGCTTGAGATCAAAGTTTAATCGATGAAAAGGTATGATCGAATAATCGGTAAACATTGTGCACTCCCCAAAATTTGGCATGATCTCCAAAGAGTTTTTGCACTTGAGAAATCCCGCTCAAAGCTCTACAAACGGTGATTCATCGGTTTCGGCGATAGGGAAAAGGACAAAGTCTTCGTATCTTCCTAGGATGAAAATCCAAATATAAAGACTTCCCTCTTTGGTCTCAAGTAAGCGGGCAGCGCTGGTGGTTGTTGATGTTAGATAGCAGAGAGAGCCTCGAGTTCAAAACCCGATGCTTACGATTTTGTGTGTTGGCTTTTTGTTGTTCACGGTTCGAGGTGGCTATAAACAAGAGTGTATGCTGTGAAAATTTCAAGAGAGTGTGTAGCCCGAGTGGTTCCCAAGATACAACTAAAAGCACTTCGAATCACATGGATAAAGTTTTGATATGGTGTAAGGTATGCGCAGTTTAATGTAAATAATGCAGCAGTCATCTTGTTTCTGTGATAGAGCTTCATACCTGTCGAAGGTCAGGGCTCAATTTTTGAACCAAGGAAGATTCTGTTTCGGAGATTAGAGGGAGGCCCCTCTCCCTTCCTCACGTGGGCATGGATAGCCCATACGGTTTAGCCAAGCGCCTTGGCTAGAGGAGACGGCGGGTCAAATCGTGCCGAATCCCATTTTTGAGGGATGTAAGAGGTATCCACGTGAACTCCATTTATTGCAAAAGGGCAGTGAATAAAATATATTAATTTTGCAATGTTGATGATATTTCCAAAGTTTGTTTGGGAGGTATAAGGTTAGCAAAATTAATATTTTTTTTTTATATAGTTTTTAGTAAGTGTAATGGAGTAGATAAGGTGAATATAAGAAATATGTTATGTATGATTTGTTGAATGAGGTTGAAAGAAGAAGACATAGAACCTTGATTATATTTGGACCAAGGAATATTCTTGAGGAAATATTAAAGAAATATGTTGTCTACTAATCTTCTTGAGTTTGGAAAAAATGTGGTTATGGTTATGACAAATTTGTGATATCTTCTTCATCTTCAATAAGGTATGAGAACTTTCTTCTTATGAGTATGATTGGTGTATGTTTTTCCTGAAATAAGATTGGAGTGAAAAGGTATTCAACTAGGTTTCCTTTGGTTGGGTGTAAATCCTATTTTCTGGTTTGTTGAAAACTACTTATGCATTGTTATCCTTGATGAGAGTTTTGGTGAATGTATAATTCTGGTTTGAGGTAGTGGAAGCATTTTGCACTAGGGTTTATGTTTGTAAGTCTTGCTACTTGCATTGAGATGGTGAAACCCTTAGTTGGCTGTTTTGATATTAATGGATGAGATGCTTCCATAGAGGTTGTTTTTGATCAAGTTAGTGCTTTACTTGATACATGATATTGGGCTTACTCCATTGAGTTGATTTGAACAAGTTATTCTTTGCATTTGGTGATATTGTGTTGGTGGCTATTTTGTTCAAATATCTTTGGAGGGAAAAGGATTTCTACTTGTTTCCTTTTCTTGTGATGATTGGTTGAATGCTTCAAGGTTAATGTTGAGTTGAATGATGTTGGTTAAACCTTGTCTTCGAGCATTTTTGTTGAAGCCCTAATTCGTTGAGAAAAGATATTGGTTGTTGGAAAGAACATGAGTATCATTGTTATATGAGATATTGCATGGTTGGCAATTGTTGGGTTGTGTTTCATGTTCTTGAGAAAAGCATATTACATCTATCTTATTCTTATGAGATTTGAGATTGAGTTGAGATTGATATTGAGAGTTAAGTATAGAACATATTGAGTCTCTAACAATTCTCTTTATGTTTCTATGAGATTTGAGATTGAGATTGGGAGTTAAGTATAGAACATATTGAGTCTCTAACAATTCTATTTATGCTTCTATGAGGTTGATGAATCACATTGGGTCTCTAAAAATTCTCTTTGTGGTTTCATGCCAAGCAAGTTTTTCTTTATGAACTTGTGAGCAGGTTTTGGACAGGTTCCGTTGGGGACTTGTGAGCAGGTTTTGGACAGGTTTCGTTGGGGACTTGTGAGTAGGTTTTGGACAGGTTCCTTTGGGGACTTGTGAGTAGATTTGGATAGGTCCTAGCAGAGGACTTGTGAAGCTGAGTTTGATAGTTCTTTCAGAGAACTTGAGGTCAGAGGTGCATTGGTTCTATGAGAATAACTCGAGGGCATTTGTGCTAGACCGAAGGACTGTGTTTAGTGCAAATTCGAGGACCAACTTTGAGGTGATAGAGTTGAGGATAGAGGTCTCCAGCCAGAGCAGGGAAGATAGGTGTCTTCTATGGATAGAGTTCCATTTGCTAAGGGCAGCGGAGGCAGAGGTCTTCTAGAGGATCACCAGCCAGAGCAGAGGTAGGGGAAGGTATCTCCTTTGAGCAGAGGCTCATAAATTTATATTGGGGGAAGGTATCTCCTTTGGGTCGAGGCTCATAAACATTGTAATTGGGAAGGTTTCCCAAAGAACTTTGAGATAACTTTTAGAGAAAAGTTTTATCCATGGAGTAGCCCACCTTGGGTGAACCACGTAAATTGTTGTGTCACTTTGTGGATGATCTTGTGCATTGTTTTGATATTGCTTTGGATATGTTGCTTTACTATTTTGAAGTATAAAGGAAAAGTAAAAAGTGGTCTTATACTGTTCACCCCCCTCTTAGTATAATCTTGTGTTCTTCAAATTCCAATAATACTTGAAAGTGATGAAGATGAAGAAGTTACTAATGAAGAAATATTTGGCAATATTAATGATGAAGGGTAATGCACCTTATCGGGGCCATAAATTTTGATTCGAGTGTCCTTTTTACCTTGTTATTTTTTTAAACATGTAGAATTGCATGGAGAACTTAAAAAAAAGTGTCCAATTGCATTTCGGGCAAAAATACCTCTAGGAGGCCCAAAATTAGTTTTTAATGTAATTTTTAGTTTTTGCTATTGAAAGAGTTATCAAAACTATTAGTGTAGAACTACATTAGGTTTTCTATTTTGCGATAGTGGTTATTATTGAATAAGGGATGCATGATTCTATTTTGGATGCCATCCGAGATTTGTTTTGGATTACTAAAAATAGCAAGTTTCTAAAAATAAAAAAGTGACTAAAAATAGTAAATGGGTAGCATAGTCTAGGGTTTTTTTTTAAGGGAGTATAAGGAGTGGGATACTCTATTTTAAGGGGGATGTGAATACAGATAATGAAAATAAGCATTTGCATGTTTTTTTTTCTGGTATATTTTATCTAATTTCTTATCTTGCAATCTACCCTTGGAGTCAATTGTTGGTCTCTTGTAGTGAATTTCCATAAATTGGTATTATAGCAGGTTAGATCTCACTAGTGAGAAAAAAAAATGATGAATAGAAGAGGACGAGGGTGAGGGATATATGCAAAAATGAATAGACAGATGGAGTATTTGTATACAAAAATAGCACAATTGACAGTGCAATTAACCCCATGATGGAGGTCCACACCAATGTGGACTCAGATCTAGGATCTGATAATGAGATAAAGGTTAAGGATGGTAGATCTAAGGATCACATGAAATAAGAACCATTTTTTTTAAAAAATTAGGTTGATATGAGCCTTGGAAGGACTTAAATGAAACCAAGATGGAATCAAGATCAAGGTTTTTGGGTATGTTGGTGGGTTAAAACCAAATAAGATAATCTATTGGATAAATAGTATAGAGATATACTTTGAATGGAGTAATCTGGATAAGGAAAATAAGGTGAAACTTGAATGTACAAATTTGAAAGGTCATGTTTTAATTTGGTGGAATCATCTATAGATGGAGTGACAGAGAAGGGGAAAATAAAAGATCAGGGCTTGGGATAAGATGAAGAAGAACTTGCAAGAAAAGTTTGTGTCTGTAGACTATTCCCAAATATTATTTTATAGATTTTAGAACCTCTAGAAGAAGGATTAAAGCATCAATGACTACACCAATGAGTTCTACAAGCTATCTATTCATGTGGAGCACAGTGAGATCGAAGAGCAAAGGGTTGCAAGGTATGTAAATTGCCTAATTTATGCTATTAAAGATAAGTTGAGTATGAATTGTACCCTTACTATAGAAGATGTGTATCAAATGGTCTTGAGGGCTGAGGAGAAGCATGAGAGGAGTAATTACAGAAGAGGGAAGAAGGGATTGACATCTTCTGCAAATCAGGGTCATGGTGGATCTAGCTCATCAAAGGGAGAATCATCAAATATAGAGAAATAGGGAGAGATAGAGCAAGGTCACGATACCTACCAAGGAGGAAGAGTAAATCAGAGAGGTCAAACTGGTAATGGAGCATGAAAGCCATATATTTAGTTGTGGTGAGAAAGGTCATAGAGCATTTGGATGCACCCACTATGATGTTGAAGAGACAAATCACGGAAGACAAGCTAGAGTTAATCTGGTTGAGAAAGAGGAGGAAACTAATATAGTAGTTACTATAGATACAGACAAGAATCTCATGATAAATATAATGTTTATTGCTCCAAATAAGGTAAAAATGCAAGCAGATGAGGGTGGTGAGTCCTGGCTACGATCAAATATATTTTACACAAGATGCACATTCGAAGGAAAGGTATGTAAAGTAATAATTGATGGTGTTAGTTGTGAGAATATGGTCTCTAATGAAATGGTAGATAAAATGAATCTAAAATTTGAGAAACACCCACACTTCTATCACATTTCATGGATTAATAAAGGAAATGAGGTGGCTATTGATAAAATATATTTAGTAAAATTCTCAATCGAGAATACTTATAAATATGAATTTTGGTGTGACATGACCCCTATGGATGCCTATAACATACTCTGAGGGAGGCCTTGGCAGTATGATAGGAAGGTCATCCATGATGGAGGTTGAAATACCTAGACATTTTGGAAGGATGGTGCCAAGGTAGTATTGTTGCCTCTTTAGGAATAAGGGTAAAGCAATAATTTGATGACTACAAAGGAGTTTATCATAGAGGCACAAGAAAATGGTTGGTGCTATGCATTGATGGTGAAGAAGGTAGAGGTAGAGGAGGTTCCTATACCACCAGCAACATCTAGGTTGTTGAAGGAGTATGTTGATGTTATACCAGATGAGTTACCTAATGGGTTACCACTGAAGAGGGATATTAAACATCACATTGATATAATTATTGGGTTAGTTCTTTCAAACCAAGTAGTCTATAAGTTGAGCCCAACCTAGAATTCAAAGTCGAATAAGCAAGTGATAGAATTGATACAAAAATAATTAGGAAGAGAGAGCATGAGTCATTGTGCAACTCTCACCTTGTTAACATCAAATAATTATGGCTCATGGCAGATGTGTGTATATGGAAGGTCCATAAATGAAATTACTATCAAGTACAGGTTCCCAATACATAGAGTGGATGATATGATGGATGTCTTAGTAGGGGCTAACTACTTTAGCAATATTGATATAAAGAGTGCTCATTATCAAATCATAATTAAATAGGGAGATGAGTGAAAGAATACTTTCAAAATCTGAGATGGGTTGTACGAGTGGATGGTGATGCCATTCGGGTTATCAAATGTGCCTAGTACCTTTATGCGGTTGATGAACCGAGTGCTGCAGGAATACATTGGTAAGTTTGTGGTTGTATATTTTTATGATATCTTGATTTTTAGTAAAAGTGAAGAAGAGCACTTGCACCATGTGAGGTTGGTGTTAGAGTTATTACAAAAAGAGAAACTATATGCTAATTTGAAGAAGTGTAGATTTCTTCAAGAAAGTTTAGTGTTTTTGGGCTTTGTAATTTCCAAGGATGGCCTGAATATGGATGAGGAAAAGGTAAAGGAAATTCTTGAATGGCATATTCCAATGAATGTAATAGATGTGAGAATTTTCCATGGTTTGGCAACTTTTTATAGGAATTTCATTAGAAACTTTAGCAAAATTCTTGCACCCATAACAGAGTGTACGAATGGAAAAAACTTTGTATGGATAAAATCAAAAACTCAGAGATTTGAACTCTTGAAGAAGAAGGTTTAAGAAGCACCCTTGTTGGTATTACCTAATTTTAGCAAAATATTTAAATTTGACTATGATGCTTCACATGTGGGGATTTATCCTATGTTAAACCAAGAGGGGTAGCCCGTAGCATTTTTCAATAAAAATTTGAATGAGGTAAGAAATAATTCCACTTATGATGTAGAATTTTATGCAATTGTGCAGGCACTAAGGTATTGGTGACATTATTTTTTATCCAAGGAGTTTGCACTATACACTGATCATGAAGCCTTGAGGTATATTAATTCTCAAAAGAAATTAAATAGTAGACATGCCAAATGGGTCTTTTTTTTGCAAGAATACTCATTTGTGTTGAAGCACAAGTTTGGTAAGCATAATAAGGTTGTTGATGCATTAAGCAAGAGAGTACTATTGGTAACCACCATGGAGAATGTAGTGGTAGGATTTGAGGGGATTAAGGATTTGTATGAATCTGATGCATATTTAGAAGCATTGTACAGTAGTACAAAACTCTAGTGGTGGGTGAGGTTGATCAAATATTTTTTGAATATGTTATGCAAGATGGCTATCTATTTAATGGGAAATAATTTTACATACCTATTGGTTCCATGCGGGAGAATATCATCCATGAGCTACATAATGGCAGTTTGGTAGGATACTCTATCATATACAAAGAATTGCTCTTATGGAGGAAAAGTACTATTGGACACAATTGAAGAGATGTAATTTGATTTGTGTCTAGATGTATAGTATGACAGATGGCTAAAGGCCATGCACAAAATACAGGATTGTATACACCCTTACAAGTTTCCCTAGGATCATGAACCAACCTGAGCATGGATTTTGTGCTAGGGCTACCCTATACATTTTCTAAGATGGCTCATTTTATTGCTTGCCATAAAACCAATTATGCAACCAAGATTGTAGTACTTTTTTTGATGAAGTAGTGAACTGCATGGAGTTCCAAAGACCATCACTTTAGATCAGGATGTTAAGTTCTTGAGTAATTTCTAGTGAACATTGTGGAAGAAATTGGACACAAAGCTAAATTTCAATAGTGCTTATCATCCATAGACTAAAAAATAAACCAAGGTCATGAATCAGATCTTGGCTGAGGTGCATAGTTGGTGAGAAGCCACAACAATGGGATTTAGTCTTACCACAAGTAGAATTTGCATATATCAGTTCAATGAACCGCTCGACAAGCAAATCATCAATTCAAATTATTTATGGTCAGAACCCCAAGTGTATTCTAGATTTGGTTGAATTACCAATCCACGAGCATTTTAGTGGTGATCCAAAAGCATTTTCTAAACATATACAATAATTGCAGGAATACATCAAATAAAAGTTGCAAAATAGTAATGCTAAGTACAAAAAGGCTGCTGATGTGCACAAGCACATCTAAGTATTCCAGATTAGGGAACTAGATATTGTTTTCCTTTGAAAGGAGTGATTTCCCAAGGAGACATATAATAAATTAAAAATGAAGAAAATTGACACTTGTAAGATTTTACAAAAAATGAATGACAATGCTTATAAAGTGGAATTACCAATTGACCTTGATATTTCACTAGTTTTTACTGTCTTTGAATTGCATAAATTTTATGGTGATATTGTAGTTTTTCAAGAGGTAAACACCATAACTAGGGTTATGCATAAGGGGTCAATCTCAAAATGTATTTATAAAAATTCGGTAAATAAAATTTGAAATCTAGGCAAATAGTATCCAAACACATGTATAAGATTCACTATTATTAGGGGAAATGTTGGAAATTTAAACTTAAAATGGTCAAATTATTATAACATTGGGGTGAATCAACCTAAACAAGAATTTACACCCATAAATTTTTGGCTAATGGGTCCTGGTCAAGGGTCCCAAATATAAGCCAATTCCAAATTTTAAAAATCCAAATTTTAGCCAATTTGGTGAATAATAGCCACTATGCATAACCCTGATCATAGCTTGGGAGAAGCAAATCCCAAAAAATAAGAAGGAACACATTGCACAGGTCCTTGACAGGAAAGTGATCACCACATACAATGGAAACTATAGTAAATATTTGGTACATTAGGAAGGCTTGTCCCATATTTATAACACTTGGACTTTAAATGAGGAACTAAAAATGCTTGACACTAACAAGGTCAAGGTGCTCCATCAGCAGAACGCGTAGGAGTTGAGTTCATTTTCAACTAGAGGAGAATAATGCACCTTACCGAGGCCATAAATTTTGCTCTGAGTGTTCGTTTTGCCCTGTTATTTTTTTAAAATATGCATAATTGCATGGAGTACTTAAAAAAATGTCCATTTCTATTTTGGGTAAAAAATACATCTAGGAGAACCAAAATTAGCTTTTAATGTAATTTTCAATTTTATTTGAAAAAGTTATCATAACTATTAGTGTACAACTAGAGTGCGGTTGCTACTTTGGCATAGTGGTTATTATTTAATAATGGATGTTTGATTCAATTTGGATGCCATCTAAGCTCTTTTTTTGGGTAACTAAAATTAGTAAGTGAGTTGCTAAAAATAGAAAAGTGACTAAAAATGGTAAGGGGGTAGCGTAGGATAGGGTTTTTTTAGGGAGAGTATATGGAGTGGAAAACTATTGTAAAAGGATGTGAAATCAAATAATGAAAGAAGCAATTGTAGGTTTCTTTTTCTGGTATATTTTGTTTGATATCTTGTCTTGCAATCTACCCTTGGAATCCATTGTTGGTCTCTTGTAGTGAATTTACATTAAATGGTATCAATATACTCCACCACAATAAACAAGGAAAATACCAAAGTGGTGTACTAACACATTGAGGGCATTAAGAATAAATATAATCATGGTCACTTCTTCTATAAGACCAAGAACATGACGTATGACCTAGAATGCACAAAATATATTTGTAATGAGTACAATAAATCTATCTATAATATAGAATCCATATAGTATAATGCATGAAAAAATTCCATGAGCATTAAATATCAAGCACTATTTTCAAAATAAAACTTGGGATCTTGTTGGTTTTTCATTGGAGAGAAAGGCTACTAGATAATACCTTTTGAAAATCAAATATAAATCAAATGGTAGTATTGAAAAACACAATACATTACTTGTAGTAAAGGATATGAACAAAAAGAAGGTATAGATTATGAATATTTTTATCCTATAGCAAAAGTAAAATCTTAGAATTACATTTTTCTCTAGCCACACAATTTGGATTGAGCTTTCATAAAATAGACATGGAAAGTGATTTTCTCAATGGGGATTTAAAATAAATTTATATGACTCAATAAAAATGATTTACATACTTGGACAAGAAATAGAGGTATATACCTTTATTATATAAATGATCTCAAACAAGCACCTTGAGCATGGTATACAAAAATAGATGAAAACTTTGAAAAGCATCTCTCAAAATAAATCTGTATGATCCAAGTTTATATCACAAAGAGAAAGAATAGGAAATGTATTTATCAATGTGTATGTAGATGATTTGGTCATCACCAGAAATTCTAGTGTAAGTATTCTAGCCATAATAGAAATTATAAACAAATATTTTAAGATGACGAATTCCAAGATATTACGCTATTTCCTAGGACTAGAAATAAATCAAAATCATCATCACACATTTTTTTCATAAAGAAAACATGCCAAAAATATACTTGAAAAATATAATATATAATATTGTAAGCCTGTGGTGACTTCTATGGAATAAAGTCTACAAATTTCATATTTTGATTCCTCTTCTCCAAAAAATACAACTCTCTATTGATAATTAGTTTGGATTCTTATGCACCTAATATAAAAAAGACTATATATTGGTTTTCTTGTGATTTTCTTTCATATTTTGTGTAGGAACCAAAATTGACATAATGGAATGTAGTAAAAAGAGTTATAAGATATATAAAAACACTATTAAGAACAGTTTGGAATTCAATAAAAGTGATTAATTCTTCTTACAAAGTTATATAAACATACATTATGCAGGATGCATTGATGATTGTAAATCTACCTCTAGTTATATATTATTTCTAGGGTCTACACCAATATATTTTGGATGTAATAAAAAATAAGTGATTGTTAGATCCTCCACTGGAGAAAAATATCATGTAGTAGGAGGAGTTATCTTTAAAGCAATATCATTAAAACAAATGTTGACAAATATGGGTGTACCATAAGACAAACCTACAAACTTACACTATAACAACCAAGGAGTATTAAAATTTGTTTGTAATCTAATATTCTATGAATAAACTAAAAGCACTAACATAGAGTGTCACTTCATCTCTAAGTATGTACAATAGGAAAACATTCAACTCAAATTATAACCTACTCAAGAACAACATATAGACATCTCATAAAAACCCTTGGATGTATTAAATTTAAATAATTTAGGTTTTTCTCTTCAAATATATGATGTAATAATTGGAGGATTTCTAGGATTTGTTACATCATAAATAATATGAATGTGATTTTATTAGCAAATCAACTCATGGTTTGTAATATTCACTAATGGATAGGGGTATTTATAAGATTTAAAAAAGTTTGTTATACCTCATTTGACAAGCATTGTATTTAAATACCCCTCACTTTCATAATACAATCATCAAAGCATAGATTTATAACATAGTAAAAAGTCATATCTAATCATAACTTGTTCCCCTACATGAATTTTATGATGGCCTTCATTAATATACTTTTTCTTTGTTATGTGCCTAGTAGCCAATAAGTGGATGTCTAATATATAGAATGAACTACAATATTAGATAGTGATGTTTCTCTATAAAAACTATCCTTACCTTATGCATAGAAGAGAGTAGCATTAACACACCCATTTCTTGTTGTTTTCTTAATTTATTGGATCAAAATTATATATAATTCTTTATTGTGTCCTTCATTTTTTAAAAACTAATAGGTAGGCTTCTTAAAAGGATTCTTCTCATTCTAATTAGGATTTTTAATATTGTAAAATTTTGCACCAACTTCTTTTGGTTGAGCTTGATTAAAAATAGAATTTCTCTTCCATATAATCCTAGAATTATGATGCAAAAGGTGCTTAAATACCTCAGTAATAGGTGGTATAGGAGAATCTAAAAAGCACACTAGAAGTATCCCAAAAACAAAAATAGTTATCTCATATATTTACATTCATTGTTGAAGATAATATTGAGCAGTTTAGTGTTTATTTCCTTTCTTAATGCTTCTTGTTATTCTCTTCTCTCCTTGGGAAGTTCTCTTTACATGTTATATATCCTCTTATAGTTCCAAATGATATACTCATAAATGGTATCAAATGATTCCATGGATAAGATTGAAAGTTTAACCTCCAGTCTATTGATTTATGTTAAATCAACTTGATCACACCCTTTAAAATTTTCAAGTACTACTTTAGGATTTGGTGTGCCACTAACATGAGTTTTATATACATTGTCAATATCAAGACCAATGAAAGCACAAGCCTCATACTTTTTTCCTCCATAAATCTAGTTCACCTCTTTAGTATTAGTATCATGAAATTCATCATTTACATATTTGAGTAAACCTTTGCTTTGAAACAAAGCTTTAGTCTTGATATTCTAAGTAGCATATTTAGGACCACTCAATATGAGCACACGCTAATACATAATTATTCTACTAAAATATAAAACTTTAAATGTAGTTATAACAAAAAATAACACCACTATTGCAAAAAACTCAAAAATCTATGTCATTTAAAAAATCTTCATATGTTATGCAGGGATTTTACCATAAAATCATATAATAATGATGCCAAAACCTTTTAATTCTTTTTAAAATAAATACCTATAGTGAATTAGAGGCCATCATGTGTCACTAGAGGAGTGGATGATGGGATTTCCAAGCATGTGTCAACTATATATATATATATATATATTAAGCAAAAAACCCCTTGTGGGGCCGCCTTGGTCTGAAAGACCACGAACAGGGGGTTCTACACCGTCAAATTCACCCAGGAGTCGCACTCGACCCTGCCCTCACCAACATTATCAATTGGATTTTGGATACCCAATTCAGATTTTTGGTAGGGTGGAGATTTGAACTTGGGACCTCTCTTGGAGGATTTCCCTCTTCTCTCCAACTCACCTACAACACCTGGGTAACTATATAGCATACCAAAGAATTATATGAATCCACTTGTCATGATCTAATTTATTTTCTAATATATTAATCATATTGTACCATCTATCACTACCAAGTTTTCTTTGAAATTCATTCATCGTAAAATGGATTGAGATAATTATTGTTTTTTATAAATTACCAAAATATGATTGGAAAATTTTATCAACCATTACTGATGAATCAACTGTTGCATGGCCTATTATATCAACCATTGTATGACCTAACATGTTAGTCCTTGGAGCACACCACATCAACTATATTAGCCCATATTTTATTTATCATGTACAACCTCAAGAACCGTGCCATGTTAGTGCCTTTGTTAGCTACCACATGTCATTCCAATTCACATATATATATTTCCAAGCCACCTTTAAGAACTACCATGGCAATTTCCATGTGTCACCTTACAATTCATGCACCTACTTCCAACTCACTTTTATGGACAACCACACTAGACTATGAATTACCATGTGTCACATTTATATTCATGTTTTTATTTCCACCTTAGTTATATGGATGGCCAAATCATTTAAATAAAATGTCATATAATTATTGTTATGCAAAGGAGGTGATACATCACCACTAGATGCCATACCATAAAAGATAATCACATCATCCTATGTTTCCATGTCATCATGAGTGCTAACATAATCATGGGTGATAATATCATAAAAATGTTTGAGAGAGTATTTTTTAACTTGAAAACCCCTATGGTTGAATGAATTAAGCCCTTCCTACTATCCATATCCCAAACTATCATGCTTGGAATATAAATAAGAAAGATAATCTTAAAATTATCAATAAACAATATTTTTCCCCCCTTAGTATATCATTAATGCAAAATTGAATTGATATGATGCAATAACACCATTGTGTATAATTTTGGCATCCCTATAGGAAATATTTTTTGGAACATTCCTTTTCTAAAGTTTGAATTTTAAAAAATGAAGGAAAAGTGTAAAAATTTTCAAACATAATTGAGAAGCATTTAGATCAAAATGATAAAAGTGTTGAACTATGATTCCCCCAAATTTTTTATAGAGAATTAGAAAATTCTAATATTTTATCCATATCTATTAGGGCTTATCCTACATAACCATATTTAACACTAGTCAAGACAACCTCTTATGTCTATGTAGTAGAAAATTTTCTTGACTATTTTAGCAACTTTTTCAAGTGGCTTGAAGATCTTTGCTAAGTATAAAATACCACCCATATCTTCTCTACTAATATGGATTTGTCTAAAATAATTCAACATCTTCTTTTCTTCTTTCATGGTTGCAAAGCAATCTACCCTCTCATTTATACTTCTATTAAGGAAAAAATTCAAAAGAGAAAATGGAATAGATACCATAGATACCAAATAATATTCACTCAAAGGAAACCAAATTATAATAAAATGATTAGAATTAAGGGATATAAATACCCAAATACATTATTCCTTTAGGTAAAGGTTATGAGAGTACCTTTAGAAATTAAATATTACAAAAAAATAATAAACTTATGGCAAATATGACAAAAATAAGTACAAATAGTAATCCATGGGCACAATAGAAGTTTCACTACCATATATTTCAACAAGGAAACTATGAGAAAATTCATTCTAATAACATTTATGCTATATTATGTGAAAGAAAAAATGACAAACTAGAAGGAAATGGGGAAATACCCTCTTATAAATTTAGGAAATAATAATAATAATATTATGTAGAATAATAACAATAAAATAATATATTGAATGTATTTTCTTTACATATATGTATGTAATGAAATTGTACTAGGACATTACAATAAAATCATCTACAATGGTGCAAATACTACTTTGGTTTACTAGAATTAAGTTTCCTTATGATATTTAATTTCGAATATTAATTAAATGAGTGTAATTATAGTTAAGAATAAAAGAAAAATATATGAAATCGTACTAGGACATTACAATAAAATCATCTACAATGGTGCAAATACTACTTTGGTTTACTAGAATTAAGTTTCCTTATGATATTTAATGTTTGAATATTAATTAAATGAGTTTAATTATAGTTAATAATAAAAGAAAAATATATAAATAATGAACTATTTACTGATCGATATGTCATTAACCAACATGTGGTCAATAAATGATAAATTTGGCAAAAAATATCAGATTAATTTTTATTATTTAGGTTACACCACTACTTGAGAAGTGATAAAATGAAAATTGTTATTGTACCAAGAAACCTTTTTCATATAAAATATTTTACATGTCTGAACATTCTTATTTCATCCCTTAGGTAAAATTATATGATAAAGTTCCATCATATTTTATGAGAAAGTTGTAAAGGTTCTTAATATTTGTTGCATAACCATTGTTTTCCTAAATTAAATTAATAATACAAATATTAATATAAATGAATATTTGAGGTAAGGGATTATTTCTTACTAGCCTAATAAATGGTTTACAAAAATGTGTATTTTCAACTTTATTTTTAATAATTTAGTCAAAACTTTTATTTTATTTATTTACTATATTTTAATTGTCCTTATGTATAGATACCTCCTTGCCTTGATAAATATAGATCACTCCTAAATTAAGTATAGAAAAATATTAAATTAATATTGAAATATTTCTTCTAAAAGTAGTGATGTGTAAATTTTCACCTTAAAAAAAGAGGGTATAAAAGGGATAAGTGACAATACCATATTAGTAACCTCTCTTTTCTTTGGAACAATTCATATATAATCTAAACCTAAAAAGGATTCCTCCATTATTCCATTTTGGAAAATGAGAGAGAGAAGAGGAAAAAGAGAAAAAAAGGAAAGAGAACTTTGAGGGGTGTAGTGATTCTAGCCTATAATATTGGGAATAATTTCAATGTAATAACTATTATGCTACTTTTATATTTTAATTTGATACAATGGTGTATACTTGCTACTCATTTTGTCCTTAAATTTAAGGATGTGTGACATATTATGTTCTACTATGCATTTTTTTTAAATGTAAGCAAATTATGTGTACTATTGTATATTATTCTTAATTTTCAAAGTGATATATGTGTGAATCAAATATTTATAAGGATTTGCATATTTTATATTTATTTATTAGTATTTAAGTTTACATTGGGATCAAGGTTGGTGAAATACTATGCATTTTACTATAAATTTCCATTAATAAGCATGTGAGATTAAATACACCTAATATTTTGAGAGTAATTTTTCAATACAAGAAAATCCACGTTCCCACCAATTTGTAAGTGGAAGTTACCCCTAGTTAGTAAAAGGACATGATGCACTACCAATTCCATATTAGGTTATATGTTATGGTTATAAGATTGATTTTTTGGTTGATATTATTATACCCTATCTAAAATTTGTAAATTGTCCCTTAGCTATTAATCAAATAGGGATGCATACAACTATAAATGGAAAATTTAATACCTTACTATGGCATTAATACATTCTAATTTGACCAAATTATGATGTATCCATAATAGGTTTGGAGTAAAATAGGACCATATTTTTTAGATGGATATACCAATATGATGGGACTATGGTCATTCTCAATTACATTATATTTTTTAATTATAATCTCTCCATAGAGAAAATAGAAAGTAAGGTTACATTTTTAGGTAGGAGGAGGACTCGTTAACCTTTATAAATAAATTATGATACATTATTATTATCTTGCCTTAGATATAATATGATCTATGTATTTATAGGTTAGATGGAGTCTTCCTAGTATTTAGATAAAATTAAATTTGGGTATAATCTCTATTAGGCATACACATCATTAGGTAGAATGATGACATCCACTAGTCTAGGAGTAAAGACTCTAGATATACCCATAGCATCAAAGATAAAAAAAATTAAAATATTTGAGGTGTATAAATCCATATGAGAGGAATGGTATATGTATAAACTCATTTCAATTAATTTTTTGAAATCTCATCCACTTCTAGTGGATTATGTTTATATTTATTTTCACTTCAATATAAGATTGTGAATTGAATAAGGATGAATGGAAATCATATATGGGGTCTACTATGTAATCAATTACGATGTCATACAAAAATGTTATTGCAAAAATGGTTTAAGTTGCTATTAATATTGAGTATGCTCGGGTAGCACTAAATTGGGTATTATAAGTCGTAACATGGTATAAAACAAGGATGGCCTCTCTCACTTGTACTATTTGGTTTCTTCTTAAATGGATTAGAAGAGTAGAGAAAAATGCATGGGGGAGAAGTATGCATCACATGGTATGCTTTATTATTAGTGATTTATGAAAATTATGTTGTTCTACTAGGAAAATATAAATATAATTTACAAAGATATCAAGCAACCTCTAAAAAATATGATAGGTATGTTTAAATAACAATTATCATAAGTACAATATGTATAATGGTAAAATTTCTTTGTATAATGATATAAGTATTACATTTAAAGGTGATAAATTGAAAACTTAGTCTATTTTTACAAGTAATTGGTCCTTGAGTTGGTATCTATTTGTAATTTTAATGCTTGCATAGAGGAACATATAATTTATAAAATTTATAGTAACCAAATTTTGATGAATCTAATTATGGAATTAAAGAGTAATTTTATTTTATTATTATTATTATTTAATTTTATAAGTACATTAGTTCTATATCGTTGTCGTCATTGGTCCTAGCCTTCCAAAAGAAGCATGTAAAAATTTAATTCTATAATATGTGTGTGTGTGTATGTGCATGTGCGAATGTGTGTGTGTAACACACATAAGGACAAAACTATAAATATTGATAAAAATATATTACCATATGAAATGATGCTTGAATCATAAATAGAAGGGTTGATGACATGAAATGGATTAAAAATGAAAAATGAGTACTTCATTTAAAATTAAATGCAAAAATCTAATGAGAACATAATATTTTACAAATATGATATCTAATCCAATGGTTATGTAAAAGGAACAAAATATCTCTAAAATAAGGCCTTAATGTAATTTGAAAATATATATTAAAGCATGATATATTCCTTCTTATTAAATTATAAAATATAAATGAATGTTGACTAACCATGTGATGGGGATACACAAATCGCTCACAACAAATTCTCAATTCTCATTCATTACACTTGGAAAAATTTACAATAATGGTAGCAGTCTGCCAAATAAACTCCTTTATCCTGAAAGATAGTTTATTTTTTTTCTATTACAACATCTTCCGCCCAGGAAGAAAAATAGCCTAAACTAGTCTAGAATGGCCCTCTTGCCTTCATGTCTGCAACTATGTCTCAACAATTTTTTGACCATCGTGCATGCCTTCGCTTCCCCTTTTAAAATCTCTAGCGTGACTCTCCGTTTCATTTCTCGTGCCTCTTCGTTGTCTTGGATTTCGAAATATATTTCTTCTCGACTCTTGATCTTTGCCTGCTTTCACTGCACCTTGGTGCCACGTGCTGTTCAATGCTGCCACTATAGACTCTATCCGCCTGTCAACCAATGATGATGTTCGGTATACCACCACTCGGTAATTTCCTCTGTAATGGCTCCTGTAATCGCCTACCCTTTCTTTTCTTTTGTTTGGTCATAAAAATGCGACATGTCGTGATATCGCAACACTTTTGATTTTTTGCCATCCTACCCTTTTCGAGTCATAAAAATGCAACATGTTGCGATATCGCGAAACTTTTGATTTTTTGCCTTCCTACCCTTTTTGAGTCACGAAAATGCAACATGTTGCGATATCGTGACACTTTTATCTCTAGCATATTCTCTTGTCTTTTGGTCGTGAAAATGCAACATGTCGCGATATCGCGACACTTCTCCTCCCTTGCACCTTCTCTCGTCCTTGGGTCATGAAAATGCGACATGTCACGATATCGTGACACTTTTTCTCCTTTGCGCCTTCTCTCGTCCTTTGGTCGCGAAAATGCGACATGTCGCGATATCACAAAAAATTTTCTCCTTTGCGCCTTCTCTCGTCCTTTGGTCATGAAAATGCGACATGTCGCGATATCATGACACTTTTTCCTTTTCGACTCTTCTTTCTCCTTTTTAGTCATGATATCACGACATGTCATGATATTGCACCATCTTTCCTTTCTGCCTCCTCCTCGCCTCTCGGGTTGTGAAATCATGACATGTCGCAATATCATGACAACTTTGCTCTCTGCTTTCTCTCTCTATTTTGGGTCGTGAAATCGTGACATGTCGTGATATCACTACAGTTTCCTTCCTTGCTTTCTTTCTGCTCCTTTGGTCGTGATTTCGTGACATGTCATGAAATCATGACATTTTCTTCTCTGGCCTTTCCTATCTTCTTTCGATCGTGATTTCACGACATGTCACAAAATCATGATATTTTTGCTCTGCACCTTCTCTCTCCTTATTGAGTTGTGAAAACATGACATGTCATGATATCGCGACACTTTTCTCTGTCGTGATATCGCAACATCAAGGCAAACACTTAGAATTTTTTTTTTGTCGATGCAAGATTGCTCTGCTACCATCGGATGCTCCTGCATCAGACACCCGAGGTGGATTGAGAAGTGTCCTTTACTTCTGTACTATTGGAGGAAGACCCAGGCGGTCGACCTCTATTTTTGACAACCAAGTTGCATCTTCGATAGGTCTGCCCTTCCACTTGACTAGATATTCAGAATACTGCCTGTTCCTAGTACTTCTACCTGCTCGAGTGTCTAGTATTTCCTCGATCTCGTCTGTTGCTAGAGTAGATGTTGGAATACTCCACAATTATATACTTGGTGTCTCGCTACTACCTCCTTCATGATATTCTACCAAATCTATAATGTTAAAAACATGTGATATGTTAAGGCCACTTGGCAATTCCACTTCATACGCATTGCTTGAATCCTATTTTCCTATAATTTGGCATGGTCCAAACTTCTTCATCTTCAGCTTGTTATAGGTTTTAGCAAGAAATCTCTCTTTTCTCAAATGGACCATGACTTCATCTCCCACTGTGAATTCCTTGAATCGTTGCTTTTGGTCTGCCCTTGTCTTATATTGGTTATTCATGTTAGTAATGTGCTTCTCCACTTCTTCATGCACACTCTTCAAATGCTCTACAAAGTCCTCAGCCTCGGCACTGCACTTTTCCCCTGTATCCATCTTCCTCAACTCAGAAGCATTCCTTGGACTGCTCCCATATACTATCTAGAATGGAGATTTGTTAGTACTCCTATTGACAAAATTTTTGTATGTAAATTTTGCCTGTGGTAAAACCAAATCCCATCCCATGGGCTTATCTCCTATAAAGCATCTCAATAGATTTCCCGGACTTCTATTCATCACCTCTGTTTGGCCATCGGTCTGTGGGTGGTATGCAAAACTAAATTTCAAATCTGTCTTCAATTTCTTCCATAAGGTCCTCCAAAAATGCCCAAAAAACTTGGTATCTCTATCAGAAATGATACTCTTTGGTAGACCATGAAGTCGTACCACCTCTTTGAAAAATAAACCTGCAACGTGAACTGCACCACTAGTTTTCTAGTAGGGGATAAAATTTGCCATCTTTGAAAACCTATCAACCACCACGAATATGGAATCATTTCCTCGTTGTGTCCTTGGTAGACCAAGAACGAAATCCATACTGACGTCCTCCCATGGTCTCTCTAGTACAGGTAATGGTTGATATAATCCAGTTTTTTGGCTCACACCTTTTGCCATATGGCATACTCTATAACTTTGCACAAACCTCTTCACATCTTGCTACAGTTGCAACCAATAGTAGTTCTCAATAACCAGGGCAATGGTCTTATCCTGACCCAAATGTCCAGCCAGCCCTCCACTGTGTTTCTCATTGACCATATTTTCCCTCATTGAACTCCTTGGAATGCATAATTGACTTCCTCTAAACAACATTCCATCTTGGATCAAAAAATTCAACCACTTGGTCCTATCCAAAGTGATAGGTGCCAAGAAAGCCTTCCAAGATTTTGCAAAATCAGGATCTTCAGGGTACAAACCCTTTAGTTCATCAAATCCTACCACTTCCACCTTCATTTCTATCAACAAACACTGCCTTCTACTTAAGGCATCTGTAACTCTGTTTGACATTCCGCTCCTGTGCTTCAACACAAAGGTATAACTCTGTAGAAACTCAACCCACTTCAGGTGCCTCTGATTTAGCTTCCCTTGGCTATTAATATATTGTAAGGCCTGATGATCAGTATATAGAACAAAATATTTTAGCAATAGGTAATGTCATCACTTCTTTAGAGCCTGAAATATAGCATAAAACTCTTGATCATAAACTGAATACTTCTTCCTATAATCATTGATTTTCTCACTAAAGTAAGCAACAAGTTTACCTTCTTGACTCAAAACAACTCCTATGGCACTACCACTAGCATCACAATCTACCTGAAATACCTTATTAAAATCTTGAAGTGCCAAAAAATGTTGCTCTGTAACCTTCTTCTTCATCATATCAAAGCTCTTATCTGCTCTTAAGGTCCACTTAAATTATTTCTTATCCCCTCTCATTGTTTTTGTAAGGGGTGCACAAATACTGCTAAAATTCCTAATGAATTTCCTGTAAAAACTTGCTAGACCATGAAATGATCTTACCTCAGTCGTGCTTCTCGGAGTAGGCCATTCAATGATAGCTCTCACTTTTTTTGGGTCCATTTTTAAACCTTCAGCTGAGATGACAAATCCCAGTTACACTAACTCCTTCACGAAATTACACTTCTTCAGATTAATTAACAACCGCTCCTCCCGCAGCTTCTCAAAAATCCTTATGACATGCATCAGATGCTCTTCTAGGGTTCTACTAAATATTAAAATATCATCCAAATAGACAATGATGAATTTGCCTAAAAATTCTTTCAATAACTCGTTCATTAGCCACATGAATGTGCTTGGTGCATTGGTTAGCCCAAATGACATGACCAACCATTCATACAAACCTTCTCTGGTCTTGAAGTCTGTCTTCCATTCATATCCTTCTCTAACACGAATCTGATGATAACCACTCTTCATATCAATATTTGTGAAGTACTTGGCTACACTCAAACAATCCATAATGTCATCCATCCTTGGCAATGGAAATCTATACTTTATGGTGATCTTGTTAATGGCTCGAGAGTCTGTACACATTCTCCACTCTCCATATTTCTTTTGTGCTAGTACTGCAGGTACTACACATGGACTCAAGCTCTCCCAAATTAGTCCCTTCTCTAGAAACTCTTGGACATGCTTGTTCAACTTTTTAGTTTTTGTAGGAGTCATTTTATGTGCTGCCTTATTGGGTAAACTAGATCCTGATACCAAATTTATATGGTGACTGATCTTCCTCACTAGTGGTAAACCCTCAGGCACATTGTCAGATACAATGTCTGGAAATTCTTCTAACAGTCCTAAGACTTCTATAGGGGTATCATTGCATTATTCCTTCCTCACTCTAGGAATTAATGCATAACACATATGCTCATGCTTTAAACTATCCAAAAATCTTCCCCATTCAACTGAATATATTCTAGCACTTCTACATACTTTTTGCTCGCCTCCTTCAAGGGCTTCAGCTTATGGCACACTCCATTCTTCATCACTGAGTAAGTGTTGGCGTGACCATCATGCACTACACACCGATCAAACTGCCATGGCCTTACCAATAAAAAATGGCAAGCATCCATAGGCAGGATGTCACATAGGACCTCATCATAGTAATTCCTAATATTAAATTTCATCAAGCATTGCTCACTAACCAAAGCCCTATGGTCCTTCTGTAACCACGTAATCTAATATGGATGCGGGTGTCTCCTCATATTTAACTATAACTTTGTAACCATTTCTTTTGAGACCAAGTTATTAGTACTACCATTATCTATAATAATATTACAGACCTTACCCGAACTTCTACACCTTGTGTGAAATAGGCTCCTTCTTTGGTCTGATCCTTTCTCCTCATTCAACAGGGTCCTCCTTGTGACCATAACTTCTCCTCCCTTTGCCTCCTCAGAATGTTCTGATTCAGCACCTTCATTAGCTACAACAGCTCTAGCAGGACCCTCAGGTCTCTTATTCATCCTTTCTCGATGTTGTGGACACTCGTATGCTCGATGTCCTTCTTTGCCACAGTGGAAACAGGTTCCATGAAATCCTCCCCTTCCAAATCCACATCTAGATCTACCTCTCCCTCTTGGGTAACCATTGTTTTGATTACGGGGTTGGTAGGTTTTCCCATCTTCCTGATCCTAGGTATTACTGGTTTCACTAGCCTTCTTTTGATCCTTATATTTTTCTCCACTAGTCCTTCCACCAGTTCTTCCACCATGAAATCTTCCTCTTTGCTTACCCTCAAACCTTCTATTCAGCTTCTCTTCAACTTTGAGGGCAAACTGGTAAGCATCCTCAATGGTGCTCATCCTAACTAGACTCAACTCTTCTTGAATATTGGTTCTCAACCCATTGATGTAATGGGCCACCTTCTCCCTGTTAGCCTCTGAATGGCAAGTTCTGATTGAGATCTGGTAAAAATCTATATATTCTTTGACAAATTTGTTTGACTGTCTCAAACTCTACATTTTTCTCAATAGGTCCAATTCATAATCTACAGGAATAAACTATCTCTTCAACTTCTCTACCATTCAATCCCATCTGGTTATCTTTTCCTTTTTGCTTCTATTTATTTCTAGCTACACTTCTTTCCACCATATGCAAGCATGGCCTTTCAACTTTATTTTTGCAAACTTGATCCGATCTAGATCTACAACCTCCTCATACTCAAAATATTCCTCCATATCATTGATCCAATCAATCAACTCCTATGGATTGAGATTCCTAGAATACATGGAGACATCAAACTTTGTCTTCTTCTTGATATGAGATATGGCCTTAATTAATCTGGCTTCTATAGGATCTATTGCTTCTTCTTCAACCAATGGATCATAAACCTCCCAAGCTTCATCTTCACTATGTTCCTCTCTCCTTGGTTCAACCCCTCTTTGCAACTCCTCTTGCAGGGCTTGCACTTGCCTCTACAAAGCTCTAAAATCTTCTTCAGGTACCACATTTCTTTCACCACCATGGTTTCTTCATGGAGGCATTCTTCCTCACTCTTTTCTCACAACCCTTCCATAGATCCTGGTGTAAACTGCCTCACTTTCAGAACTCAAGAACTCCTGCTCTGATACCACTTGATGGGGAGACACAAATCGTTCACCCAAAATTCTCAAGTTCTCATTCATTACACTTGGAAAATTTTATAATAATGGCAGCAGTCTGCCAAATAAACTCCTTTATCTTGAAAGATAGTTTACATTTTTTTCTATTATAACGTCTTCCACCTCTAGAAGAAAAATAGCCTAAATAGGTCCAGAATGGCCCTCTTGCCTTCACGTTTGCAACTATGTCTCAGTAGTTTTTGACCATTGTGCATGCCTTCGCTTCCCCTTTTAAAATCTCTGGCATGACTCTCTGTTTCATTTCTCATGCCTCTTCATTGTCTTGGCTTTCGAAACGTCTTTCTTTTCGACTCTTGATCTTCGTCTGCTTTCACTGCACCTTGGTGCCACATGTTGTTCAGTGCTACTACTGTAGACTCTGTCCACCTGTCAACCAATGATGACGTTCGATATACCACCGCTCGGTAATTTCCTTTGTAATAGCTCTTGTAACTACCTACCTTTTCTTTTCTTTTGTTTGGTCACAAAAATGTGACATGTCACGATATCTCGACACTTTTGCTTTTCTGCCATCCTACCCTTTTCGAGTCGCAAAAATGCGACATGTCGCGATATCGTGACACTTTTGCTTTTTTGCCTTCCTGCCCTTTTCGAGTCGTGAAAATGTGACATGTCACGATATCGTGACACTTTTCTCTCTTGCGCCTTCTCTTGTCTTTTGGTCGTGAAAATGCGACATGTCGCTATATCGTGACACTTCTCCTTCCTTGTGCCTTCTCCCATCCTTGGATCACAAAAATGTGACATGTCGCGATATCATGACACTTTTTCTCCTTTGCGCCTTCTCTTGTCCTTTGGTCACGAAAATACAACATGTCGTGATATCACGACACTTTTCTTCCATTGTGCCTTCTCTCGTCCTTTGGTCACAAAAATGTGACATGTCGCGATATCACGACATATTTCCTTTCTGGATCTTCTTTCTCATTTTTGGTCGTGAAATTGTGACATGGCGCGAAATCGTGACGTCTTTCCTTTTTACCTCCTCCTCGCCTCTCGGGTCACGAAATCGTGACATGTTGCGATATCGTGACAACTTTGCTCTCTGCTTTCTCTCTCTGTTTCAAGTCGGAAAATTGTGACATGTCACGATATCGCGACAATTTCCTTCCTTGCTTTCTTTCTACTCCTTTGGTCACGATTTCGTGACATGTCACAAAATCATGATATTTTCTTCTCTGGACTTTCCTGTCTTCTTTTGGTCATGATTTCGCGACATGTCATGAAATCGTGACATTTTTGCTCCGCACCTTCTCTCTCCTTCTTGAGTCATGAAAATACGACATGTCACGATATCACGACACTTTTCTCTGTCGTGATATCGCGACATCAAGGCAAACACTTAGAAATTTTTTATCGATGCAAGATTGCTCTGCTACCACCGGATGCTCCTGCATCACCATGCCTCTCTTCATTATTCCTTTAATGTTCCTAAAATCATTAAGCAAATTATAATATTGTAAGTGGAACATGAAAATGAAAATTAGTAATATAGGAGAATGCCTTTTTAAAAAATTTCTAAACATCCCAAGAAAGGAGGATTTTAGGATGAGAAAACTATGATGAGCTCTCTTGTTAGGGATACCAACATCTAAGCAGAAAACACATATTACTATAACATTCGATGAAATGAGCAATTTATGTGAGTTATTAACTTTATCTAGGAGAGTGGGTTATACTCTCAAGGATTTTTTAGAATTTAATAGGATGAATGTGAATAATACCTATGTGGATTTACATAATTACAAATTCAAAGCGAATTAGAACCTCCATAAAAAGTGTAATATATATTTTTTAATTATTTCATTTTTTATTTTCATATTTAATAATAAATTCAAACTTAATTGTAATAATAGTTACTATTAGTTTTAAAATCATGATAATAATACTTGTGTAATATAAAATTTTTAGTTATAATAATTAATAATCAATTAAAATTAAAATTTAACATTAAATATGTATATATCATTATTTATATCATGATCAAGTTTTCAATTTTAATTATTTTTTTTTATGTATTATTATTTTTTAGTTAAGATATGCGTGGCTTCTATTGGAAGTAACTTCTAATAAAATACAAAAGTATTATGTTTGTTGTAATGTCAATTAAACCATATCTAGATTGTCCTTTTTTTAAAACCATTTCTCATTTAATTTCTATTAATTATATTCTTTGTCTTCATTGAAGTATCATGCTTCTACATTCAACATTGAAATGTCTTCATGGGAGTGTCATATTCATTAGAGAAAAATATCACTTGGCTAGTTACCTTTTAAAATTTAAATTTAACCAAGACAAAAACCAACACCATAATTGACTAAGTTATATGCTATTTGATTTTCCTAATTCAAAATCCATAGTTAGATAATTATCTATTTAAATTTCTCTATTGTTATCAAGAAAACCACTAATAGTAGTCATCCCAATTAGAATAGAATTTTAGTTGTTTCTAGTTCTATTCCTACTATTTTCTAGTAATTGATTATTTTTTAACCTATCAAATCCTAATTGTGCCTACATTATTTGATATTTTTGAGGATATTTCTTAGAAACCATGATTACATCAAAATTTTGTGATCCTAATTCCCATATATTTTAGAGAAATAGAGAATATATAAGCATTCATTATTGATCCTCTTAACCTATTTTAAAAATTGGAGATGTATTTTTTCATCAAATAAATTATCTTACAAGTGGATTGATGATTTGATTGATACTACACACTCTTGTCCAACAAGACATTTTATTGAAGCTAACTTTTTATTGAGCTAAAAACTAGGGGTGTCATTAAGACTTTGTTGAAACTATATAAATAAATAAGACCATATGCTAGTAAGCAAATCCCTATATTTCTCAATTTCTAGTCACATGCTTGCATCCTCTCTAGACTTAGTGGAAAGGGATGTGCAAAAGAATCTACAATCTAGATTTATGATAATATTCTCTTTCTCCCATCCTTCCCTACACATGTTGCCATTATAGAATTATTATATGCTATAAAGAAAATAATTCCTTGATAACATCATAATAGGGGTTTCCTTAAAGAATCATATCATAAATGGGAAAGGTATATGTCATCTAACAATATTTCCATGTAGAGATTAATTTTGAATTAGATAATATTCTTCTACTATAGAACATTTTTAAGAAGGAAATATCATGAATGTTGATCCTATCATAGATGTTAACATAGGCACCTAGGTAGTCTTGCCTAGTTAAAATCAAGGTAGGACTATCATATGAAGAGCAAGCCATCTTTACTACTTTTATTAAGGAGTAAAAAGATGTCTTTACATAGGAGTATTCTAACATGCCTAAAATAGATGAGAATATACTTTTCCATAATATTTTTACAAATGAGGACTTCACTCCTATAAGAAAAAGTAGAAAATATTCTCTCCTCTCATTCAAGTCCTATGCAAAATGGAAATTCACAAGTTGTTAGATGGTAATTTTATTAGATCTATTGGCTATTTAGGATGGGTGTCTAACTTTGTGTGTGTGAAAAATAAGGAAAATAATGTTATTTGTTTTTTTTATGATTTCAATTTAGCTTGGCCTAAGGATAGTATTGACCTATATTGATGCTATTATAGATTCTACTATAGGGTATGAGATGTTGTCCTTTATGGATGGATATATAGGATATAACCAAATCAATATTTACCCTGAGTATCAAACTAAAAAACTTTTATTACACCTTGGAGTACATTTTATTATGTTGTCATACCTTTTGGGTTGAAAATTGTTGGTGCTACTCATCAATTGGCTACCAAAATGGTTTTTCATGATTTAATGGGAAAGATAGTGAAATATTATGTAGATGACCTCTTGGATGAGTATAAGAAGTAGGATGATTGTGTGATTGATATTCATATCATTTTTGACTGATTATATCACTATAAGGTAATAATTAATCCTAAGAACTTTATATTTGGTGTCACTAGTGGTAAGCTACTAGGATTTATGGTGTCCTAGAAGGGTATAGGTGTTGATAATGACAAGATAAAATAAATTGATTCTATGCCTCCCCCTATAACTATTAAAAAAATCAAATATTTTTTGGGAAATCTTGGTGATATTAGGTATTTCATTGCTAAGTTAGCTTTTAAAGTGTATATTTTGAATCACTTGCTAAATAAATATGTTTATTTCAAGAAGGATAAAAGTTGTAATAATTCCCTCATTGAATTTAATAAATTGCTTTTACAATCGCTAATTCTTTTCCCACCCAACTTGAATAAGTTATTTATATTATATACTTATATTTGTATTTATCTAGAATCTAACAAAGACCTCATCACTAACACTTCAATCCTTCATATTGATAGAGCAAGAAATGAACTTGGGCTAAGATTTGGTATCTTGATCAAGTCTCCAAATAGCCTAGATATTCCTATGGCATTTTCTTTAAATGTATTTGGCATTTCTAATAATGTTACAAAATATGAATCTCTTATTTTAGAACTCCTAATTATACAATGTGTAAATGCTAAATATATTAAAGTGTTGTACGACTTAAATTATGGTGAATTAGGTTACTAGTGAATATCCTATCAAAACTTTCCATTTGATTCCGTACCACCAAGTGGCAAATAATTTAATCATTGCTTTTTATATATTATCTATTAGGAATTTTCCATGGGTGTATAATGTTGAGGCTAACTCCCTAGTGACTTCAACTTGTAAATTTGTACCACATTAAAATGTTTTTAAACTAATTTTGTGATAAATATTCATACTAAATGTATTATTTCTATTACAAATGATCTAATGTATGTTATTACAATTTATTTCAATATGATTAATTGCTAAATCCCTTATGATTATCCTTTTTATGGTAATATTTTACACTTTCTTGATAATCAATCCTACCCACCTATAGTATATGCTAAGTAGTGAGCGTGTATTTGTAAGAGAGAATTTAGATATGTTGTTCTTGGTGGAGTACTATAATACCATAATCCCAATGATGTTATATTTAATGTCCATAGTGGAGACTATGGAGGACACTTTTTTGGTCATTCTATAGCCCATAAATGTATAATATTCGGTTACATTGGATTGACAATGGAAGTTAACACCAATAAATATGTCAAATCTTGTAAAAATTATTAGTTCAACAATTATGAAATTTATACTTCTATCCATGTTATTCATCCAATTGAGTCTCCTTAGATAATATCCACATGGTGTGTTGACCTTGTAGGACCATTTGCTCCCATGTATTTATATGAACACAAATTTATTATCACTATAATAGAATATTTTACAAAATTGACAGAACATATACCTTTGATAAATTAGACAACTCTCAACATATCCAGATTTGTTTTTAATCAAATTATGTGTTGCTATGATATTCCATCTGATATCATTTGGGATAAATTTAATCCTCTTAAAAATAATAAATTAAAGAAATGAGTTATCAATTAGGGATTCAACACCATTTTTATATGCCTTACTATCCACAAGGAAAATCTCAAGCTAAGTGTAGTAATAAAATTTTGGTAAGTACCTCAAAAAATATAGTTAAAGAATAAATAAAATATTAGCACTTAAATTTGCATCCCACATTGTGGGCATACACATTAGTATTCAAAAATTTATAGGGGGAGTTCCTTTTTTCTATGGTCTATAGAGCTAAAGCTATTTTTCTACTTGAAATTGTATTGCCTTCTTTGCATGTTTCCTTGAGAAAAAATGATTCATGATGACTATGATAAAGAGTATAAGGAGAGTAATAATGTTAAAATTACTAATATTAATTAGAGGTTTCCACATGATCTTCATCATAATATATATTATAAGAATTATACTACCAATAAATATAATAAAAAAGTTTGTCATGATATTTTCAAAGTCAAGGACCTTGTCCTCAAGTTTGATATTATTCAAACAAAGTGTAGGGAATAGTTTATATAAAAATATTTTTGGAAATACACTATAAAAGAGTTGTTTGGTCCCAAGGCAATAATATTTTAAACAATATATGGAGTTTAGTTATATGAACACATCAATTCCATGCATGTTAAATACTTTATGCATAGCCCCTTTTTATCCATTTATGTTGTTTTTATGTTATCTTGGTTTACCTATTGAATTTGGTGCCTTATTTTTATCTTTGACTACTTTGAATATTTCTTTGTGTATGTTACTCTTGTACATTTTTTTTGGCACACATTCCTAAGTTTTATCTTGTATCTTCCTATTGTGGTCGTGATTTCCCCATAAAGTGATAATATTGGTTGTGCAAGTGTTTAGTATCTTCTATCATTCTAGGGTTTTTATTTATCATTTTGGGTGGTATTTACTTGTGTGACCATGACTACCTTAAACTAGTATTCCAATTCATTCTAGTTTTTTAGCTTTGATCTAGTTTAATTTTAGTTTATTTTGTATTACTACTTTGTTAATTGGTGTCTTCCATCCATTTTTACTAGCATTTATTGTTGTTTATTTTATTTTCACTTTATTTGCATATCTTTCTCATCATGTCACTGTTGCTATTAAGGGTCACCATGATATCTTTAAAGTATTCCTTATATCAATACCCTATTTTAAGTGCCAAGAAGAAAATTACCTTAGTTCAACATATTCCATCTCTAATATTATATGTGGTTGGAATACCAAGGAACATTCATTAATTTTTTATAGAATAAAGACAAAAAAAATCAATATTTCCAATCAATAAATCATTTTCTATCCCATTGTAGTGACAAGTGTACCTTGTTAAATAATGTGCTTGAGTAGATACTATAGTTGTAAATCCCTTTATCATAGGAGTATGGTGAAATCCCTTCTAAGGATATCTCTACCATAAGACATATTATGATGTGTATCTAGACCATATTTTATCACTCGTATAATTTTAGTGCCTCACTATAGTAGTAAGCATATCTTATTTAATAGTGTACTTGACTAGATATTGTAGTGGTAAACCCCATTGTAGTAGGGGCATAGCAACATTTCCTTAAATTGGGACATTCAACTACTAGGATGAGTTGGAACTTATATATTATCCATATTTTATTACTTTTATATTCCTTCTCCACTTGTCATTATGGGCATGCTTTATCAAGTGATATGCCCATGATAAATGATAGGGCATGAGTTATTTTCAAGGATATAGCATTATGTACAATTTATGGCATAGGTTGGAACCCCCTAGACCCCTTTACAATAATGTATGGACATGATTGAATGCCTTAGTATCATTATATATCTATATTTTGGTTTATTTTAGAATTGGAGTCAAATACTTGCATATCTTATTGGCATAGATTGGTTTCTTCTAGTATACCTTGTTATAGTGACATGTTTGTTAGTACCTAGTATTTTTTGGATACTATGTATGGTCTACCTAATTTGGTGGCATGTATTAGGAATATGCTACCCCATGTATGACCATCCTTTAAGGAAGATAGTATTTCATCATAGATGAATTTGAATGCTACTCAAATCATACATGTAAATATAGTAAATAATGAATTGTCATGTACTACATAAATCTTGAGTATGTTTCATCCAATTCCTTAATTGACATATTTTCATGTGCTACAAAAATCTCTATATTTTATCCCTAAAGATATTTGACAAGTCATGATGAGCTACACAAATCATATGTATATACCATCAATGAAATGCAAGGTAATAAATATAATGCACATAATAAATTAAGTAAACTCATCATATATAGATAAAAGAGGTATTACAAGTGAGAGAATACTATATATAAATATCAAACATAAATAGTACATGAGGGTACATTTGATATAGTAGGACACCTCATACCATAATATTAAGCTACCCTTATCCCCAAGTACATTGTACCATCACCCAAATAATCATACCTACATCCTACAAGTGGCATGGTGGCTAAAAGAAGATGAATATAATATTAGTATAAATTTCAAGTTTTATAGCTACACAATCATCCTACGTACCTCTAATTTAGTGTTAGGTGTCTATGTTCTGGACCAAAAGGTGTAAATATAGGAGTATCATGAAACTGGCATCCTAAATCCTACTAGATCCTTTGGGCCTACGTCAGATCTAGTTGTGTCTACATGATCTAATACTATAAGTATTGCTTCCTATTGGTTGCCTCCTCTCATAGCCATATCTCTAAATCCCCCTCATAGATTGGATAATATTTATGGTCCCAACTTGGTTCTTATAATAAAATATCACCAAGCTACTATGTTTTACTATGCATGTTTATTGACCTCTATAATGGGATAGCCTATGATGGAGATGGTAGAGGTAGGTTATTAGGATCTATGACCCCTTTGAGAGTGACTCATATTTAGTAAACAAGCTCATGTCACTCCTAGGGTGTACTTATAATAAAACATAAGAAATATAGAGTCAAGTATATCATCACAAGTAAAATTACCTAAATCTAACTCTAATCTACATGTAAAGAGAATGCTAATAAAATCATCAAAAATAATTTTTACTTGGATTATTTGGCTATCACATGGGATCACCATCCTCAAGTGATATGGATATCTATCTGACATGAACCTCCTCTAACTACATACCCTCCAATAATTCCCCACTATCAATAGTCTCTCCAATTACCTCCTCCTTGTAGTCTCTTTATGAATTGTTTCTTCCTATGTCATCCCCTCCTTAGCCACCTCTCCCATGGCCTACTCTATTGATGCCTCCTCCTCTCTTATATACTCCTCACTACTATCCAAAATATTTATAGTAATGGTGCTCACTAGAGCACTCTGAATGGGATCAATAATGATGACATCTCTAGGGCCTCTCTCATGATATGTTATAAAAACTCACTATTTCTCCCTCCTTTAGTGATGATAACCCTATTTCAATCATGGGCCACTCACCCTCTATATTGAGTACTCCGTATAATGTTTACATTGTGATTAGGGAGTACAAACTATTTATTTTTGTGGGGGTCCCCAAAATATCCTAGAACCCTCTCTACCCTATATGAATCTAAAACATTTAAACATTGATATTGCACTATATTCACCTATAAAATATCTAATAGCTACTATAAGTACCATAGACTACTCTATCATATGTGGTGATAGAGGGTCCAAAGAATCCATCTTAAGAGAATTTATGTCAATGGTGACACCTATGGCCATGATGTGCCTGTAGTGTCACACCATCATATTGCTTAGATCGCCTCTTCAAATATCATGGGCTAGTTCAAGGGGCCTATAAATAGAAAATTAATCATAAACCCATGTATGTAGTATGAAGGATACATTAATGATATGTTCTTACTAATCCTTAATGAAATACAGTCATTCTAGAGTAGCCAAGTACAATGGATTAATTAATAATGCTAGAATCATATTTGTACATTTAAGATAGAACACATAGGCAAATAGGAAGAGTATTCTTACATGTGATGCAAATGGGATAGCAATAGTTGACCCAATATTCACCATTATAATAATTTGTTGTCAATCTAGGTATATCTTCCCACTCTACCATCTATAGTCGAATATCTTCTATAATCTTGATGCATAGAGTCTATCTAAAAATGGAAAGTAAATTAATAAACTAAACATTCTCGAGGGTGATCATCATGTTGATGACCTTGTCCATCTCTAACCTGTATAGAAAATTATAGGTTGTTGTGCTTCAAAATAACATAAAATCACAACATAGTGATTGGTAGGGATGTATGTATGGCATCCTTTATACATGGTCTAATTCAATCTCATGTATATCTACCTAAACCTAAGTAGTTATCCCATGTTCCATTTACTCTTACATCCAAGATGGCTCTTTGTGTATCCATAGATGGTCATTGTCTTACCTCTTAGATTTTGTTATCTTGTTGGTGATTTCCTTAGCATGGTGGTACTCTAGACATCACCTCTTGCCTTTTCCCTATCAATATGCCAAATTTGATCCCAAATAACCTATAACCTTTGACCATGAACTTTGGATTTAATTGTAATCATCAAGTGACGCCTCAACTACCCTAGCTTGCTAGACTTGTGATTTTTTGTTAGACATGTGACCCTAATTGCTATATATTTTTTTCAATCATTGATATTGGCCATGATTTCTCATATTTCTAGAGTTATGATCACAATTTTCCAATTTTTTTATGATTACCTCTTTGACCAATGATCACTATTTTTCATGGTTTTCCTAAACTACCTTGTTTCATCATGATTATTACTTTTTAAAAAGTAGTGATCATGGTGTTCCTCAATTTTGAGCTTTCTAGGACATGTGAATAGTCTTTTTCAACCACCCCATGTGTATCCCACCACCTACATGACATGTCACTTTATAGTGCCTTCCATGCTATCCTAGCTACTTCTTATCTAGCCTAACTATGTGATTATTCATTTTTCCATTGTTCATTTTTATCCAAAATTTGAAAAAAACACAAAGGGTTGAAAAACCTAATTGTACAACATCACCATTATATTTGTTTCCCTAAAATACCTTTGAACTCAATCAAAATATCATGTGAATACATAGTTATCAAAATAGGGTTTGATGTACATAATGACTCAAATCTAGATAATTTTTTACTTAACTAGTGTTTTTAACCTATATATGAGATAGGGTTGGACTACCTTTGTTAGGGTAGGATGATAGTGATTCATGATGTACATAATGACTCAAATCTAGATAATTTTTTACTTAACTAGTGTTTTTAATCTATATATGAGATAGGGCTGGACTACCTTTGTTAGGTTAGGATGATAGTGATTCATTATGAGTGGTGGTTTTTTTTCTCTTTCTCTCTCTCTCTCTCTCTCTCTCTCTCTCTCTCTCTCTCTCTCTCTCTCTCTCTCTCTCTCTCTCTCTCTCTCTCTCTCTCTCTCTCTCTCTCTCTCTCTCTCTCTCTCTCTCTCTCTCTCTCTCTCTCTCTCTCTCTCTCTCTCTCTCTCTCTCTCTCTCTCTCTCTCTCTCTCTCTCTCTCTCTCTCTCTCTCTCTCTCTTCTTAGTATTCATTATGAGTGGTGATGTACATAATGTCTCAAATCTAGATAATTTTATACTTAACTAGTGAGTGTTTTTAACCTATATATGAGATAGGGTTGGACTACCTTTGTTAGGGTAGGATGATAGTGATTCATGATGAGTGGTGGTTTTGGCTCTCTCTCTCTCTCTCTCTCTCTCTCTCTCTCTCTCTCTCTCTCTCTCTCTCTCTCTTTCATTATTTTCAATTATTTTCACTATATTTTTTGTTTAATTTATCCTTGAATTTCCTATTTTATTTAATAGTTGAATTAAGATAGCTTTTAGTATTTACTATTAGTTTACTACTTCAAATAAAAATTTGAGATATCATTTTTCCAAAACACAAAGCTTCAAAAGTAAATATAATATAGCAATCATGGAATTTTAAGCATGAGGAAACATGTTTAGTTTTAAATGGGCAATAATGAAGGTGTTTTATAACCCTTCAATCTAAACCATGAGTTTCTTTCTAATTTAAAATAGTGTGTATCTAGAATAATACCAATTAGAAAATTGCATACCATATTTGATTCACCAAACACTTGAATCATATAAAGCATATTAATAAATAAGTTTTAATTTGGAAAGAAATATAACCTATTCATTGAGAGTTTACTTCTAGTATCATGTAAATGGAAAATATTCACATTGATAAATATATAAAAAAAACTAAAATTATCTTCTCACAAGCAACTTTAGAATTATCATTCTAACTTCACTAATTTCACTTTAGTAGACCCATGATAGATTTTTCTTAAGGTGTCATGTCTTCTTTAGTAGTCTTAACACACAATTCATGGGAAAATATGTGTACAAAAAGTTGTTGCATGTAGTATAAAGCTAAGGCATCTTTTATTTATTCTTCATACTTATTTTTTGTGACTTATAAAATACTCCAATTTGCTAGTTTCATGTACCCATGATTCACAAATAGTATATGCATCCTTTGTAATAAACAAAATACTTATTTATGCACCAATATATATATATATATATATATATATATATATATATATATATATATATATATATATATATATATATATATATATATATATATATTACATTTTAGGATGGACAATGAAGCATTACCATGATCCATTATAACTACAAAAAATTTATGTTGTTGTAGATTTGAAGAGAAAAATTTGAACAAGATTATTAAGAATTAGCATATAATCTTTGGTAGAAAAGTTAGCTTGAAAGAGATTGTGCTAGATTTTGTTTCTTAGATTAATAAGGTCTTTGAAACCTTTAGGTAATTTGTCCTTACCCACATTCAATTTGTAAGGTCTTATAATCATAACCTTGATAATCTCTTATGTAATTTATATTTTCCAACTTTGCTCTAGCTGCAATATAGAGGTGGATAACATGTAAACTTAAACTTAATGGAGTTATATTAGATTAATTAACAGACAAGGAAACAATATCAAATGTTGATCTCATCCATTGGTCCATAGATGAGAGTGAACCATTATTTCCTAGAAGAGATGAAGCAAAAAAATTGAAGCTAAATTTAATAGTGAATATGTGTTATAGTTGGCTACTAATAAATTATAACTTCTAGATATCATGCAAACTCTAGATATCCCAACTTCCAAGAAAGCCGTGTAAGCTACTATGTTGTAATTTTTAATACTTGAATAACACTTTTTTTGTTTTTGGACTTTGAAACTTTTTACTATTAATTTATTTTGGGTTTGCTAGGTTATATAACAAAGAATATTTTGTGTGATTGATCTAAAAATATAGATAGATACAATTATATTTGTATCTTTTTATATTATATTTAAATTTTAAAAGAATAACCAAAACAAAACAAATTATTTATAATATATTGCAGTTATAATGTTTAATACTTCAATAGTATGTAAGAAAAAGATCTATTTTAATTGCTGTGATTGGAATAGTGAAAAAGGTAAAGGCCAGCGTATGCGGATCGTTTTACAGGACACAAATAATAGCTTTTTAGTTCCACATACGTTTAAGAGTTTCATGCGGAACAATAGTTTCCAAAAAGCCTTTAAAATCTTGACTGTCATACAGCAGCATGGGGCACAATAGTTTCCAAAAAGACTTTAAGATCTAAACAGTATTCGAGCATTTATTCGTACACATCGTTATAAAGATTGTAAGCACGAGGGATCTTCAATGAATTTGTTAAATATTATATAATCTATATAGGGCATCAATAAACATTGGGAGTTTGAATTTAATTGTTCTTATGGAGACACAGTTCACGTTATATGTCGGTAACCTAAACCACTATTATATTGTGTAACTCCAATTTATTATATTTCTTAAAATATGATCCCTAATTATATAATCATTAAACTTTTCATGGTTTGCTCAAAATGTCGTTCATGTCGACAACTTGGCCTTTACGGCGGGCAAAAACGAGTGATCCAGTCGAGATTTATCAGTATTTAGGAGCCATAGCACATGGACGCTCGAGCCATAGCACATGAGAAATAACGTGGAGCGAATCTCCTGTACGTTTTCCCATGACGCGAAAAAATCACCAAATAGCTGTTCGCCAACTCGCCAATTCTGACCACAGCAAAATCAGAGGGTCATTGTTAGAAGAGTAATCAGTCCTTCAACATTAAGAGTGACAAGTCAATCTTGTGCAGGTAAAACTTCTAGATATCATTAATCAGAAACACCCAAGAGAAACACACAGACCTGCACCACATGACATAACATATTTCGAGGCCTATAATAAATGTTGTGTAACCAAAGGAGAAGACCAAACTCTTGGGAAACATCTAGTGCCACTTGGCACCTGGTTAAAGAAATAGGAAGCATATTTATAGCCACTACGAGTAAGAGTGCTCATAGAAGAAGCGCATCTTCAATAAATATAAAATGCGAAGAAGTCAAGACACATTAAAGGAAGGAGTAAGATACGTACATTAACCAGCGAGTTCGCTATCATACATCGCAGTCAAGTAGACAACGCCTATAGTGGAGATTGAAGTCAAAGCAAAGCACCCATTTACCTCACGCATCCAGCTTACAAAGGTATAGTTTCACTTAGATTAATATTTACTTTCATTAAGGAGTGATAAGGAGTAGTATATAAGGTTGAAATCATTATCATTTTCATTATCATTAGTAAACTTGAAAGAAAAACAAAAGGAGTTTGTATATTTAAATAGTATTTCAGAAATACAAGTATATTATTCTTTGCAATTAATATCATAAGAGATATAAGAGTTTTTACTTGAAAAAAAAATATTATTATATTGCAACTATCATCAATTTCTAGAATTTTAAATTAGGAAAATATAAGAAGTACTACATCAAATTTTAGTTTATTGGAATTTAGAAAATTGAACCATTTAAAATTTAAGGATAGAGAAGCAAAATTATTGCTTGCTTAAAAAGAGTTGTAATTTATTGCTTATACTTATCTCATAGTCACATTAAAGGGACAAAAGGAATCCAACCATAGAGAACTCCATCAAATTGAAAAGTGCATAGTTCAATAGGAGAAATAAGTTGAAATAGGAGTTGACTATTACCATTCTCAAAATATTACAAAATCAACTCAAAAGGTGAACTTATAGTTTAAAGGTTAAACAAAAAGAAACATAGATGAAATAGTGAGGAATGCATCCAATAATGTCGAACTATTTCATGAAGTAGAATTTTACTCTTGAAACTTAATAGATACCTTTTAAGGATATAAACATTTAACCACTAATGAAAAGGAAAGATTCTCATTACTCCTTAAAGAGGCAAAAGAAGGAAATTTTGCAACATTAACTAGTTATCTTCATAAAATCCATTTCAGAGCATGGTGTAATACATAAAAAAAATAGTTATATCCACATCAAAAGAATGTTTGATGATATATCTATCATTAATTGTTTTTTAACTTGTTCAAAATATAAAATAAACTAGCATTCCTAGTCAATACTATTGTCATGATAGACTAACTCATCATCAAGATATTCCTCTAGTAGCAATGCAAAAACAAATAAGAAGGAGGAGGAAAAAAATGTATGACAAGAAATAACAAGACAAAGATCCTAATCTTGATACAAATAGAGAGAATAATAAAGAAAACACGGACTGAATTAAATAGATAAAAATAAATTAAAGAACTAGAAGAACCAATAGATGAACACGAAGTTAAGGAACTCTTAGCAAAGATATCATTTTATGAAAACACTAACAACTTTCTTGAACATGATACAAAAAGCAAAGAAAGAGAATACAAGTTCTAGTACCAAATGAAGATCCATATTGAATACTAAAATCTTCAATACCCAAATAATGTAATACAGGGGGGTTTTAGAGTATAATAGAACTTGGGTACATAAGTAGAGTAGAAGTTTACTTTATAGTAAAGTAAAGTAGTTTATTCCAGCAATGTAATAAATGCACAAGTGTTAGAATACACAATGATGTAAATGTGCATGTAGTCCACAAATATCACTATCTATCATCTTCAAAACATGATATGCTCTCTTAGCTTGTTTGTTTGAAAAATATATCATATGCACCACATGGTGGAGATATGTGTAGAAGCCATCTGACATTGGCTCATGATTCTAAAGGAACCATAGCTAAGAAGACCAAGCCTTTGATACCATTTTCACTCTCATTATGAGCATATTTAGCCATAGAAATGATGTTTTAATTGCTAGAAAGAGTAGTAGAGATAGGTATTTCTTTAAAATTATACTTGTGATTAGTCTCATCACAAAATCCAAAAGTAATAGTTTTGAACCCACACTCTATAAACTTGATTACCCATAAATGGATCGTGTAGGATAATCTAGAAAATACAATGAAATAACTAAAATATTAGAAATCATATTATATATTTTAAACACGTTTTAGTTATATTTTTTTTTATATCCTCTTTATTTTCCTACATCCTATTATTGAAGATAGTATTAAGCAATTTAGTGTTTCTTTATTGAATGCTTTTTATCCTTCTCTTCTCTCCTTGGATATTACTCTTGTAATTTGGATACCTTATTATAGTTTCTTAAATAGATTGATGTACTCATCAATGATATCAAATGAGGCCATGAACAAGGTTTCAAGATCAACAACTAATCTACTAATTTGTATGGAATTAATTTTATTACACAACCCCTATAATTTTTCAAGTTCTTTAAGATCAATGGTGCTACTAAGGTGTGTTTTCATATCCCTATAAATGACAATGATACCATGAGCCTCAAATTTGTATCCCTATAAATTTGCTTCACTTATTCAAAATTAGTTTCATGAGGTTCCTCATTCATATATTTGAGTAACCACTTGCTTTAGAGTAGAGCTTCAATTTTGATCTTCCAAGTAACATAGTTATGACAAGTAAAAAATGGTACATAATGATCCATAACTATTCTACCATAATTCATAAACATACATGCAATTGTGAATATAATTTTAACAATTAGGCTAAATACAATTCATCTACAAATTTTGTGGTTCATAGAAGTTTTTCCATCAAATAACAAAAAATGCTTCCAAATCCATTGAAAAAATATAAAATTTACTAACTATAATGAATGAGAGGTCATCATGTATCCTTATGTGAGTGGCTGAGGGAATGCTAAGAATGCATTGATTATGTAACATACTAGATAATCATGTGATTCCACTTCTCATGGTTTGTTTTATTATAATCTAGTCTAGAAACCAAGTTGTGTTACTTATTGTGTGCTAATTTACTCTAAAATTTATGTGTCACCAAATCTATTACTAACTATTTGAGTTATTTATCAAGTTTTATGAATTGGTATAATGCGATTAGTTGAACCCATATTTATACATGTGAATTCACATATGTTCTACCATGTCAACCACTATAGAACCTACCATATTTATCTAATTAAATCCAATCATGTCATCATCTATATTAGATATAGCTTCTACCATATGTTGTATCATGACTTATGCTATGTCATAAACTATATTAGTGTGTCCTTCAACTTCCATATCATCTATATGAACTACCATATATAATCTAAGGATTCATGCATGTACTACAAAGTTAGCTATATAGATTACCATATTAGTTTCCATGTGTTACCTCAAGATTTATGTACTAACTACCACCTTAGATCTATCAATTTCCATACAAATCACACAAACTATCATATGTATAAAATCCTACCATATCATCACTAGTTTCCATATCATCAAGGCCTTCCACATCATCACTAAGCACCATATCATCATACGGTTTGTTCATGTTATGATTTACCAAAGTGAATAGAGTGGGAGGGACTAAAACCTAGGACCTCTCATGTCCCAATATCTTAAAGGAATTGACTTAGCCAATCCCTCAAGCACTAAGTAAAAGGTGTGTCACATCATCATTAGGTATCATGTTATCAAGAGTTGCCACATCATCACTAAGTGGCATAACATCATAGGGTTTATTAACATCATCAGTTACTAGAAGAAAATGGTATGGGAGGGATTCAAACTTGGGAACTCCCATGTTCCAAATTCCTAAAGGGATAGCTAGTGAACACTCCAAGTATTAAGCTTGGAAGAGAAAGGATGGATAAAAAAAAAAAAACTAAATTTTATCATCAAATGACCTCCTATGCATACCTTGTGTTAGGCCTATGTCATGGTAATACATGTGCAAACATGCTAAACCCCCATGCCAAACTACCACTCCAAGGAATATTCACTAAAATATTCTAGGGAATATCCCTTTGTTTAATTTGAAGGAGGGAAATAGTGTTTGTTTTAAGCAAAGTTGGAGTAACTATAGGTAAAATCAATAAAAGTATTAATTTAAAACCCTTATATTTTTTTGAGAGAATTTTCTAATGTTGATGGCTTATCCATATATATTATAGTTTTCCCTACACATCCACTTTATTGAACACAATCAATGAGGCCATCGTCTTAATCTTGTGTAGTAGAAACATTATGAGACCATTTTTGTAACTTTATTGAGAATTTCAAAGAGATGTTTTCTAAGTATGCAATCCTACCCATGACTTCTCTAGTACAATGAATGTATCTTAAAAGTTCAGTCTCTTTTTTTTTTTTTATGGAAAGCAAGCAATCTACCATCTCATCAATACTTGTAAGCCAAAAATGGCCACATCCTCAAAAAATTTTCAAAATTTTGTTTTAAGGTAGAGAAACCTCCATTCCATTGAGGATATAGAGTATTTTGGAGCATATCCATGCAAATAGTGCTCCAATATGCTTAACACTTAGTGTTTTTTCCATAACAAGCTAAGTACTTGATTTCGCTCAATATCTAGTGTATTTTGTAGTAGATTCGTGTGGGGTTCTCAATACACAATTATTTTGAGATTTGGTGATGTCAGCATGATATAAAGTGCAGATTGATGATTCTTCTCTACTCCACATGCTCTAGTGACTAAGTGCTAAGGAGCTCAATTTCACTGAGTTTCAAGACTAATTGTGAGAGGAATGGTGATAAGTTCCCTGCTATTTGGTAAGAAGGTCGAAAGTGCTTGAAAGGAAGTAAAGATAGTAAAATAGCTCAATGATCATGTTACACTACTTTTAGTGTGGATTGGCAATTTCATAGTCAAACTGAGTCAAAGCTGATGTCAACATATTTTTTGAGTAGATTGTAACTTTTGGTTTATGTCACAGATGTGAGAAGGAAGTTAGATGTTTTGAAGGCTAAGTGAGTGGATTGGTGACAGACCTGATTTCACTCACAATTCAGTGATTTCTCACCAAAACTCAATTCCACTAGCCAAAGCCATCATAGTTGATGTTAGCATTAATTTTGAATGGAATGATATTTTGTTTCTCCGCAGCTACTTTGTAGATCATTTTTGAGGTTTAATCACAGTCGTCTATTGAGAGCATCAATGGTAGAGATTTTTATAACATTGTTATAACATATAAAGGAGGATTCTTGGTAGATTAGAGAATAGTCAGTTTGATGCAAGAAGATGAAGCGTTCAAGGATTTTTAAGAACCAAGAACCATAGCAGTTGTAGATCTACGATGAAGTGGAGTTCTAAAGAGCAACGAGTGGTCTAGATCTATTTTATAATGGTTTGAGGCTCAACTGCCATAATCAAACCAACAAGTTGTAGATTCAATCTACCATGGTGGATGACTTCTAGTTTATTTCTCAGATTCGACAAACAAATAAGAGAATGCCAAAATAGCTCTTTGATGATCTATCAAACTTAAAATTATTGTAATGTCTCCTTAAACTCTTTCATTGTAAACTATAAATAGAGGTCGAAACCTTAATTTTTAGTGTCAAATATAGTATGTTTGTTTGCCCTACTATGTAAATATATTCTACAAACTAATAGAACGACCATTACTTAGATTTTTGACTCAAGACTTGTAATCTTTGATATATTTTGTTCAAGAGGTTCGATGTTGTGAATTGTATTTTTGTCAATATCGTAACGGTTAGTTCATTCTATTTTCATTGCATTACTAGTTGTGAAGTTAGTTGAAATTTGTTCGTAGTTAGATTAGTCTTGGTAGGAAGTTTATTTTTGCAAAATCTGATTATTGATCTATTATGCTAAATTGGATAGTCAATATATTAAATATTGGAATTACTTCTTAGGACATATCTCTATTTTATGTTTTATTATATGAATATTTCATGGTTTTAGGTGTTGCTAATCTTGAGTGATGGGACACTGGCAATATTGCAAGTTTTTAAAAGAAAATCTAAAAAAGCACCGAAGAGAACTCAAAAGGATATTTTTAAGAAATAGAAGTTGGATAAGGAAAAAATTATTAATGGAACCCCTTGTTTTTGTTGTAGAAGAAGTACGACCAGTGTAGGAATAGAGTAAAAAGGTAGCCTTAGGAAATCCTACATTTGTAAGTGAAGGTATGGCCTCTATCCCCTCTTCTCCTTCTCCTCCTCCTTCCTCAAAGAAAATTCCCTCCTCTTCTAAGCAAGATGTTGTAACAAAAGTACCTTCTCTCCATCATAGTTCACCACCTATTTAACTAGTAAATACTGAGGGCCAAACCAACTAATCTCCTCCAAGGTCACCTAAAATTCCTCCTTCATCATCTCACATAATTTCATCTTTGCTATTATAACCTCCCCCATCATCTATAAATCAAGATATTTCATCCGCATCCACTCACCCTCCTATAAGTTTTACTACAATTTCCATGAGTTTGCTAATTGTAACAGTAGCGGTAGTGATAGATTCTACAGTAGTCACTTCTACCAAGCCATCGACAACTGTTGATTTTGCTCTCTCCTACATTATAACCTCTTCTCCTCCTGTTGTGAGTTATTCTACACTAGAAAATTTAAAAAAGGAGAAGGAATATTCACATAAAATTTAATATTTGTTGGCAGAGAAGCTATCCAAACCTTACAAGAAGATGTCTATGAAAATAAGAACCATATTTGTTGATCTAGTTTCTAGATATATGACAACCAGATCCAATATTACTCTAGTAAGCAATCCTGAGACTGAAATGAATGCTCAAGACTACCATCTAGAAGAATACATAGAAGACATTGAGCAGTTACCTGCTAAAGATAAGTTGGTGATAGCTAAGGCTCACTTGTACACTTTTTATGTCAAGGGTGATATATACAAATAAAAAGTGGATAAGCTAGAGCAGATAATTGAAAATCTTGAAAAAAAAATCACCAACCAGAAACAAATAGAGAAAGCTCTCAGAAAGGAAGCAAAGAGCTGACAAGACAAATTTCAAGAAGCCAATAAGATAAAGGAGCAAGTAGAGGAGTAAAAGAAGAAAAATAAAGAATAAGCTAAAGAAACATAGAGCTTGAAGTAAAAAATTTAGATTGAAAGAACTAAGTCTTCAGGTTTCTATAAGGTAGGGCTACATAAATCAAGAAAAGAATTGTTATCTAAATTTATAAAAAAATACTTAGAGTTACAACCCATTATTGATTACCTGGATGATGTCAGCCACCTGCTCCAGAATTTCCATGAGGATCTAGATAGCTTCACTAGAGAACTACAACCTATAGTGATTCCAGTTGAGTAGATTTATAACTTGGTAGATATCAAGCTTAGTGAGACTACTAAGCCTATTCCTGACAAAGAATGGAAAATTACTATATTTAATGCCAGAGTTGTAGTAAAGAAGCAAAAAGCCCTCTGAAAGTCTTAGATATTATTTTATAAGGTTGAGAATATGATCTGGGATGTAGTGGACATAAATAAAGAAATAATTCAAAATGGCTTTAAAGGGTTATGGATGGAGAATTATATTAAGAAGAGTTTTGCCAAGAGCCTCCACGATGAATCTAAGATTGATGCTCTAGAAGATCCAATTGATCAGGAGCAGGTATCACAAATTTTTATTGACCTGACCAAGCTCTAAGATCTGATGGAGGATTTGATAAACAAAGGAAGAGCTACATATTATAAAGACACTAGTGAGTTAGAGTATATTCATAAGCATATTAAAGAGACTTTCAACCTTTCTAAAGTAGTCTAGAAATAGGCTTTACAAACCTTGAAGCTGATGGTGTAGTTGTTCTAAAAGAATTTTGAAGAGGAAAATGAAAAAGAGCAAGAATCACCCGAGGAAGAAGCTTAGCAAGAATAGGAGGATAATGCTGAAGAAGAAGCTCAGTAAGAGGGTGAAGAACCAAATAGAGTTTTTGAGGATCTATAAGGGATACAAGCTTAGAACCTTTTGTTTTGTATAATTTTATAGTCATGCAAAAGTTTTTTATTTTGTTTGATTTGTTTTTACTCTGACATTGTGAAAAGGCAATAATAAAATCATGAGGCCAGAGAGATGTAGAGAACAATAATTTTTGGTGAAGGTATTCATATCATTTTTTTTAATAAGATTTATAAATAGAACATTACTCTATTTTTATTTAAGTATTGATGCAGTTCTTGAAGGAGTGGCAGAGATATTCATGTTTCTAGTATGGTATCGATATGAATATTTATACTCTAGGATGTTTCATGAAGTTTTCAGAGGATAATGATCATATGGAAACTATTCTTTGAAGCATTGTTTGAATATTGCAATTTTTTGACTCCTGATGCCCAATAGATAAGACTCTGAGTTCGATGGCTTTGTGAGAAAATCAACCCAGGTGTAGACACCAAAACAGCACCAATCCGATTATGTGACTGCAAACACTGATCACTTTGACAAACACAGCCCCCAGGGCAGCCCTCGAGAGGTCAAACGGTGGTCTTAACCACTTTCATAGCAATTTTGTGAGGTCAAGAAGCAATTTGGCACACTTAGACACTTTGCCTAGTAATCGTCTCACCCGGGGACGATTGCTAACTTGAAATCGTCTCACCCGGGGACGATTTCTGAAATCGTCTTTGGGTAAGGACGATTTCCAAGTTTAACGGGCAAAAAGACAAATGAGGCCAAGTGGCAGCCCAGAACAGTCAGTTGATGACTCCTGCCTCGCACGCGTGTGTGAGTGGACAAATAGGCCATTTGAGGACTGTCACAAGGGCGATTATGAAAGCCCAAGTCAATGGAGGACTCCCCTCCCTCATGGGAAGACAAGAGCGCCACATGGCGCCTATGACCAACACATGGCATTTGTGCTTCCCTCCCAAAAGAGACCCCATGGGTCTATAAAAGGTGGGACTTTTCTCACCCAAAATATACGAGGTTGAAGGAGATTTCAAGCAACGAAGTGTTGCCGAGTTGAAGACCCACTTGCATCCCTTTTGGTTCACCTTCCCACATCCACCAATCTCTTTTGCAAGGGAGGTTGTTGGGTGGCTTTTGGAAGCTTGAACCTGACCCAAATCCAACACATGGACACCTGAACCAACCAATTCGCCGACCCCCCAATCCTAAGAGGTTTTGGGCCCATCCCTAGTGGATTGGCGCCGGAATCAAGTGCCAACGGTGGGAGGCCCACTTGGGCACCCCCGCACTTTTCTAAGTTTTATTTCGAGCATTCTAGATTATTTTTTACATTGCATTTTGTGTTATTATGTTTGGTGAACTCATAGCTGCAATTTCGTAACCTTTGGTCAGATTCTAGTATGTTTTGTGTCGCTTTGTTGTTTCACTGACTTGCAGGTGGCGATATCAAATTCTCGAGGGTAGAGGCCAAATTGGGAGAATCCGACCATCTGGGTCATCCCAAAATGGCCCCAATTACATAACCCCCTTGTCTGCAGGTGTTTTGGAGACCTCGGGAGTCGACATTGGAGCGTGTCAGTTCGGCTTCCCCAACACAGAAGAAATCGTCCCACCCGGGGACGATTTACGATCGAGAAATCGTCCCACCCGGGGACGATTTCCGGTTGAAAGCAGATTGGTCGGTTGTCTCGGTGGCAATGGCCTTTTGGTAACATTTTCTGTCTTCTGGCAAGTTTTCAAGCTATTTGGACTCATTTTGTTTCTTGTTTTAGATAAATGTTTGCATGCATCTTTTGATGATTTTAGAAGAACAAACACTTTTCATTTGCGGCGGGTGCCTACGACATCTTGGTTGTTTCTTTGTTCGCAGGAGAAGCAGCGGAGGTGAAGAACTCATCGACATCAGCGGCGGCATCATCTTGGCCCGCCCATTGCAATCGTGGGCACGCGAAAAGAGGAACATTGAGTGATTGTAATCGAATTCTTTTAACGCTCCTAGCCCCCGAAAAGGGAGGAGACGTCATTGTAACAGAGATCAAGGGATATTAATGAAAGGGCTGTGTTTTCTCCATTTGCTTGTGTCTCATTGCAATGCGTTTCTTTTCCATTTCATGCACTTTACGTTTCTAGGACTTAAGCGCATTTGATTTTGGTTGCATCGCAATTAGTGTTTCCTTTGCCCGGAATCTCGTGCTTTCAGTGGCGATCACGGTGGGACCTGTTCCCTATTTTTTTTTAAGATCACAGAAAACTAATCGGGTTTTTGTGTTTTGTGTTTTACAGGTACATTTTTTTTGTAGACTGTTAATCGTCTCTGACTGTTACGATTACTTTACTGGAAATCGTCTCACCCTGAGACGATTTTAAAATCGTCTCTGCCAGGGACGATTTATGTTCTGTAAATCGTCTCACCAGGGGACGATTTTACGTCTGCAGATTTTCAGAGCAGAAATTCGGAGGCAACTGGAGCAAGGTAGAGAAGAGGTAGGGATTTTATCATCTCTGTTAAATTTTCTATTTCTATTTTCTGTTTCTTTGACTGTTTTCATTTTATCCTGCATACTTAGGGAAAATCATTCATGCTTGTTTCATTTTCGCTAAATAAAATGAACCTCACACACTCCACGTAACAATTTTAAACCAAGGAGCTGGTCGTAAGACCCCAGCCCTTTATCAAGACCATTGGTGGATTTCATCACCACCTTGGCTTGATTTGCATCCATTTCTCGATTGTCAACTGTTGTTAGGCGTAAATCCTGACGAAGACAGACCGAGTGTCGCTGGGGTGATTCCCATGCGCGCGAGGATAAGTTTTCTATGGTAGGTGCCATTAACGGGACAATCCCCCTTTCGTACCGCCTACGTACCACGTACCTTCTGCTCTCACGTACCTATAGTCTCCCTCTCGTAAGGGCGGGTATATAGAGAGGTTGGTATATCGGCCTGGTTGGTATATTGAAGGGGCTACCATTTTGGGAGTTATATGAGCCGTCATAATGCATTTAAACGATCTTCAAAACCTACAAAAACAAAACAAAACACCAAAATGCACTAAACCAGTTTAGGGCACACCAATAATCCTTAAAAGAGATAATCACGGTTTTGTGAATGTGTGTGCTTAATTCTACTTAGTGTAGACAAAAAAAAAATCATAAACGAGATAAAAACTTATTTAGATAGCATAGAAGCACCGCAATGGTGTACACCCGCGATCAAGCCCAATCAAGGGCGAGAAGCTCCGAAAGGTACACAAGAAGCGAGGCACAAGTCGCCTTCGCTTCGATCCTGAGGATTTGGTCATACCGCCTTATAGGTCTAACCTACAAAAGAATCCAATTGAGAATCCTCGGTGGGGTATGCCTATTCAAAGCAGCCCCTTTCGGCAAGATGCCTTATATGTAGACCTTGACATAAATAGAGAATCACCTCTTGAAGTTAGGCATGAGTGGCCACCGCGCGATGAAGCGCTAGACGAGGCACACCGTCCATTTGGAGGGGCAACGTGGATATGGCGTCCCTTCTTTACCTATCATCGGAACGAGAGAGACCAAATCCGGAGCGCGGGGCTCCTTACATAGGGCGACCTAACTCCGCCCACCCCCTTCACACCCGTGAAAGGGAGTACGAGGAAAGCCATCGCATTCCTCGAGGGCAACAAACAATGCGGGAACCTTGCATTTCCGCACCAGCGGGATATCATGATCACCCCTTGAGGCCAGAACCTCGAGCACATACCGCTTACCTCGACGGAGGGAGCGACCCAGTGAAACCTTAGATCAGCAAACTCGAGGTAAACACATAGGAGAAACATTCGAACATCCTGAGAAAAATAGGGTAGACCAAATTGACCCAGTTGTCGCCAGATATACCACCCGTCAAGCCCAAACCATGCGGCTTAAACCAAGTTATCAGGAAATAGAGTACCGACACCGCTTGGATAGAGAACGCATGCAACGCGAAGCGGATGAGTTACGCTATGAAATACATGAGAGGGGGCCAACCCCTCGCATCCAAAGAGCTGAACAGTATGAGAGGCGTAACCCGTTGGTGCGGGACGGGTCTCCACGACCTCGTCAAGCTCTGCCTCCAAGACCTCATAGATTCGAGAGGGAGGCAACTCCCCGAAACAATGATGGGTACCTTCGGCAAGAGCTTGATCGGGGTCATAGGTTTCGCCCGAGAGACTCCTCAAGAATTTTATGAGGAGTATGAACCGAGAAGAGGAATATGTTGAAACTCCCCATCAAGGCGGGGAGGGATGCCATTCGGCCACCCCTCCATAGGCCTCCAGTTTACCGTAACTTGCAACAAGAGCGAACAAGAGAGGAAGAAATAAAATCTTCCGATGCATACCAAGCGCTATTGGAGCGTTTGGAGTCTATGGAGACAAAAGCTGCTGGGCATCAAAAACCCACATTACGTCTACTCCACAGTAATCCGGTGCATCCCTCAGTGCCTACACCTCTTTACCCCGAACACTTCAAGTTGCCTCAATTGGCAGTTTTTAAAGGTGAAGAGGACGCACAGGAACACGTTACACGATTTCTAAGCCAATGCTTCGGCATCCAAGATAATGACGCATTGTTGCTTAGAACATTCATAACCACATTCGTAGGCCCTGCCTCGGATTGGTTCACACAAGCTGCCCAAACACGGCATAAGCAATTTAGATCAATTAGTAGACGCGTTTCTTGAACGCTTTGCCTTCAACACAAGGAAGAAGGCATCACTAAGTGATTTAGCGAGCCTCAAGCAATTTGAAGAGGAAACAATGGCAGCGTACGGGAATCGATGGAGAGCTTTGCTTTCTAGGTTACCCTACCGTCCTCCTATGTATGATCTCACGGAGATGTTCGCAAAAAGTTGCTTAAAATCAATCTACGGTCTATTGTTCTCTGCGACAATACGACGGCTTAGAAGAAGCTTTGGCGCAAGCCAGAGTCATAGAAGAGATTAAGATAGGCGAAGGCGCAATTGCCAAGCCTAAGAAGAAAGAGTGGAATAAAACCACTAAAACTGGGACAACGCAACCACAACACGCTGCAGTCAACCAAGTTGCGATAAATGTTCCCGCGCTTGTGCAAGAAACGCAGCCTCAAAGGCTAACTACCAGGCGGTGCCTCCTGCTTATGAAAGAGATAATAGAAGACAGGAGCAGAATTACCCGCGTCGCCCTAGGCAAAATTTCACCCCATATGCGGAGTCTAGGGACTCCTTATTTGACCGCTTGTCAGCGGCAAATTTAGTCACTCTGTCGAAAATCCAAATTATAGACCCTAACATTCCCAAGCCTAGGGGGTACAGAGAGGAATTGTATTGTAGATTCCATAGGCGCGAGAGGACATGACTTGAATGGGTTTTGGAAATTCAAAGACCTAGTCGAGGATTTGATCGACAACAGAACATTGGTTGTGGACAACCCCATCGCACCAAACAACCAACAAATGGGGGTATTCAAGGACCCCTTGCCAGCCCACGAGGCACGAGACAAAACCACTCCAGATTAACGAGGTGCGACAAGATCTTCCCACACGGGGATTTGTGGGAATGATTAGCATAGTAACAAGGAACAGAAGGTACCCGACAGCTGCCCCTGAGGTAGCTACGAGGGAAGTTCCGACAACATCGCATCCTCAACAACGCCCAATGCAGTTACCTTCGCCTAGACCCGAGGTCACGATACGAACCAAACTCACGCGAGTTTGCGGACCACGTCGGCTAGGTCTGTCCATCTACGAGCTTATTCAACAATCGGCTCCCCATAGAGAAGCTCTTATGGACATTTTAAAAGCCATTGAATTACAACCCCACGAGGCAAATTCTTTCAACGCCTTCGTGGGACATGTGAAACAATGTACGGAGCCGGTCATCACATTCGAGAGAAGATGAGGTCAAAACGATATCAAATGACATGGCGAGATCCACCCCTGCACGTTATCGCGCGGGTCAACGGGATTTCGTACAAGAGAGTGCTTGATAGATCCTGGCTCGTCCGGTAACATCATAACCACTACGGCCTTAAAGCATTTGAAGCTGCCGGCCTCTCACATCCACGGCCTCCACGTACACACTGCGAGCTTTTAATGATGCAATATGCTCGACGGTCGGCACGGTCGTTACGCCGATCCGGGTAGGACAAAAGTCAATACCTACAACTGTGCCATGTCTTTGGAAGGTGAAATGGCTTATAATATCTTGCTAGGGCGGCCTTGGATCGGGGGACATGAAGTGTGTCCCTTCGATCGCCCACGAGTGCTTAAAGTATGCTTATGAAGGGGAAATACATGTAGTCCCAATGGACTTAGAGCCCTTCAAGTATTGCAATGCGGTACAATTCATACCTCAATCGACCCTCCCTTCAACGCATTTGGATTTCCAATTAAATCCATCTAAACGAGGTCCAATACCGCGAGCACCAGCGGTGGCCAACAAGGCAAAATCCCAGCCGGGTGAGACTTCATCACCTGCTCCTTCATCATCAAATCCACCTATCATGGCCCAACGGAAGGACAAGGGAAAACAAATCATGGAAGAGGTTAAGCCTCTAGAAGAAAGGTTGCCCACAATCTCAACGATATCAACGGAGGAAACACCCAACACAACAGAAACCAAGACTCCTGAACAACCAAACATGGAATGGACTCAGGAAGGACTACCGTTTCCTCCCACCCAATCATCAACAATCACTGTTGAAATGGCCAGTACGGGCACTGGGGAGTACTTAGTGCAAAACATTGTGGCAACCCCCACATTGGAGTCAGTACAGGACATGGGAAGACCTCGCCTTCCCATAGGGACAATTGTTCCTCTAGGCTACCCACCGAACCAGGAAAAAATTTGTGTATGGGGGCCTTGATCATGGTATTGAACCATGCCAACAAAAGGAAACAGGCGAAGAACCTTTTGTGGAAAACATCAATTATCTGTCAAACCCAGAATTTGCCCTAAAATATCTAGGCCAATGCAATTGGCATGGATACGAGCTAGGCGAGATATGAGCAAGGGATGCGGATCCTTTGCCAACCAAGATATCGAGATGCCATATGACAAGTCGGGGGTAGGGTTCAACCATCCCCTGCCATTAGACATCTTGGTTGAAAATATGCAAGGCCTAGAAATAGGCAACAAGGGGGGATTGGCATTAGACCCTTATGCCAATCCAAATACAGAATACACATTGGGAGACTACCTCCCATGGTCAACAAACACCCCTAGAAACAACAATAATCCCTCTCCTTTGCTAGAGAGAGGTGAAAGTTCGGATAGTAATCCTCAAAGAGAACATCAATGGCTGCTCGGACATCTTTTTGAAGTTGTTCCCCTTAGAGGTTCCAGATGAAACAATACGGTACCAAGAGAATCGGGTCCCTCCACCAAGAGTGGAACAATCGCAATGGGACCAGATTAATTCTCTGGAACAAGAAGAGTCCTCAACGTCGCAAGCAACAGATCCTTGAAGAGGATGAACAATTTTGGATCTATGAAAGCGATTCAGAAGATGAAACTGAAATGGACTATCTCAGACATGCACGACGACATCACCGCGCTCTAACTCATGAAGATCTAATGGGACAGATGGGCATACTGCTGGGGCATGAATGGCATGTAGACCCAGCGAGGTGGGACCAAGTGTTGGATCCATGGCTCCAAATTCAAGATGAGCATCGTCCACCTCGAGATCCCATCATGACAGCAGTGCCGAGGGAAGACCCCGCCCTCCTTTTCACAAAATTTGCACCTAGGGAGGATCCATTCGTGCCCTGTTCCCGTAGAGCCGGATCCGAGTATAGGGAGCATCTAGAAGAATCAAGTCATCACACCCGCGGTTATGGAGACCAAATTCATTCCATCCACATGATCTCCATTGATTTGACCGCACCCATCCGCAATCCGACCGATCCATCATGGTCATTGCATCTAGACATGGATGCCATCGACTGGGATCACGTCAATTCACCATTGTCACCATCAGAGTGCTGGCCTTTCGGTGAAATGCTTCATTTTACCCCAAGGACAACTCAGGATATTTTTCAAGCTGAAGAGGGACCCGAGGTTCCAAACGTAGATCTTAACTCAGGTGATGATATCCATTTAATCCCAACTCCACATCAGTTGGAGGACGGATCCCACATGTCGGTCGAGGAGACAGGCGACGTAGACATCGGCACGAGATCCAATGAATCCACGGATTCTCAAGGCTAGGGGTAAGCCTTTCCCCCGAAGAGCAAGCCGATTACATTGCCCTTCTTAAAGAAAAGAAGGAGGTTTTTGCATGGTCGTACAAGGATATGCCGGGACTAGACCCATGGCTAGTCATGCACAATTTAACGCTTGATCCGAAAATCAAGCCAGTAAAGCAAAAACTAAGAAAGATGCACCCAACAGTGGCCTTGATGGTCAAAGATGAATTGCAAAAGTTGTTGGATGCACAATTTGTCATCTGCGTGGATTATCCGCCATGGTTGTCCAACATGGTTCCCGTCAAGAAGCCCGACGGGAGGATTCGCATATGCACCGACTTTCGAGACCTAAACAAAGCGAGTCCTAAGGATGATTTTCCCTTGCCAAGCATCGACGCATTGGTAGACGCTACGACGAGGTCACGAAATGCTCTCCCTAATGGACGGTTTCTCGGGATACAATCAAATTCGTATCAATCCCGAAGACCAACTCAAAACGGCATTCACAACGCCTTGGGGGACATTTTGCTATAAGGTCATGCCTTTTGGCCTTAAAAATGTTGGCGCTACATACCAACGTGCTATGACTTATATCTTCCACGATTACATGCACAAAACTTTGGAAGATTACATGGATGATTTGTTAGCCAAGTCTCTCTTGCGCTCAGATCATCTCGGTGACTTAAGCAAGATTCTCGATCGCCTCATAGAGCATAAGGTCAGGCTGAATCCCAAGAAGTGCGTGTTCGGCGTCACATCCGGAAAACTCTTGGGTTTTATAGTCTCAAAGAGAGGCATCGAAGTGGACCCAAACAAAGTCAAGGCAATCCTTGAAATGGCTCCCCCAACCACTATCAAGCGGCTCGAAAGTACGCAAGGAAAGGTCACGTCGATTAAACGCTTCATAGCGCAATTATCCGACAAATGCCGACCAATGAACAAATTATTGCACAAGGGGGTCACATTTCATTGGGATGACGAGTGCCGATCGACCTTTGACGAAATCAAACAATACTTGGCTTCGCCGCCGGTATTGGCACCACCTAGACCAGGAGTGCCGTTCTACTTATACATCTCGGCTGCGAGGTGGCACTGGGAGCCATGCTAGCCCGGAAGAATGAACTTCACAAAGAACGAGGCTACTTACTATCTTAGCCGCACCACTGGTCGATTACGAACTTAACTATGCATACGTTGAGAAACTCTGCTTGGCAGTGGTGTTTGCTACCAAGAGGCTATGCCACTACATGCTGAGCAACACTACGTATGTTGTGTCTAAGGAGAATCCATTGCGATACATGATGAGTCGTACTTATCATAGTAGTCGCACGGCGAAATGGATCATGTTGTTGACGGAATTTGACATTGAGTTTATTGGGCAAAAATCTATAAAAGGACAAGTCATAGCCGATCAACTAGCAGAGGCTCCTCTTGAAGACGATCAGCCTTTGGTCATAGAACTACCCGATGATGGGGTCTTCCATGTCTCGAGAATCGCCGGATTCCGATGAGCACGAGTCTCGGGCAGACATAACCCTATTTTTTGATGGTTCTAAATGCGAGCAAGGTGGTGGCGCGGGAATTGTATTCTTCACACCGCAGGGCGCTCCAATGCCCCTGTCATTTAAATTAAACTTCCAGTGCACCAACAATAATGCAGAATATGAAGCCTTGCTCCTAGGTCTTCAGACAGCAATCGCCATGAACATCAAAAGATTGAACATCTTTGGTGATTCACTGTTAATCGTCAATCAAGTCAAAGGGGTATATCAATGCAAATGCCCAGTTCTGAAGGCCTATAAAGCCCTCGTGGACAAATTCTTGGCAAAACTTGAGTGGTATGACATCGAGGCACTCCCTCGATCATCGAACCGTTTTGCGGATACAATGGCCTCCTTGGGGTCACTAATCCCGCAAGACCTTTCCGGTGATATAACAACCATTCAGGTCAAAACCTTATCGCAACCCGCGATGGAGCGCGCAAGCTCAGACTTCACGCTAGGAGTCCACATGATCCGAGATCGAACCATCTTCGGATAAGTTCTTTCGAATCGAAGACCGTCTGAAACGTGCCAGCGGGGGTCTTTGTTTTCCCCCACTCCCATTAATAGCAACACAACGCTATTCTTACAAGTTCTATCCCATTCAGCATTTGTTAGGGAAGAACTTCAAAAGGGATTGGCTGTTCATACTATCGAGGTTTCTGATCAACAGGACTGGTATTTACCCATAAGAGACTACCTCAAGTTAGGTAATCTTCCCTTTGGATTGACGCACGCCGCAAAACGAACATTCAAGCAGAAAGCGGCAAAATATGTCTTGATAGGAGACATTTTGTATCATCGCAGCTATGACGGAATTCTTCTTCGTTGTTTGGACCAGCAAGAGTCCACTTGGGCAGTCGCCCAAGCGCATGACGGTACATGTGGTGGCCACTTTAGCGGTATGGCCATCGCAAAGCGCATTCTTCGCATGGGCTATTATTGGCCATCTTTAGAGCGAGATTGTTGCGAGTATGTCAAGAAGTGCGTGAAGTGTCAACATCATGCCAATTTGATGCACGTACCTTCCCAGGCCCTACGAGACAGTCCAGTATGCTTGGCCATTTTCGTAGTGGGGCCTCGATCTAATCGGAAAGATCTCCCCTGCATCGTCAGGCCGTCACACGTTTATCATAACGGCCACAGAATATTTTACCAAATGGGTGGAAGCAATTTCGTTAACCTCAACGAAAGGACCCCGCATTGTGGAGTTCATCTTGCATAACATCATATGTCGTTTTGGTATTCCATCCAAAATAATCTCGGATAATGGGCCATCATTCAAGAACAAAGACGTGCGTGCTTTGACCACAAAGTACAAAATTCAGCACGGCTTTTCAACACCCTATTATCCGCAAGCAAATGGGCAAGCAGAGGCGTCAAACAAAACGCTAGTCGCCATCCTTAAAAAGACCATCACAGACAGTCATAAGGATTGGCACATACAAATCCCACTTGCCCTTTGGGCTTATCGCACTAGCATTCGGACGCCCACTGGGGCAACTCCGTTTTCACTAGTGTATGGCTCAGAGGCAGTAATGCCTCTCGAGTTGGAAATTCCTTCCCTCCGCATATCAATGTAGGAGTTCATCGATGATAACACTGCGCGGCAAGCCCGATTGGACCAACTTACGTTGCTTGACGAATGACGCGTTAATGCTCTCGAGCACTTACGTATCTATCAAGAGCGGCTTAAGAAAGCTTACAACATGAAAGTTCACCTAAGAGACTTTCGGGTTGGTGATTTGGTTTCGAAGGAAAACCAACAAAACTCTAATTTGCCGTCCCATATGAGGGACAAATTCATGGCAAATTGGTTAGGTCCTTATGTCATTGATAGCAAAATAGGACCCGGGACGTACGAGCTAGCTTCTCTTGACGGTATCAAGGAAACGAGAACCCTTGAATATCGAGTCATTTGCGACCATTTCATATCTAAGAAAGCCATATCCAAAAAAAAAAAAATGCTCCAAGGATTCCCGTAATCTCTTGGTCACCCAAAAAGCTCCAAGGATTATCGCAATCTCTTGGTCACCACCAAAAGCTCCAAGGATTATCGCAATCTCTTGGTCACCCAAAAAGCTCCAAGGATTATCGCAATCTCTTGGTCACCAAAAAGCTCCAAGGATTATCGCAATCTCTTGGTCACCCAAAAAGCTCCAAGGATTATCGCAATCTCTTGGTCACCCAAAAAGCTCCAAGGATTATCGCAATCTCTTGGTCAACCCAAAAAGCTCCAAGGATTATCGCAATCTCTTGGTCAATCCAAAAAGCTCCAAGGATTATCGCAATCTCTTGGTCAATCCAAAAAGCTCCAAGGATTATCGCAATCTCTTGGTCAATCCAAAAAGCTCCAAGGATTATCGCAATCTCTTGGTCACCCAAAAAAGCTCCAAGGATTATCGCAATCTCTTGGTCACCCCAAAAGCTCCAAGGATTATCGCAATCACTTGGTCAAACCCAAAAAGCTCCAACGATTATCGCAATCGCTTGGTCAAAAATCAAAAAAAAAAAAAAAAAAAACAACAAAAATCATCAAAAACAACAAATATTTGCATCTCAATTCTAGGCATACTCAAATTCATAATAAAATTCATATTCTCGCACCTCATCTTCAACTTCACCAAAAACAATCCATCAAAATTACAAAAATACATAGCTGCATTAAGCATTGCATCCATACATTGCATATTGGTAGTCATACGGGTCAAAGGACCATAGGCTGCAATAGCTACGATAGTCCATCTTGTTCCGCATTGTCTCATGTTACAAAAACAACAAAAACACCATGCATAACTTTTACCACACTACGAGTCGGTGGTCTAGGAATGTACCAAGAGTTTCAGTGATTCAGTCATCATTTTCCTCTTTAGCCATGTAGCGTATCAAGTCGAACAGATTTTACGAAGGTAGAGTCATACTTGAAATACACCTTGTTACGTAACATCCCAACACAAATTAAAACACATAAAAATTCCCAAGTTGTGTGAACGAAAGATGAAACCTGCAAAATAATCTAGGTCACCACAAGCGAAACGGTTATCTTGCTCATCCCCCTGTGCGAATGACCCCTAGAATGCTTAGAGTTGGCAAAAGGACAAGCATCCTCCCTACCCAATTCCCTAAGAATCCCTAAAGTTCTCAATAGTTGCAAAACACAAAAAAGTTGCAAAATGTCAAAACTCCAAATTTGACAAACTACAGTGCACACATCAAAAGGCACAAACAACAGTGATTTTCGTCACTCCATGACCCCAATCCCTTGCTCGAAAGAAAAACAAATCAAAATAAACGGTGATCTCATCACTACAATGAGCAAGTATCCCAATACAATTGAAGAAAAGAAGGGAGTTGACCTTGAATCCCTGGAACTCTCAGCATTCTATAGGTCATAAGGCAAGCTTTAGTACCAATTTGGTTGATAGCCTATCGGTAATGAAGTAAACCTCCCGCATGACGATATATCTGTCACATTAACTTGCGTACAGATCAATGTTTGCATGTGGATGAGCTAGCTTATGGCATCCTGGATTACACCGTAGATTAATCTTAGTACATACAACAAAGGAATTCGTGGAGCTAATTAGGTGATCCTCGGTACAGGTTCGGTTGAAAGCCCATCGCACTTGGCGGTATCCTAACAAATACCACTAAATGAACTCAATTGCACACACGGGGATGTGAAAAATAAGCTGGGTCAAAAACAAGTCCGATTCATACCTTGGTCAAAAAGTCTTGTAAGATAAAGTACGAGTCATGGCTGGTGAGTTAAAACCGATTGAGTCTCGAGAAAACCTTACATACATTCCTAAACCATCTGCGCTACTTTTCATCCTTACGATACCATCGAGAAAATACAAAAAAAGAAAAACCATGTAAATACAAAGACATGCCCCACGACAATCGCCTAAAAACAAAATAAAGAGCTTCTTAAACGACCTATGGTGCCATTGCCAAACATCACAAATCCCATTCATCCATTTCATATCGCATATCACATATAAATCAAAAACCATTTGCATTCATCATAGCATATGCATCCATCAAAATAAATCAACATGCATACATCAATCATTCATCAACCATCATGTACAAGATCAAATAAAATCAAAACAAAACAAAAATGAACAACAAAAACAACAAAGCAATAAACATTGCAGACAGTGCTCTTGCACTTAACCTTTCTCTGCATAGAAAAAATTGATGTCGGGGTCTACATTGTATCGCTATCCTACTCCCTAAGAAGGCTACCATAGCCCGGACCGCTCCACGGGAAGACGGATTTTACAACAATTTTATCCCCAATGCGTCACACAAAAGGCAATCAAAAACAACAAAAAAATCAACAAAAATAACACAACAAAAAGTAAACATTGCCGGACACAAGTGCTCTTGCACTTAACCTCTTGGCATAGAAAATTGATGTCGGGGTCTACATTGTCACTATCCTACTCCCTAAGAAGGCTACCATAGCCGGACCGCTCCACGGGAAGACGGATTTTCGACAATTTCATCCCCAAATGACGTCACAAGAAAATCAAAACAACAAAAACAAAAAAAGCAATAAACATTGCCGGACACAAGTGCTCTTGCACTTAACCTCTTGGCATAAAAAAATTGATGTCAGGGTTACAAATTGTCACTATCCTACTCCCTAAGAAGGCTACCATAGCCGGACCGCTCCACGGGAAGACGGATTTTCAACAATTTAATCCCCAAATGGTGTCACAAAAAAAAAAAAAAACAAAAACAACAAAAATGCAACATAAAAACAAAGCAATAAGCATTGCCGGACACAAGTGCTCTTGCACTTAACCTCTTGGCAAAGAAAATCGATGTCGAGGTTCAAATTATCACTCTCCTACTTCCCCAAGAAGGCTATCATAGCCGGACCGCTCCACGGGAAGATAGGTTTTCGATGATTTCACCTCATTACGGCATCACCAAAAGGGTTAACACCCACCAAAAATAGGTCCAAATGTTGGAAAAATTGCACACGCTTAACGGTAAACCCTCTAAAGGCACCCTTGCACAAGTCATCTTGGGTCAAGCGACTCGTCGCTTCTCTCACGAAGGTCATTCCCTCATCGATTCGTCGCTTGAGGGGGTAGTCACACTTAGTCACCAACCAACAATCACACACCCAATTAAGGAAAACGACATGCATTCAAAGAATCATTGACAAAGACAATCACGCTCTCGCTTGGGGCGGTAAACAAGCAACAATCAAATCAATCAAACACTTGGCATTTCGTGAATCATGAACACAAGGTTCCCCCCGAGGATAAAAATGCCCTTTGCCTGTTCATGGTGATCAATGTCTAAGTTCAAGTCACACCTCACCAAAACAGGTTAATACTTGAAATCAAATTCCTTAGCTCGTCGGAAGCAAGGATTCAAGAATGCATGCCCTTTCCATACTTGGGGCATCAAAAGTTGGTTAGGTTACCAAGAAACCCTAATCATTAGTGCTTTGGTTATCTATTTTTGCTCAGGATTGCGTCACCCGTAGCGCTTCCCAAAAAGGGGCATCTATAGACACCAAAACAGCACCAATCCGATTATGTGACTGCAAACACTGATCGCTTTGACAAACACAGCCCCCAGGGCAGCCCTCAGAGGTCAAACAGTGGTCTTAACCACTTTCATAGCAATTTTGTGAGGTCAAGAAGCAATTTGGCACACTTAGACACTTTGCCTAGTAATCGTCTCACCCGGGGACGATTGCTAACTTGAAATCGTCTCACCCGGGGACGATTTCTGAAATCGTCTCCGATGAGGACGATTTCCAAGTTTAACGGGCAAAAAGACAAATGAGGCCAAGTGGCAGCCCAGAACGGTCAGTTGATGACTCTTGCCTCGCACGCGTGTGTGAGTGGACAAATAGGCCGTTTGAGGACTGTCACAAGGGCATTTATGAAAGCCCAAGTCAATGGAGGACTCCCCTCCCTCATGGGAAGACAAGACTGCCACATGGCGCCTATGACCAACACATGGCATTTGTGCTTCCCTCCCAAAAGAGACCCCATGGGTCTATAAAAGGTGGGACTTTTCTCACCCAAGATATACGAGGTTGAAGGAGTTTTCAAGCAACGAAGTGCTTTGCCGAGTTGAAGACCCACTTGCATCCCTTTTGGTTCACCTTCCCACATCCACCAATCTCTTTTGCAAGGGAGGTTGTTGGGTGGCTTTTGGAAGCTTGAATCGGACCCAAATCCAACACATGGACACTGAACCAACCAATTCGCCGACCCCCCAATCCTAAGAGGTTTTGGGCCCATCCCTAGTGGATTGGCGCCGGAATCAAGTGCCAACGGTGGGAGGCCCACTTGGGCACCCCTCGCACTTTTCTTAAGTTTTATTTCGAGCATTCTAGATTATTTTCTCACATTGCATATTGTGTTATTATGTTTGGTGAACTCATAGCTGCAATTTCGTAACCTTTGGTCGGATTCTAGTATGTTTTGTGTCGCTTTGTTGTTTCACTGACTTGCGGGAGGCGATATCAAATTCCCGAGGGTAGAGGCCAAATTGGGAGAATCCGACCATCTGGGTCGTCCCAAAATGGCCCCAATTACATAAACCCCTTGTTTGCAGGTGTTTTTGAGACCTCGGGAGTCGACATTGGAGCGTCGACGGTCGGCTTCCCCAACACGGAAGAAATCGTCCCACCCGGGGACGATTTGCGATCGAAAATCGTCCTACCCGGGGACGATTTCCGGTTGAAAGCAGATTGGCCGGCTGTCTCGGTGGCAATGGCCTTTTGGTAACATTTTACGTCTTCGGCAAGTTTTCAGGCCATTTGGAATCATTTTGTCTTCTTGTTTTAGATAAATGTTTGCATGCATATTTCGTTAATTTTAGAAAGAACAAACACCTTTCATTTGCAGCGAGGTGCTACGACATCTTGGTTGTTTCTTTGTTCATAGGAGAAGCAACAGAGGTGAAGAACTCATCGACATCGGCGGCGGCATCATCTTGGCCCGCCCATTGCAATCGTGGGCACGCGAAAAGAGGAACATTGAGTGATTGTAATCGAATTCTTTTAACGCTCCTAGCCCCCGAAAAGGGAGGAGGCGTCATTGTAACAGAGATCAAGGGATATTAATGAAAGGGCTGTGTTTTCTCCATTTGCTTGTGTCTCTTCCAATGCGTTTCTTTTCCATTTCATGCACTTTACGTTTCTAGGACTTAAGCGTACTTGATTTTGAATGCAATCGCAATTAGTGTTTCCTTTGCCCGGAATCTCGTGCTTTCACCAGGAGGTGCCAAAATGTAGGGCAAAAATGGCCACATCCCTAGAAAATTTTGAAAATTTTATTCTAAGGTAGATAAATCTCTATTTTACTAAGGATATAGAGTATTTTGGACTGGGTCCATACAAAAAGTGCTTCAATCTACTCAACACTTACTATTTTTTTTCCATAATGAGCTAAGTACTTGATTCCACTCGATATCTAATGTATTTGGTAGCGGATTTATGTGTGGTTCTCAATCCACAATAATTTTGAGCCTTGATGTCATCAATGTGATATAAAGTATGGATTGATGATTATTCTGTACTTTGCATGCTCTAGTGACTAAGCGATGAGAAGCTCGATTTTATTGAGTTTCAAGATTAATTATGAGTGGAATGGTGATAAGTTCCCCATAGTTTGGTAAGAATTTCAAAAGCACTTGAAAGGAAGTAAGATAGTGGAATAACTCAATGATCATGTTACACTACTTTCAGTATGGATTGGTGATTCCATAGTCAAACCAAGTCAGGGTTGATGTCAACATATTTTTTGAGTAGATTGTAGCTTTTGCTTTATGCTGCAGATATGATAAGGAAGTTAGATATTTTGAAGGCTAAGTGAGCGGATTGATGACATACCTGATTCTACTCACAACTCAGTGCATTTCTCACCAGAAATCAATTCCAGTAGCCAAAGCCATCAAAGCTGATTTCAACATTAATTTTTAGTGGAATGGTGTTTTGTTTATCCCCCACTACTTTGTAGAGCATTTTTGAGATTTAATCATAGCTATATACTGAGAATATCAATAATAGAGATTTTGCTAACACTATTCTAGTATATAAAGCTAGATTCTTGGTGGATTGGAGAATAGTCAGTTCAAGGTAGGAATTTGAAGCATTTTAGGGTTTTCAATAACCAAGAACCAGAGTAGTTACATATATATGGTGGAGTGGAGTTCTAAAGAACAACGAGCAGTCCAGATCTATTTTATAATGGCTTGAGACTCAGTTGCTATAATCAAACCAACAAGTTGTAGAGTCGAGCTGCCATGGCAGATGACTTCCAATGGATTTTTTGGACTCAATGAATGAATGAGATAATGCCAGCTCCCTACTGATCTATCAAACTTTAAGTTTTTGTAATGTCTCCTTTAATTATTTCATTGTAAACTATAAATAGAGGTCAAACCCTTAATTTTTAGGGTTGTCTCTAGTGTGTTTGCTTACCCTACTATGTAAATATATTATACAAACTAATGGAAGGAGCATTACTCAGATTTTTTACTCAAGACTTGTAATCTTTGATATATTTTTTTCAAAAGGTCCAAAGCTGTGAATTGTATTTCTGTCAATACTGTAACAGTTAGTTCATTTCATTTTTGTTGGATTACTAGTTGTAGGAAGTTTATTTTTACAAAATCTGATTATTGATCTATTCTGCTAAATTGGATAGTCAATATATTAAATAGTGGAATTGCTTCTTAGGATATATATCTATTTTATATTTTATTGTATGAATATTTTATGGTTTTGGATGATTCTAATTCTGAGTTATGGGACACTGGAAGTAGTTTGTTGGAGTTTTCTGCTGTAGATGCCTATGTTGTTAGCCTATATAGTCATTTTTGATATATAATTTCTCTAAACCTAAACCTTTTTCTAACCCTATTCGTCAAACCATTATTGATCTTAATTGAGTCAACATATTACTAAGTTGACGAGGAACCAGCCTACTCTAGACATTGGGCTGAAGCAGTCTTTGGTCCATCGAATGTTGAGTGTTGAGCTGTGACTATCAGGTGCAAGCTTGGACAAAAAATTGGAAGATAGACAGTTGCAATATCAAGTAAAACTTGATGAGAAATTAGTGCCCAATGATACCATTATTAGATAATAAACACCATAAGACAAAAGCAAATAGATTTTCTAAAAAATCTATAGAATATAAAACATATTTCTTCAAAACCTTAAAAAACCTAATCATAAAACTAGGGCATTCATCTAGTAAAAAAAAAAAAAGTGTCAATGTGAAGAAAGAGAAATGTGTTGACGAATATATTCTCTATAATAATACTACTATTCTAGTGAGATCTTCAAGTTCTAATTCAATCTAGGGTTTTATCATAAAAACCTTCTTCAAATTGTATCTTTAATCTTCAATACATCTCATTTGCTAGCTCCAAAAATAAATTTTATCAAGAGAATCTAGAAGAAAACAAATACTACTAGTTAAAGCAATTGAATAATGAAGATTTGCATTCACTCTAATAACATGTTACTTTTTGTAGTACTTTATTAAAATAAATAGAATCAAATATTACCCAATATTGATTAACAAAAGGAATACACATAACAAAATAAAATATAAAATATGATGGGGTGTTAATGGACACCAAATAATATTCATTGTATAAAATGAAATTATTGTTAATCTAATGATAATAAAAAAATTATTATGAAGGGATATTTACACCCAAATACATGATGTCTTTAGTTAAAACTTGTCAAACCGACCCTCAAGAATAAACTATTTCAAAAAATTATAGTACCTTTCTCGAAGTTGGTCATGTACAAATAGCTGGTCATGGGGAGAAGCTTAACCACCACATATTCTAATATTTTACTAATTTTTGTTGATTCGTTATGGGGTATAAGTGATCCCATAAGCTCATCAAACTCTAACTTCATTAAAATGTTACTTCAGTAATTATTTCACAAATATTCTATTTCAATATAATTATCCTCAACACTTTTTTGACAACATCTCCTTTTGTTCTTTCTCCCTCATAGAAACTTATTTTATGTACAATATCATGCACCATTACACAATAGTCTACCACATTAGTATAGCCTTTTATTCTTGGATTTTTATATTATATTTAATGTATATAACTTCACTAATTTCACTTTAATAGACCATTGATAGAGTGTTATTAATGTGTCATGTCTTATTTAGTAGTCTTAACACACACAACTCATGGAAAAATATGTGTATCAAAATTTATTACATGTATTATAAAGCTAAGGCATCTTTTATTTATGCTTCATACTTATTTTTTGTGACTTGCAAAATACTCCAATTTACTAGTTTCATGTATCCATGCTTCACAAATAATCTATGCATCCTTTGTAATAAACAAAATGGTTATCTTTATGCACCAATAATCATAATTTTTTTAAAATTTTGGGATGGACAATGAAGCATTACCATCATCCATTATAACAAAAATAAATTTATGCTGTTACAGATTTGGAAATCAAAATTTGGATAAGATTGTTAAGAATTATCCTATAATATTTGGTAGAAAAGTTAGCATGAAAGAGATTGTGCTAGATTTTGTTTCTTAGGTTAATAAGGTCTTTGAAACCTTTAGGTAATTGGTCCTTACCCCCATTTAATTTGTAAGGTCTTTTAATCATAACCATGATAATCTCTTAGGTAATTTATATTTTTGTACTTTACTTTAGCTATAGTATAGAGGTGGACTACATGATTGTAAATTTAATGGAGTTATATTAGGGTATTGAGAAGGCAAGGAAACAATATCAAATGTTGATATCATCCATGGGTGGACAATTATTTTCTAGAGGAGATGAAGCAAAAAATTAAAGATAAATTCCATAGTGAATATGCATTATAGTTGGCTACTAATAAGATAGAACTTCTACATATGCAAACTCTAGATTTCCCAACTTCCAAGAAAACCATGTAAGTTAACTAAATTGTAATTTTTAATGCTTGAAGGACACTTTCTAGTTTTTAGACTTAGATACTTTTTACTATTAGTTTATTTTGGGTTTTCTAGGTTATATAACAAAAAATCCTTTTGTGATTGACATAAAAATTTTGATAGATATAATTATACTTGTATCTTTTCTATATTATTTTTTGAAATTTTAAAAGAATAACCAAAACAAAAGAACAAATTATTTATAAGATATTGCAATTATAATGTTTAATAATTCAATAGTATGTAAAAATAAAGGACCTATTTTAATGGCTGTGATTGGAATACTGAAAAAGGTAAAGGCCAACGTATGCGGATCGTAGTACTGGACACAAATAATAACCTTTTAGTTCCACATACGTTAGAGTTTCATGCGGATCAATAGTTTCCAAAAAGCCTTTAAAATGTGAGCTGTCATACAACATAATGGGGCACAGTAGTTTCCAAAAAGACTTTAAGATCTTAACTGTCACACAACTTATTTAGAACATATGATTGTTTTAAGGAGAGTTATGGCTTTATCAATAACACGCAAAAAGTTCCTTCCTGCCTATTCCAGCATTTATTCGTACACATCGTTATAAAGATTGTAACCACGAGGGATCTTCAATGAATTTGTTAAATATTATATAATCTGGTTCTACGACTCGTTAGCAATAAACATTGGGAGTTTGAAGATTTGCTTAAAATCTGGGTACGCGTTGCTAGCAACTTAAAGTGTTTTCTAATTGTTTTTATAAAGTGTATTTTAATTGTTTTTATAAAAATATTACTAATGGTTTATTTCAGGGAAAGGACCCTATTGTTATGGAGACAAAGACTGTGATTCCAAGTATACAAATAAAAATCCCTACTTAAATAAGCATTAAATAATACACAAGGTGCACAAGATAATCATACACCGAGTGAGTTTGGATGAAAATTATTGAAAGAACTACAACGTATTACAAAGGTTGATATGTTCCGGTACATAACAGATATAAACATGGTACTGAACTAGAATACATTTCCACAAATAGCGAGGACAAAAATGAATGGCTTCTCCCCATACTGACTAATTAGGTAAATCTAGTATTCAATATCATGGCTTGGTATGCGAGTAAATATAATCGCTGTCTTCATACTGACGATTACCACACTCTGAAGCCTTGTCCCCGGAGGGTGAAATTTCAGCTGCTGTGTCCTGCACCATCATTGCCACAAAATTTTGTTAAGTTATACATATTTTTTTAAAATATGATCATAATAATATAGTATAACTAAAAATATTATTTTAATCTCTATTGTATTTTAACCCAAAACAAAAATCAGAATCAAGTATTCAACTTTTATGTTCATAGTTTACATTATTGGGAGTAACTTTGCTGGGAAGTGGCTGATAGTTTGACACCGTAACTTGATTCTTCTGTTCATCTACAAAACAACACAACAAAACCAAGATTTCAAAAGACAATACAAATTAATGGGTGATACAAGGTTAGAGCTCACATGAAAATATATATATATATAACTCATAAGATGGTTGCTTTACCTTGTTCAAGCAGCCTACGCGCAGCAGAATGGTTTGCTAAAATCAGTATGAAAAGAAGAAACAAGAAAGTGGAAACATGGAGCTTCTTCATTGTGATGGTGTTGAAGGAGAAAAAATTGGATTCAAAGTATGTGGACATGGTGGCTAATGAGGGGAAGATTGGTATATTTATAGGACGAGACTTTGGCATTGGCATGATTTGGAGGGCAAATTTTTCTAGTTAGATCAATTGTCAAAGTCTGCAACTTTCTGGTAGATAAGAGTTTGAATAATGTTGCACAGATTGGTCAAATGCAGAATTGAGATCTCCCCGTGAATAGGGGCTTGGAATTTTTGGCCACTGATAGCTATGTGATCGCATTATATCTAAAAATCGTACAAATTTGCTCCGATATTCAATGGGAAACAATAAATAATAGATTTGATTTCCAGCTTTCTGATGGGGATTTGAGCACGGTGACATGCTGGATCTGCTTCATCAACGCCAAAGAAAATTAATTGTCAATGTCCTGACTATTTTTTCCGGGTCAAACGACGAAGAAGTTTCGTCTCAGGTAAGGTATTGTCAGATTTTCCATTTCCCACGCGTTCTTACCAATAAATTGAGATCCACTTACATTCTTTTTTCTTTTGTGTATATTTTTTTAAAATATATGCACGAATTAAGACAGTGATCAGTCCTTCAACATGAAGAGTGACAAGTCAATGTTGTGCGGGTAGAACGCATACATCAGATGTGACACCTTTGAACTATGCCCACGCCATTGCAAATCTGTTCAGAGCGAATTTTATTTCTGCATGACGAGAGTGAGAATGGCGTCTCGGTCCACTGCTATATGATGTGTTTTGTTGGCCATGATATTTTCATGGAGCCTTCTCAGCGGTGTTAATGGTGAAGGATTATGTGGCGACCATTGAGCTACCGACCGTGGTGGGCCGGGAGGTGGCGGTCCTGTGGGTGGCGGTGGTCATGAAAGCGGACATGTTGGCAGCGGTCCAGGCGGTGACCACGATCCCCGCCATGGTCCGGGAGGCAGATTCGGCGGTCCTCCTGGCGGTGGCCACGGCCCTGGTAACTGAACGGCTTATAACGGCAAGGGAAGTCAGACCGACAGCAAATAAAGTTTGCCTATGAATTAGCTAGGACGCTAGTAGAAAGAAACTAATAGTAAATAGTAACAGTAATAATGCTGGTTTCGGTCATGACCTAGATGGGAGTGGTATATCTAGTATAGGGTGGGTTGGTCATTGTCTAGAACCAGGCTTAAAAAATTTGTAACGCAAGAATCTATTATTATAACGATAAGATATTATTTTCGGAAATGATTGTTGTGGGATTCCGTTACGTTACAATATTATTATTTCTTAATTATTATTCTTCTAGTTGTAATTATCAAAATTTATTGACAATTTTTTTTAACGGTAATATATCAGTTTCTTCCAAATGGAGCGAAACGGAGCGGAGCAGAACTCGAACAGCGCAGGAGTTTGAATTTTGAATCTAGTCGAAGCGGAGTTTGAATTTTGAATCTAGTCGAAGCGGAGTTTGAATTTTGAATCTAGTTGAAGCGGGAAAGGAGGCAGCCCTGGTAGTGGTCACGGGTTAGCCCGAGGAGGACATGGGGCGCCCGATTCTGTTTCTAGTCTTCCTGAGGAGGATGGCGGGCAGGAAGGGACAACTGATGAGGATGCTGCAGAAGACCCCCTCGGGAAACCTCCCGACGGGCCCAACTCTCATGGGACCCCTTGTGAGAGGTTGGGCCCAAATGCTTCGTTCGCGGATAAAGTCAGGGGGAATACCCATCAAAGTCACTCAGACTCCTCACCAACCATCGGTACTTTCTCTGATGACTGTAAAGAGCTGAACTTCCCTGAAGATTTCATGATAGAGGTGCTAAGTAAGTAATCCCTGTCCTTGGTGGGAAAGCTCATTGGATCGAGACCTAATATCGAATCCATTCGCCATTGGGCGATGGCCAAGTGGAAGCCTGAGGGCCACATGGAACTCGTTGTTTTGACCCACGGGTTTTTTCTCATACGGTTGAACAATGCGAACCATACAGCTCAGATTCTAATGGGAGGGCCTTGGTTCTTCGGGTGAAGACCCCTTTTTGTTATGCGATGGAACCTTGGTTTCAACCCAGGAACACAAAGTATCAATTTGGCCCCAATTTGGGTCAGACTTCTCGAACTTTTGTTTCAATTTTGGGATGAGAAATTTATTCGGAGCATTGTGCATGATGTTGGTGATTTGGTAGCCTTTGACCCGACCACCAAAGCACAGTCCCAATTGCCTTATGCCCACTTTTATGCAATGGTGAATATGGAATCTTAGGTCCCGATGTTTATTGATCTAACTTATGGGTCATACCGTTGGATACAGGCCTTCGAGTATGAGAATAAACTTTCCTTATGTGTGGGGTGCCAGAAGCAAGGACATTTAAAATCTTAATGTCCCATGGACAAGAAAAACCTACAGCCAAAAGAAGTGATAAGCAGTGTATACAAGAGCGAAGATCATTCGGAGGAGATGTGCTCATCCCTCAAAAAAAAGTTCATGGAGTCCGCACTGGTGGGAGGCACCCTAGGAATTTCAACATTCAAAATGAGGACCACAATATGCATTTGTGGAAAGAGTAAGGGAAGCAAAAAGAAGTTCCACCTAAATCATCATCGAAAGGGTAAATTTGCAATACCCATGAGGTATTTTCTCTCTTTGCTAACCAGTTTGAAATTCTTACAGATAAAGATAGTGAACTTCCTTTTGAAAGGTTTGTTGTTGAAAGACTTCCCCATCCTGACCCATCCCTTGCAAATCAAGGCATTCCTTCCAAACCCATTATTTCTTAGGAAATCTTAGAAATCCCTCAAAATCCCTTCCCTTCCTCCTCCCCTCGACCATCCACCTCCACTGCTACCTCTGCCCCATCCCCTATTCCTTCTAAATCCTCTTCGCTCCCGCCCACCACTGCTGATACCTCCACCCCCACATCCCCCTTACCCTCCCCCATCAACCCCCTGCATAAAACCATCTTTGTCTCTTCTCCACTGGTTTCTCCTATCAAACCTGCCTACCCCCACCCGCCCCAACTTTCTTCCCCCTTGTTGCCTTCCCCTATGTAATCTCATTTGCGGGAAGAGAGATCCCCCTTTGAAGCTTTTTCTTTGGGTTCTCCTTCTCTTGCCCTTGTCTTTTTTGGCATGGCAAACCTTCAAGTCCCCCCATGAATAACACTAGAAGTCATAAGAAACCCCAATGTGATGTGGGTACAGAAAGAAGACGGGGTCAACCACCCAACCTAGATTTCAAGAAAAAGTAGATGACAAATGACATTTCTAATGGCATCCAAACAACATTACTATCTTCGCTATCTCCACCCAAATATATGTCTAACAAAGAAGGTAAAAGACCCAAACCCCTGCAAGCGAAAGGGGGTAAGAAATCCACTTCAAAACCTTGCAAATGAAGGTCCTATCTTGGAATGCTAGAGGGCTCAACGGAGCAATAAAACAAAGAGTATTTTCTTCTCTGATAAATGATATGAGACCCTCAATATTTATTGTCTAGGAAACAAAGGTAGAAGAACCAAACATAGACAAGGTAGTTAAATCAGTGTGGAATAATTGCAAGTTTATAGCCAGCTCTGCCCATGGTGCTTCAGGAGGGTTGCTATGTCTATGGGATCCAAAGAAAGTTACTGGAGAATTGATATCAAAAAGTGATAGAGTTATTAATATCCTCTTTAAATGTAATAAAACCAAAAAATAGTGGGTTATAACAAATATCTATGCTGCAAATAATTTTGATGATCGACTTGGCATGTGGGATAGTCTTATGCAAATGCGTTTATCCTTTCCCTATCATGAATGGATGGTGGTAGGTGACTTTAATAATCCATTGTATCCCACTAACAAATATGGAGGTACCCCAATTGCCCCAAGGAGTTATGAGCATTTTGTTGATTTCATTGACTCTAACAAATTCATGGACATTGAGCTCCAAGATTCATTTTTTACTGGACCAATCAGTGCATAGGATACCAACTCATACAAATGAGACTTGATAGAGTTCTGATATACAGATAAGCAATTCCATTTTTTGGTGATGCTACCTTGTCGTCCCTACCAAGGATAGCCTCTGATCATAACCCACTTCTCTTAGAAATTTCTAGACTGGATAATAATTTTAGACCTCCATTTAGGTTTGAGTCCATGTGGCTTCAGCATCCGTAGTTCAAGATAAAAATCATTGAATGGTGGAGTCAACCTGTTGATGGTACGAGTGTTTTTGAAGTCTATATGAAACTAAAAATTCTTAAGCTTCAGCTCAAAAAATGGAATAAGGAGGTATTCAGGAACATTTTTGAGTCGCGACAAGTAATCTGCTCCTAACTAAAAGAAATTGAAAATTTGGTTCAATTTGGCAATGCTACTGATGAAGTTCTAAGACAAGAGAAGATATTGTTAGTAATTTACACACACATATATATAATATATATATATATATATATATATATATATGTAAATATAAATATAAATATATATATATATATACATATATGTATACATATAATAAGTTGAACTTCCCTGAAGATGTCATGACAGAGGTGCTAAGTAAGTAATCTCTGTCCTTGGTGGGAAATTTCATTGGATCGAGACCTAATATCGAATCCATTCACCACTATGCGATGGCCAAGTGGAAGCCTGAGGGCAAAATGGAATTCGTTGTTTTGACCTGTAGGTTTTTTCTCATACAATTGAACAATGTGAACGATATAGCTCATATTCTAATGGGAAGGCCTTGGTTCTTTTGGTGAAGACCCCTTATCATTATGCGATGGAACCTTGGTTTCAACCTAGGCCCACTAAGTATCAATTTGACCCCAATTTGGGTTAGACTGCCTGAACTTCCCTTTTAGTTTTGGGATGAGAAATTTATTCGAAGCATTGCACATGTTGGTGATTTGGTAGCCTTTGACCCAACCACCAAAGCACAGTCCCGAATGCTTTATGCCCACTTCTATGCAATGACGACTATGGACTCTTAGGTCCTGATGTTTATTGATCTTACTTATGGGTCTTACCTTGGATACAAACCTTCGAGTATGAGAATAAACTCGCCTTCTATGTAGGGATCCAGAAGCAAGGACATTTAAAATCTCAATGTCCCATGGACAAGAAAAACTTGAAGCCAAAAGAAGTGATATGCAGTGTATGCAAGAGCCAAGATCATTCGAAGGAGATGTGCTCATCCATCAAAAAAAATGTTCATGGATTCCGCACTGGTGGAAGGCACCCTAGGAATTTCAACATTCAGAATGGGAACCACAATATGCATTTGTGGAAAGAGAAAGGGAAGCAAAAATAAGTTCCACCTGAATCATCATCCAAAGGGTAAATTTGTGATACCCATGAGGTATTTTCTCTCTTTGCTAACCAGTTTGAAATTATTACAGATAAATATAGTGAACTTCCTTCTAAAAGGTTTGTTGTTGAACAACTTCCCCATCCTGACCCATACCTTGCAAATCAAAGCATTCCTTCCAAACCCATTATTTCCTAGGAAATCTTAGAAATCCCTCAAAATCCCCTCCCTTCCTCCTCCCCTCGACCAGTATGTCCTAATATATAAAAGGAATCAAGCCAGCTAAACCTCCCATAATTGAATGGCATATCATCATGGTATTTATTTACATCATCATTTACCAAAAAAAATGTCATAGGAGGGATTGAAACCTAGGATATCCCATGTCATAACGGGTTTAGCTAGCCAACCCTCCAAGTACAAATCTTTGGAGGGAAGGATTGGCTAGAAAAAATAAACTAATGTTTATCATAAAATGACCTCTTATACATACCCAATGTTAGGCCTACACCCTGCTAACATAAGTTCAATCATGCTAAACCACCAATGCAAGGAATATCCCCTAACATTCTAGGGAATATTCCTTTATTAAATTTAAATTTTAAGAAAAACAAAATAAATGGTAGTTTATTTTAAACAAAATTAGAGTATCTAGAGGTAAAATAGAAAAAAATATTAATTTAGAACCCTTCTAAAATTTCTCAACAAATCTAGTAATGTTGATGGCTTATCCATATACATTATGACTTTTCCTACACATCTATTTTATTGAACACAACCAATGTGCTTGTCCTCTCAATCCTATGTAGTAGAAATTTTGTGGAATCATTTGTAACCTTCTTGAGTGCCTTAGATAGGTATTTCATAAGCATGGAATCCTATCCATACTTGTCTAGAACTAAGGATATATCTAAAAAAATTCAATATCTTTGTTTCTTGTTTCATGACAACCAAGTAATATACCCTCTCATGAGTACTATTATTAGACAAAAAATACCACAAGAGGAAAGAAAATAATTTTTTTTGAAAAATTTATAAAATATAAATGATATTTTTTAAGAAACTCAAAAAATCTAATCCTAAATAAAGGGCATCCATCTAGTCACTAAACCAAAAAAGGTCTTTAATAGTGACTAAATTAAGGTAGATTTTTATGGTAGTAAAAAACCACCCTAATAGATCCTAAGAGGGTGGTTTAAAACTGCCCTCTTAGGGTAACCACCCTCTTAGGATCACCATAATAGGGTGATTTAAAGCCACCCTCTTAGGTCAACCTAAGATGATAATTTAAAATCGTCGTCTTAGGTTCACCTAAGAGGGCAGTTTTAAACTGTTCTCTTAGGGCTAAGAAAGTAGTTTTAAACAATCCTTTTAGGGCTAAGAGGGAATTTTTAAACCATCCTCTTAGGGTCACTTTTAAAAAAAATCTTCCTACCCTCAACTGGATTCTCTATTTAGCAAAATTTGCATTTCATTTCTTTACGGATCTTTAATTTACCTTAATTGGATTCTCTATTATTCTCCCATTCTATACAAGTGAGAGGAACAAGGTATTCGATAGGGCATAGAACACAACAATTCTTGAGGAAATAGAAGACCATTTGTAGGTTCTTGATCACCCATTTTATAGATAAACTCATTGATGTTTTTTTGTAGGATATTCTTTTGTTGCTTTTTTTGGCTCTTGATATTTTAGGATTTTTTATCCATTTCAATCGTAGTTTATGATGTCAGTAAATATTGGTTTTGACTATGTGTTTTTTATTTTTATTTTGGTCTTTTGGATTGAATTTTGGCTAAGAAGGGATAGGATTGCTTGCTTTTTTATATCTTAAATTCTCCCATGCAATGGTGGTTTATTCGATGGCTCAGGTTAGGATTTTGGATGAAGGTTTTATAATGGTGGTTTGGGTATGGATAGTTGATTTGATGTGGGTTTTGTAGTGGTAGACTTGGGTCGGTCTTGGTTTACTATTATTAAAATATAAGTGTAGGGCTTCTTTATATTTTATACAGTGAGGTTTATTTTGCTTTGCTAGTATAATTAGGGTACATAATGATCCATAAATTTTATACAATTTGACATCTTATTATGATGGATAAATTTTTAATAATATTCTTGAAAGTGTTAAACCTCTCAATAACTTCATCCTTAGTGTATATAGTGTACAACCACACATATCTAGAGAAATCATCAATAAAATAAGTAAGTATTTATTTTCAAAAAGAGATTGTATACCTATAGGTCCAAAAATATCACTATGCATAATATTCAAAACATGATATGCTCTCTTAGCATATTTTTTTGAAAAATATATACTATGCACCACTTGGAGGAGATATATTTGGAAGCCATATGATGTTGGCTCATGATTCTAAAGGAACCATAGATAAGAAGGCCAAGCCTATGATACAATTTTTACTCTCATTATGAGCATATTTAGCCATAGCAGCGATGTTTTTATTGCTAGAAATAGTGTAAGAGATAGATATTTCTCCAAAATTATACATGTAATTAGTCACATCACAAAACCCAAAAGTAATAGTTTTGAACCCACTCTCTATAATCTTGATTACCCATCAATGGGTCATGTAGGATAATCTAGAAAATACAATGAAACAACTAAAAAATTAGAAATTATCTAATATATTTTAAACACATTATTGAAGATAGTACTAAGCAATTCAATGTTTCTTTCTTTCTCGAATAGTTTTTATCCTTCTCTTCTTTCCTTGGATATTACTCTTGTAAATTTGGATATCTTCTTATAGTTTATTGAATAGATTGATGTACTCATCAATGATATCGAATGAGGCCGAGGATAAGGTTTGAAGACCAACAACTAATCTACTAATTTATATGGAATTAATTTAATCACACTACCCCTATAATTTGTCAAGTTCTTTAAGATCAATGTTACTACTAATATGTGTTTTTACATCCCTATAAATGATAATGACACCACAAGCCTCATACTTATACCTATAAATTTTCTTCACTTATTCAAAATTAGTTTCATGAGGTTCGTCATTCATATTTTTGAGTAACCACTTGCTTTAGAGTAGAGCTTCAATTTTGATATTCCAAGTAACATAGTTTTGATAGTAAAAGAGGGTACATAATGATCCATAAATATTATACCATAATACATAAACATGCATGCAATTGTAAATATGATTTTAAAAGTTAGGCTAAATATAATTCATATACAAATTTTATGGCTCCTAGAAGTGTTTCCCTCAAATAACAAAAAATACCTCCAAAACCATTGAAAAATTACAAACTTTATTAACTATAATGAATGAGAGGTCATCATGTGTCCTTATGTGAGTGGCTAATGGGATGCTAAGCATACATTTATTGTGCAACATACTAGATAATAAAGTGATTCCACTTGTTATGGTTTATTTTACTATAATCTGGTCTAGAAACCAAGTTTTGTTTCTTATTATGTTCTAATTTACTCTAAAATTTATGTGTCACCAAATCTATTACTAACTATGTGAACTATTTTTCAAGTTTTATGAATTTTATGAATTGGTATATTGTAATTGGTTTAACCCATATTTATAAATGTGAATTCACATATGTCCTACCATGTCAACCATGTTTTTCTAATCAAATCCAATCATGTCATCATCTATGTTAGATCTAGATTCTACGACATATTGCATCATGACTTATGCTATGTCATCAACTATATTAGTGTGTCCTTCAACTTCCATATCATCTATATGGACTACCATATATAATCTAAGGATTCATGCATGTGCTAGAAAGGTATCTATATAGATCGTCATATTAGTTTCCATGCATTACCTCAAAATTCAAGTACTAACTACCACCTTAGCTCTATCAATTCCCATGTGAATAATACAAACTATCATATGGTATATATAATCCTACCATATCATCTCTAGGTTTCATATCATCAAGACCTACCACATCATCACGAAGCACCATATCATCATAGAGTTTGTTCATGTTATCATTTACCAAAGTGAATAGAGTGGGAGGGACTAAAACTTGGGACCTCCCATGTCCCAAAGTCTTAAAGGGATTGACTTAGCCAACCCTTAAAGCACTAAGTAAAATGTGTGTCACATCATCAATAGGTAGCATGTTATCAAGAATAGTCACGTCATCACTAAGTGGCATATCATCATAGGGTTTATTAACATTATCAATTACCAGAAGAAAATGGTATGGGAGGGATTCAATCTTAGGAACTCCCATGTTCTAAATTCCTAAAGGGTTTTATCTAGTGAACACTCCAAGTGCTAAGCTTGAGAGGGAAAGGATGGATAAAAAGATAAACTAAATTTTATCATCAAATAACCTCCTATACATACCTTGTGTTAGGCCTATGTCATGGTAGTACATGTGCAAACATGCTAAATCCCCATACCAAACCACCACACCAAGGAATATTCACTAAAATATTCTAGGGAATATCCCTTTATTTAATTTGAAAGATGAGTAGTGTTTGTTTTAAGCTAAATTAGAGTAACTATAGGTAAAATCACTAAAAATATTAATTTAAAACCCTTATAATTTTTTTGAGAGAATATTGTAATGTTTATGGCTTATCCATATATATATTATAGTTTTCCCTACACATCCACTTTATTGAACATAACCAATGAGACCATCATCTCAATCTTGTGTAGTAGAAATATTGTGAGACCATTTTTGTAACTTTATTGAGTGTTTCAAAGAGATGTTTTCTAAGTATGGAAGCCTACCCATGACTTCTCTATTACAATGAATCTATCTAAAAATTTTAGCCTCTTATTTTCTTATTTCTTGGAAACCAAGCAATGTACCATCTCATCAATACTATTATTGGATAATAAACACCATAAGACAAAAGAAAATATATTTTCTAAAAAATATATAAAATATGATGGGGTGTCCATGGACACCAAATAATCTTCATTGTAGAAAATGAAATTATTGTTCATCTAATGATAATAAAAAAGTTAGTATGAAGAAATATTTACACCCAAATACATGATGTCTTTATGTTGAACTTGTCAGCCTAACCCTCAGGAATAAAATATTTTAAAAAATTATAGTACCTCTCTCAAGGTTTACATTGTCTCAAATGGTAAATTTAAGGAATTCAAGATTAACCACCACATATTCTAATATTTTAGTATTTTTTATTGATTTTTTATGGGGTATAAGTGATCCCATAAGCTCATCAAACCCTAAATTCATTAGAATATTATTTTAATAATTATTTTATAATTATTCTACTTCAATATCATTATCCTAAACACCTTTTTGATAGCATCTCCTTGTGTTCATTCTCTGTCATAGAAACTTATTTTGTATACAATATCATGCACCCTTACACACTAATCGACCATATTAGCATAGCATTTTATTCTTGGATTTTTATATTCTCTTTAATGTATATAACTTCACTAATTTCACTTTAGTAAACCCTTGATAGATTGTTCTTAAGGTGTCATGTCTTCTTTAGTAGTCTTAACACACACAACTCATGGGAAAATATGTGTATCAAAAGTTGTTGCATGTATTATAAATCTAAGGTATCTTTTATTTAGGTTTCATACTTATTTTTGTGACTTATAAAATACTCCAATTTGTTAGTGTCATGTATCCATGCTTCACAAATAGTCTACTCATCCTTTGTAATAAAAAAAATAGTTATCTTTATGAACCAATAATCATAATTTTTTTAAAATTTGGGATGGACAATGAAGCATTACCATCATCCATTATAAGAAGGACAAATTTATGCTATTGCAGATTTGGAAACCAAAATTTGGATAAGATTGTTAAAAATTATCATATAATATTTGGTAGAAAAGTTAGCGTGAAAGAGATTGTCCTAGATTTTGTTTCTTAGGTTAATAAGGTCTTTGAAACCTTTAGGTAATTGGTCCTTACCCCCCATTTAATTTGTAAGGTCTTATAATCATAACCATGATAATCTCCTAAGTAATTTATATTTTTCTACTTTACTCTAGCTACAATATAGAGGTGGACTACATGATTGTAAACTTAATGGAGTTTTATTAGGTTAATGAGAAGGCAAAGAAACAATATCAATTGTTTTTCTCATCCACTGCTTTATGGATGAGAGTGAACAATTATTTTCTAGAGGATATGAGGCAAAAAATTAAAATAAATTTGATAGTGAATATGTGTTATAGTTGGCTACTAATAAATTAAAACTTGTAGATATCATTCAAAATTTCCCAACTTCCAAGAAAACCATATAAGCTACTATGTTGTAATTTTTAATGCTTGAATGACACTTTCTAGTTTTTAGACTTAGATACTTATTACTATTAGTTTATTTTAGGTTTTCTAGGTTATATAACGAAGGATTTTTAATGCTTGAATGAGACTTTCTAGTTTTTAGACTTAGATACTTATTACTATTAGTTTATTTTAGGTTTTCTAGGTTATATAACGAAGAATCCTTTGTGTGATTGATCTAAAAATTTAGATAGATACAATTATACTCGTATCTTTCTTCTATTATATTTTAAATTTTAAAAGAACAAATTATTTATAATATATCGCAATTATAATGTTTAATACTTCAATAGTATGAAAGAAAAAGACACCAATTTTTATTGTTGTGATTGGAATGGTGAAAAAGGTAAAGGCCAGCATATGAGAATCGTTGTACAGGACACAAATAATAGCTTTTTGGTTCCACATACGTTAGAGTTTCATGCCGAACAATAGTTTAAAAAAAAAACCTTTAAAATCTGAACTGACATACAGCATCATGGGAGACAATAGTTTCCAAAAAAATACTTAAATAGTTTCCAAAAAAAAAGACTTTAAGATCTAAACTGTCATACAACTTATTTCTAACATATAATTGTTGTAAGGAGAATTATGGCTTTATCAATGACACGCAAAAAGTTCCTTCCTCTTGAGCCTATTGGAGCATTGATTGGTACTTTCGTTATAAAGACTGTAACCACAAGCGATCTTGAATGAAGTTGTTAAATATTATATAATCTGCTTCTAAAAAGTCGCGACCCGGCAGCAATAAACATTGGGAGTTTGAAGATTTGCTTAATATGCTAGCAACTCAAAGTGTTTTCTACTTTTTTTATAAAGATGTTCTAGAAGTGTTTTCTACTTTTTTTTATAAAGATGCTGTTAATGTTTTTTTTTTAGTAATTTAATTTCAAATTTCAAGGGAAAGGCTCCTATTATGTCGATCAAGACTCTGATTTTAATTATACCACTTATTGTACATCATAAAAAATAACGGTGCATGGATTTGCACAAAATGACGTTCATGTTAGAGACAATTATACTCGTATCTTTCTTATTAATAGTTTTTCGAGCGAATCTCACCAAATTAATAAATAAATAATATAGATCGAATCACCAAATAGCTGATCGCCAACTCGCCAATTCTGACCACAGCAAAATCAAAAGAGCCATTGATGTTCTAGAAGTGTTTTCTACTTTTTTTATAAAGATGTTCTAGAAGTGTTTTCTACTTTTTTTTTTATAAGGATGCTGTTAATGTTTTTTTTTTAGTAATTTAATTTCAAATTTCAAGGGAAAGGCTCCTATTATGTCGATCAAGACTCTGATTTTAATTATACCGCTTATTGTACATCATAAAAAATAACGGTGCATGGATTTGCACAAAAGACTCTGATTTTAATTATACCACTTATTGTACATCATAAAAAATAACGGTGCATGGATTTGCACAAAATGACGTTCATGTTAGAGACAATTATACTCGTATCTTTCTTATTAATAGTTTTTCGAGCGAATCTCACCAAATTAATAAATAAATAATATAGATCGAATCACCAAATAGCTGATCGCCAACTCGCCAATTCTGACCACAGCAAAATCAAAAGAGCCATTGATGTTCTAGAAGTGTTTTCTACTTTTTTTATAAAGATGTTCTAGAAGTGTTTTCTACTTTTTTTTTTATAAGGATGCTGTTAATGTTTTTTTTTTAGTAATTTAATTTCAAATTTCAAGGGAAAGGCTCCTATTATGTCGATCAAGACTCTGATTTTAATTATACCGCTTATTGTACATCATAAAAAATAACGGTGCATGGATTTGCACAAAAGACTCTGATTTTAATTATACCACTTATTGTACATCATAAAAAATAACGGTGCATGGATTTGCACAAAATGACGTTCATGTTAGAGACAATTATACTCGTATCTTTCTTATTAATAGTTTTTCGAGCGAATCTCACCAAATTAATAAATAAATAATATAGAGCGAATCACCAAATAGCTGATCGCCAACTCGCCAATTCTGACCACAGCAAAATCAAAGAGCCATTGTTAGAGCAGTAATCTAAATCAACTGTTATGCAGGTAAACATCTATAAATAGCCAATGCCATTGCAAATCTATTCATAGCAGATTCTATTTCTGCAAGACGAGAGTGAGAATGGCGTCTCGGTCCACTGCTATATGCTGTGTTTTGTTGGCCATGATATTTTCATGGAGCCTGCTCAGCGGTGTTAATGGTGAAGGATTAGGTGGCGACCATGGACCTGCCGACCGTGGTGGGCGGGGAAGTGGTGGTCCTGTCGGTCGCGGTGGTCATGAAAGCGGACCTGGTGGCGACGGTCCAGGTGGTTACCACGATCCCCACCATGGTCCGCGTGGCGACCATGGTCCTGGTGGCGACGGTCCAGGTGGTGACCACGGGGGAGGTGGCCGTCGTCCTCCTGGCGGTGGCCACGGCCCTGCTAACTGAACGGCTTATATGCTATGGCGACCAGGGACCTGGCGACCGTGGTGGGCCGGGAGGTGGTGGTCCTGTCGGTGGTGGTGACCACGATCCCCGCCATGGTCCGGGTGGCAGATTCGGCGGTCCTCCTGGCGGTGGCCACGGCTCTGTTAACTGAACGGCTTATAACGGCAAGGGAAGTGAGACTGACAGAAAATAAAGTTTGCTTATGAATTAGCTAGGACGTTAGTAGTTAAACAGTAATAATGCTGGTTTCGGTCATGACCTAGACGGGACTGGTACATCTAGTATAGGCTGGGTTGGTCTTTGTCTTGACCAGGCTTAAAAAATTTGTAACGCAAGATTCTATTATTAGAATGATCGGATATTATTTTCAGAAATGATTGTTGTGGGATACCATTACGTTACAATATTATTATTTTTTAATCATTATTCTTCTACTTGTAATTATCAAAATTTATTGACAATTTCTTTAACGGTAAGATATCAGTCTTTTCAGTCTTGAGCCATTTAACTTTTTTTTTTTTTTAAGATTATATTACACTATATTACAATGTATTATTTTTGTGAGTTTTTATTAATGGCATATTTTTGAGTTATTTCCTTCATATTATTGTGTTATTATCATACAGTCATCTTAGATAGCTTTTACATTTTGTGGTTGCATTTCCTATATCATATACCCATCAAAAGCTAACAATTTCATGAGAGGCCAAAATATTTTGAAAAACATAGCTAATATAATCATCATTCCCATCTATCCTTAGAAATTTGAATCTTCCATCTAGATAATTTTCAACAATATTCTTGAATGTATTAAACCTCTCAAAACCCTCATCATTAGTACAAATAGTGTACAACCACAGATATCTAGATAAATCATCAATAAAAATAAGGAAGTACCTATTTGATAAGAAAGATGGTATACCCATAGGTCTGAAATATCACTATGTATGATCTCCAAATGATGTGATGCTCTCCTAGAAACTTATTTTGAAAATGTCTTTTTGTGATGTTTTCTAAATGAACCCCTCACATGCACCATTTGGAGGAGATGTGTATAGCAGCCATTTGATGTTGGCTCATGTTTCTCAAGGAACCATATATAATAAGGCCAAGCGTATGATACCATTTGTTACTCTTATTATTAGAATATGAAGCTATATCAATGACATTTTTATTGCTAGAAAGTATGGAAAAAGAGATAGGTATTTCTCCCAACTTATAAATACGATCAGTCTCATCATAGTAACCAATAGTAATAGTTTTAAACCCATTGTCTATATGCTTAATTATCCATCTATTAGGCCAAAATTCTACTTTCTTATTGTATGAGTAATACAATAAATAGACAAAAGGTTAGGACTAGCATTAGGAACATGGAGTACCTCATCAAATGACAAAGATTTTATGTTAATAAATCCATTCCTTACAAAATGCAATGAAAATTTATCTTCAATTACAATACATTCCTATACATGATTTCTCTTGTAGGTTTCAAGAAGAGGTGGATGTTAAATACATAGAATGAACTACAACATGATCCTATAATATTTTTCCATCAACATTGTTCTCATCATATGCATAGAAGAGTGAAGCAACAACAACCCTCCTCCTTGTTGCTTCCTCAAGTTTCTTCATCAAATTTATTTTAAATTCTTCTTTTTGCCCTTTCTTTTTGTAAAACCCATAATTAGGCTTGTTGAAGGGTTTCTTATCATTTTATTTCGATTTTTTTTGTCTTTTTGAACTTTAGCAACAACTTCTTTTGAATGAGACTAAGTAAAAATATAAATTTCCATATTCCTATCTCTCTTAACCTAATTATTTAAGAATTACTTAAATACCTCATCAATGGGCAGTGTAGGATAATCTATAAAATACACATGAAATATTTTCAAAAAATAAAATTTGCGTAAAGCATTTAGACACATTTTTGAGGATAATATTGAGCAATTTAGTGTTTCTTTACTTATCCAAAGCTTCTTGTTCTTCTCTTCTCTCCTTGGATAGTTCTCTTACAATTTGGATACCCTCTTATAGTTTCTTGAGTAGACTAGTGTACTCATCAATGACATCAAATGAGTCCATGAACAAGATTGCAAGATCAACAACCAATCTACTAATTTATGTGGAATTACATTAATCACACAACCCCTCTAATTTCATAAGCAATACATAGGGATTAATGGTGCTACTAATATGTGTCATAAAGAAAAATGACACCATGAGCCTCATTATTGTCCCTATATGTTATAATATATTACATTATTTGGTACATTCTAATACACCACCTTGGGTACATCCTTACATTAGGAAGAGTGATCTAGATTAGAAGTTATGATTTAATTTATGCAATGTAATAAATTCACAAGTATTATTAAAGTGTGCAAAGTATTTTCTTATTGTAAATGTTCATAGATGTCCATGTGCTTATGTGTCCTTAGAATAATAAGTGGAAGAATCTCTAGAAGAGTGAATGTAAAGAGTGCTACATATGAAGAGTCACATTACATTATATATGTAGTATATATGTATATATAAAGTGATTTGACATGACAAGACATGACTTGATACCTACTTGATACTTTCAGAGCTATTATACTATTTTCATGAGTATTTATTAATGGTAATTTTACAAGTGATTGTTGAAGATATTTATGAGATTTATAATTCTAGAATATTGTCATTATCATATATATTATATTGAAACTTTATTATTGATATTTTGGTGAAATCTATATTAAGTATTAAGAGTCAAAAGCTAATAGTGGTATTAGATCCACAAAAATATTTTAAATTTCATAGGTTTTAATGTTGCAAAGGAGATTTCAACTAGTGAAGGAGAAACTAGTGAAGTTAAGGAAATTACCTCTAGAAAGGAAAACTAGAGAAGTTTGAAGATTTACCTATTCCAAGAATAATTTTAGAATAGAAGGATATTTTAGGTCTTGAAGACAGACCTTGATATTGAGGATATTGGGAGACCCAAGAAGGATGTCCTATTGAAGAAGTTGGTAGATTGAAGAAGAATATAGATTGTATATTGGCTAGAGTCTTTTGATAGGGTTGAGGTAGAACTCGTGAATACTAGGAATCAACACATAATTCTTTCCACTAGTTTGGAGAATAACTAGTGAAGTTTATTCATTCTAGAATTCTAAATATTTTTATGTGTTTGGTTGTTATTGTCTAAGTTTGTTATTGCAGAAAAGTAGACATTGAATATTGGAGATTAAGGACACTCAAGGAGGAGATCTCATTAAACTCTAGAGATTGAAGGCTGCAAATTGGAGAAGTTGAAAAGACCTAAAAGTGGTCATATTGAAGAACTTCCATATTTAGAATATTGAACATTGTAGATTGAAGATTACAAATTGAATATTGAGGAGATCCACATAGGAGGTTTATATTGAAGATAGAATATTGGAAGTAGAGAAGGACTAAGAAAAGGTCCTATTATAGAATTTAGAGGTAGTAGATTTTTTAGATTTAGGAAAGAGATCTCATTTTAGAATTCCTTTATTTGAATGATTTAAGAGACCAATAAAAAGTCTCATTGAATTTTTGAGGAGAAGAATTGAGAAATTACAAAATTAGAAGACCTGAGAAGATTTCTCAAGAGAATTTAGAGAAGAATAAGAAGGCTAGAGAAAGCCTTATTAAATAACTGGAGTGACTATTGGATGAGTTGTAGAGAAATTTAGAGTAATAAGATTGCAAGCAAGGAGATGTTTCTGATAAGAAGTATTTGCGAAAATTATCACCATATAATAAAAATACCAAGAGGAATAATATTTTGGCAAGATGTTTGCCAAATTTTGGAGAAAGAATTTGGATACCTCAAGGTATTTAGATTTTTGAGGAACAAGAAGAGTAAAGGAGATCAAATTCAAAGTCAAAAATTGACAAGGATATTTAAGGAGAATATAAGATTGAAAGAGCCTGAGTTTTGGGAAGTTTAAGGATAATATCAATAGTCTTGAAGACTGAATTGATAGGAGAAGTTTGGAGACTTTTGAGGAAGGATTTGAAGGGTTGCAAGATAGAAATTATAGAAAGTAGTGAGCTGCATTTTGGAGAATATTTGGTAATATTTTGTAGTTCCTTTTACTAGGGGATTGAAGGGGGTAGATATAGATAAATAAGACATTAATTTGGAGTGTTTTATTATAGGTTTTGGGTAATGAAACAATGGAGGAATTGACTACATATTTATAGATTTTTCTGATAGTATTTGGGAAGAATTAATAATTTTATGTTATAGAGTTTGAAGGAATATATTCGGATGATTTTTGGAGCCACAAAATCATATTTTGTTGATAAAATTCAAGGAATATAGAGAGCTACATGTTTGGAGAATTTTTGGGCAGTTTTGAGAAGTGTTAGTATGATGAAAACAATATGGAATTTGAGTAGAAATTAGGTATAAAAATTTGGTAAGTTTTGAAATAGTAAAGTGAATGAGAATAGAGGTGCAAAAATTACAAGTTCGAGGTTGCACGAAGGGTTAATCAAATCACCAAAGAAACTAGTAAAACAAATATCTGAAAGGTATGTAGTATTAGGGTAATATAAGTTTATTGTTTGAGAATTTAAATCAGTTTTACATCAAGTATTTGAGAGCACCATATTAGAATTATTTTAAATTCGAATATAGAAGTTAAAAGGAGTCTTTAAACAAGGGTGTTGATAGCATTTACATATTAAATATACAAGATTGAAACAACAAGAATATAAGATTTTTTTGGAAAGGATAAATAAGAAGAACATAACATTGTTAGTGATGTTTTATAGTTCATAAGAATGCAGATTTATTAAATTTTAAATCAAATACATTAGTTTTGGCAATTTAAAGACCAAGAAAAGGATTAAATATAAAGCAGGCCTTTCAGTATCTAACGAAACTAGATACCCACAATCCATAAGGGAATATAAGATGATCCATTTGGAGTAGAGAGCATCACTATTGCTCAAGGAAGAGCCATCATTATCCATAGGATATATACCTCCATACAACGATGTGTTACCACATTAAACAAGAGGTATCATTATTCAAGGGAGAGCCACCACCATATGAAGCACCACCACAATAAATGAAAGATACCACCATTCGAGGAGAAAGTATCACCACCGTCTAAGGAATATCCACAACCAAAAGTGCTAATCAAAAAATCATATATTTTCCAAGAATCCCAAGTAAATACATTCTTATGTAGGAGTGCAAGTAAATACATTGATAATATGGAAGAATTAGACATTAGGGCAAATTTTAGGCTAACAGATACATTACATCCAAAGGACATGTGTTAGAACATGTAAAGGATAAGCTTACATTTCAAATAAGTGATCAGGTTGAAACAATGTATTATAATCCTCGATGAGTAATGCTCAATATGTTACAATATCATTTTCCCAATCGAGGATACATTATGAATGCTTAAGAAGATGAAATCAGGGTATTGGAAGAGTCTAAGTGCCATGTGGTATGTATAAGATGGAATTTCAACATAGTTGAAGAACTTTAAGCACGCATTTCAAAGTGAGAACATTATTTAAGAATCCAAAGATAGAAGTGTTGAAGCAGATTTTGTAGAGAAGCACTATAGAAGGCATTAATTAAAGGTTGGAACAAAGGTGAAATAGCCTATTCATCTTCATAATGTCAACACTCAATAAGAGCATATTTAGTGCTCACCAACCATAGCTAACACCCATGCGAGACAATTAGACCTGAACAACATGGCATAACATTTTTTCAAGGCCTATAATAAACATTGTGCCACCTAACGAGAATACCAAAGTCTTAGGAAATATATAGTGTCACTTGGCACTTGGATAAATAAAAGAGAATAATATTTATAGATGCTACAAGTAAGAGTGCTCATACAAGAAGCACACCTTCAGTAAATATTGAATGCAAAGAAGTAATGGTGCATTAAAGGAAGGATTAAGATATGTCCATTAACCATTGATTTCATTGTCATACACGACGGTGAAGGAGATACAATGCCTATAGGGGAGATTGAAGTCAAATCAAAACACCCATTTACCTCATGCATCCAGCCTTACAAAGGTATATTTTCACTTAGATTAATATTTTATTTCATTAAGGAGTGATAAGGAGTAGTATATAAGGTTGAAATTATTATCATTTGCATTGAAGATACAAGCAAAATCAACCTTAGTAAACTTGAAAGCAAAACAAAAGGAGTTTATATCCTTAAATAGTATTTCAAAGCATATTAGTTGAAATACAAGTATATTAATATTTTCAATTAATATCATAGGAGATATAAGGGTTTCTACTTGGAAAATTTATTATTATATTGAAAATATCATCAATTTCTACAATTCTAAATTAGGGAGATATAAGGAGTACTAAATCAAATTTTAGTTTATTGGAATTTAGAAACTTGAACCTTTAAAAATTTAACGATAGAGAAGCAAAATTATTGCTTGCTTAAAAAGCGTTGTAATTTGTTGTTTATACTTGTCTCATAGTCACATTAAAGTGATAAAAGGAATCCAACCTTAGAGAACTCCATAAAATTTAAAAGTGCATAGTTCAATAGGAGAAATAAGTTGAAATAGGAGTTGATTATTATCATTCTCAAAAAAATATAAAATCAACTCAATAGGTGAACTAATAGTTTGTAAGCACTTTATCAAGAGTAGAGCATAGTCTAATTACTAGGGAGACATAAATAATACTACAAAACCTAAGTCTTGAAAAGCTTTTTATCAAATTAATTCACATACTCTAAATACTAGGGAGTCATAAGGTAGACTACTTCAAAGGTTATATCAAAACTATTCTCAAAACACTAAGGAACTATAAGAAATTCTACTTCAAAGGTTAAACAAAAAGAAACATGGATGAAATAGTGAGGAATGCATTCAATAATGAGGAACTATTTCATGAAGTAGAATTTTACTTTCAAAACATAATAGATACCTTTGAAGGATACAAACATTTAACCACAAGTGAAAAGGAAATTTTCTTATTATTCCTTAAAGAGACAGAAGAAGGAAATTTTGTGAAATTAACTGGTTAGTTTCATGAATTCCTTTTTAGTGCATGGTGGAATACACAAAAAATAGTTATATTCACATTAGAATAATGTTTGATGATATATCTATCGTTGATTGTTTTTATAAATTGTTCAAAATATAAAATAAAATAGCAATCCTATTCAATACTATTGTGATGATAAACTAACTCATCATGAATATATTCCTCTAGTAGTAATTCAGAAATAAATAAGAAGAAGAAGAAGAAGGAGGACGAGGAACAAAAGGTATGAAAAAAGAGAACAAGATAAATATCCTAATCTAGATACAAACAAAGAGTATAATAAAGAAAGCACAAATACTAAACTAAATGGACAAGATCAAATTAATGAACTAGAATAACCAACATTTGAACATGAAGTTAAAGCTCTCTTAGCAAATACAACATTTGATGACACTAACTACTTACTTGAACATGATACAAAAAGTAGATAAGAAGAATACAAGTTCTAGAACCAAATCAAGATCCATATGGAAGACTAAAATATTCAATTCCAAAATAATTTAATACATGGAGGTGTTAGAGTATATTACATAATTTGGTGCATGTTAATGCACCCCTTTGGATACATAACTAGAGTAGGAGTTTACTTTAGAGTAAAGTTTTTACTTCTAATAATGTAATAAATACACAACTGTTAGAATTTCCAATGATGTAATTGTGTATCTAGTCCACATGTACATGAGTCATAGGAAGAGTCATAGGTAGAGTAAGGGCCAAGGAACCTATATTCCTATATATATGCCTTATAGTGAGTGAAATCAGTATGGTAGATAATATAGAGAGTGCATAGTACATATTACTAATGGAGTACAATATAGCTACTTAAAATATTTTATGTCATGTTCATGTCTTCCATTATATTGCATTGTACTATTTTTGTGATATGTTATTAATAGCGTATTTATGATTTATTGCAAACATTTATCTCTTTATTTTTTTACATATTATTGTGTCATTATCATAATAGTCATCTTATATTGCTTTCTTACATCTTTTGGTTGCATTTCTTGTATCATATACCCATCAAAATCTAAACCTCTCATGGGAAGCCAAAATATTTTGAAAAGCATAGCTAACACACTCGTCATCCTAATATATCTATAGATATTTTATTGTTCCATCTAGCTAATTTTCAACAATATCCTTGAATCTATTAAACCTCTCAAAACCCTCATGGTTAGTACAAATAGTGTACAACCATAGATATCTAGATAGATCATCAATAAAAATAAGTGCTTATTTTTTAAGAGATATGGTATACCCATAGGTCCAAAATATCACTATATATGATATCCAAAGGATGTGATTCTCTCCTAGCAACTTATTTTGAAAAGGTCTTCCTATGATGTTTTATAAATGCACCCCTCACATGCACCACTTGGAGGAGATGTGTATAGCAACCATTTGATGTTGGCTCATGTTTCTCAAGGAACCATATATAATAATTCCAAGCATATGATACCATTTGATACTCTTATTATTAGCATATGAAGCTATATCAACGCCATTTTTATTTCTAGAAAGGATTAAAAAAAAGATAGGTATTTCTCAAAACTTATAAATACGATCAGTCTCATCATAGTAACCAATAGTAATAGTTTTAAACCCATTGTCTATATGCTTAATTGCCCATCTTTTAGGCCAAAATTCTACTTTCTTATTGTATGAGTAATAAAATAAATAGACAAAAGGTTGGGACTAGCATTAGGAACATGGAGTACCTCATCAAATGATAAATATTTAATGCTAATAACTTCATTCCTTACAAAATGCAATGAATATTTATCTTCAATTACAATACATTCCTATACATGATTTCTCTTGTAGATTTCAAGAAGAGGTGGATGTTCAATACATAGAATGAACTACAACATGATCCTATAATATTTTTCTATCAACATTGTTCTCATCATATGCATAGAAGAGTGAAGCAACAAAAACCCTCTTTCTTGTTGCTTCCTCAAGTTCCTTCATCAAATTTATTTTAAATTCTTCTTTTTGCCCTTCCTTTTTGTAAAACTCACAATTAGGCTTGTTGAAGGGTTTCTTATCATTTTATTTTGATTTTTTTGTCATTTTGAACTTTAGCAACAACTTATTTTGAATGAGCCTAATTAAAAATATAAATTTCCATATTCCTATCTCTCTTAACCTAATGATTTATGAATTACTTAAATACCTCATTAATGGGCAGTGTAGGATAATCTATAAAATACACAGGAAATATTTTAAAAGTTGCTTAAAATATTTTAGACACATTGTTGAGGATAATATTGAGAAATTTAGTGTTCCTTTCCTTCTCCAAAGCTTCTTGTTCTTCTCTTATCTCCGTGGATAGTTCTCTTACAATTTGGATACCTATCACAATACTACCTTGGCATACTTTTTTCAATGGTTAGATTCATAATTGACTATGTCTATCTGATGATAAAATGATTAATTATTTATGGATTAGTTTTTGCAAAACATATTGTAAGGAATATTATAATGTATTTTTTGGGGAAGAACTAATGATTTAATGATTTTTTTTTTTTAGGAATATATTTTTATATAAAAAATTATTTCTACTAAGATTTTCTTGTGAGACAAGAATAAGTTTCCGCTTAAAAGGGAAAACATGCTTGTTCACTAAGATTGAGATACTTCAATTGAGAGAATTAATGTGATGTCTAACCTTTGAGAAAAAGGGGCAATATAAATGAATAATCATCTTGTATGCAGATGTCTATCATGAGCTACACAAGGGGAGATGTAATAAACTGGATGCAAGTAGTTTACTAGTTTGCAAATCTCTTTTCAGGTAAAATTTTATCTATATATATATATATATATACATATATATATATATATATATGTATATATATATGTATATATATATATATATATGTATATATATATGTATATATATATATATATATATATATATATATAGTGTATATATATATGTATATATATATATATATATATGTATATATATATGTATATATATATATATATATATATATGTATATATATATGTATATGTATATATATATGTATATATATATGTATATATATATGTATATATATATGTATATATATATATATGTATATAAATATATATATATAATATTTGGTTTATTGTTTCTTTCCTTAATATAACCACGATAGAAGTTTAGTACTATTGGTTTACTGAGTTGGTGACTACCTACAAATGTTATAGAATTTTGAAGTTTTATGGGTTTGTTTGGATACTATACGCTTTATCTAAAGGATTATGCCAAAATAACCACCCCAATAAATATTCTTCAAAGGAAGGGAAAATAATTCAAATAAATGGATAAATGTGATGTAGCTTTTGATCAACTCAAATAAAGACTCACTACATCACCCATACTAAAGATACCAGACCCTCAAGGTACTTTTCTATATGTATAGATGCATTGTTGAAAATCTTGGGAGTGCTTTCATAGGATGATGTATTAGTAGCCTATGGTTCAAGAAAACTAAAATGACATGATGTTAACTATGTAATCCATGATCCTGAACTGGTAATAGTCTTATTTGTTTAGTGACACTACCTATTAGGAAAACCTTTTGAGTTGATAATAGACCATCAAAGCCTGAAATACATAAGGTGTATGGAATTTCTCATTGAATATGATTTTGATATTGAATATCAGGTAGATAAGGTGGATGGAATTTCTCATTGAATATGATTTCGGTATTGAATATATAAAGGGGAGATAAATCAAATTCATTGATGCACTGAGTAGAAGAAGACACATAGCTATTCTAACATACATCCATATTGATTTGATAATACAAATTGGAGAAATGCAATAGGATGGGTTTCACAACTAAATTTGGGAAAAGATAGAAAGAAAACCTGAGGAAAATAAGGATTTCAGCATCAAGCATGGGTTATTGTACTTTAAGGATAGAATAGTAATTCCTATGGTTGGTAATCTAAGGAATATTATAATGAATGAAGCACACAAATATTTGTATTCTTCCCATATAAAAGGGACAAAAAATGAGGGAGAATATGAAGAAAACCTTCTACTAGCCATGGATGAAGAGGGACATACCATAATTTATTACCCAATGCTTGAATACCAGAAAGTAAAGGTAGAAAATAGACATACTATAGGACTATTATATACTCATGAGGTGCCAACATAGAAATGGCAAGTGATTTCAATGGACTTTATTGTATGTTTTTCAAATACTAGATTCCAATATAATGTAATCCTATATGTGGTCGATAGACTAACCAAGGTTACACATTTTATACCCAAAAATAGCAAGGATGATGTCATGGTTGTGGCTAACAGATTTTCCAAATAAATATTTAGGCTTCATGGTTTTTTGGAAGTGATCCTTTTAGATAGGGACTCGAGGTTCACATCCGAGTTTTGGTAAGCTTTACATCGATCCATTGGTACGATATTGAACATCAATTTAGCATATCACCTAGAAATAGATGAGAAAATTGAAAGGCTAAACCAGGTCTTAGAGGACATTCTTCACATGTATTGTATGGATCAAAAATATTAATGGGAATATTACCTACAGTTGGTAGAATTTTTCTACAACAATGGTCAACATACAACCTTAGACATGGCAACATTCAAATATTTATATGGTAGAAGGTGTATAACACCATTGTCTTAGGACAATCCAAAGGATAGGGTGGTGCTTTGACCAGAGATGGTCAAAGAAATAGAGCATCACTTAAGAATAATCATAGAAAGGCATAAAGAAGCTACGGATTGACAAAACAATTATACCGACATTAAGATATCACCAAGATATTTTAAGGTGGTGACAAAGTGTTTATAAGGGTGAGAGCAAGGAAGAGTGATATCAATCCATAAAACTAAATCCTTGTTTTGTGGGACATTTCAAAATTTTAGAGAAGATTGGTCTTGTGGCATACCAACTTGCTTTACGACCTAGTTTATCGAAGACTCACAACACCTTTCATGTTTCATTTTATAGGAAATATGTAGCTAATATTGATCATGTGTGGGACTTTTCTAATTTGCAAATGGTGGATCTAAAGGCCACAAAGGTTCAACCAATAATAATTATTGAATTTCATTCCAAATCAATGAGAAAAGGAACTCTAGAGTAATGCAAAGTCTAGTGGGACCGCTACTTTGAGAGAAATGCTACTTGGGAAAAATTAGCGGACATGCAAAAAAAAATTCTTTCTTCTTTGAAAGTACTATGTATTTGATAATTTATGTGGAACTAAAATGAAACACAGAGGACTATGTTAAGCCTAATTTGGGTAGTATATCATCACCCTCCCTTAGCATACTTTTTTCAATGGTTATATGCATAATTGAAAATCTATATTATGATAAAATGATCGATTATTTTTACATTAGTTTCTGGAAAACACATTATGAGGAATTTTATAATGTATTTTATGAGAAAAAACTAATTATTTCATGATTTGTTTCTCCAGGAATATATTTTTATATGAAAAAAAAATGTTTCTACTAATGGATTTGCTTGTGAGATAGGAATAAGTTTCCTTTTGAAGAGGAAATAAGACTTGTTCACTAGGAGCAAGATACTTCAAAGGAGAGAAGTAATGTGATGTTTAGATTTTGATAAAAATGTGTAATATAAATGAATAATCATCTTGTATGCATATGTCTATCATTAACTACATAAGGGGAGATGTAATAAACTAGAATGAAGTAGTTTACTAGTTTACAAATGTCTTTTTGGATAAAAGTATATATATATTGAAAGGAAAAAATGAATAATTAGTATATTGTTTCTTTCCTTAATACAAACATGATGGTTAAATATTAGGTAAGAGTAACTATACTTCAATGTGTATCGGGTAAACTACATAATTATCTTGTATCCAAGGGCCTTGGTTACATCGACCATAAAGAAGAATATTTTTGTGTGCATAGGAAGCCAACGCATAGGGACTTAGCAATCCTGTGATTTATTTTTAAAGTATGTGAACAAATAGTTTCCATTATGATAACATATTGCTAGCTCTTCAAGGTGGTATTGATTGATTATTGTTGGATCCTATCATGAATGATAGTTAGTGGTACTACACTTCAGGTAGTGAGTCCATAATCATACTTTGGAAAAGTGGGTGATGGGCAGTGAAAAATGGAGGAAGTGATTAATGATTAATGGATATACCAAGAAGATGGGAGAGAAAATGAAAAGTGGGAAATACTGAAGAAAGAAAAGAGGAGATGAGAGATTGGAGAAGTTGGTAGATTGTAGAGATGGAGGTTTACAAAAATTTGGATTAGTGCGGACCAAACCAATTGTGAAATGAGACATTCAAAAATAATATCTCGGGTTAGTTTTTATGAAACTCGTACTTGGTTTTGACAGTAGATCAATATATATGTTATTGCTTAGAAAAATTATTTTATTTTGGATTGTTCAAAAATGTGTGTTGTTCGAGTTTGTGAATATATTATCTCTATGGAACAATGAAATATTCTAGTGAATGTGTGATAGCATGGTATATTTTTTAGTTTTGTAAACTAGTTGGGATGGGTGTTATGTATTTTTTAAACTTGGTAAGTTCATCCTTACTACAAATGACTTGAACTTAACGATTACCTTGCATTCAATAAACAATTGAAGTGTATATTCAAAAAAAGGTTAGGTTCTCAACCTAAGTTGGATTATTGTTGGGTGTTGATTAAAGATAATCTTATTGCACATCTTTCAAGGATAGATCAGGGATAGCGGTAGAATGTGAAGAAACTTTAGGCTTGGGTTCTCCTTCTAGTCAATAGTAGGATAGAAAAATATGATGTTATATGTTTGAGGGTCTTGGAAAATGAATTAACTAAAGAGGTTATGGATGCATATTTAGTAATCCCTTGATTTTTGAATCAATAAAGCATTAACGATACTGATTATAATTCCTTGTAAGCTTAAGATGAATGGAAATAGAACAGACCTTGTATGTTTGAGTAAGGGGTATGGCTAGGATATAAAATAAGGACCCCTTGAATGCAATCATATTTATGACCTATGAAAATTATTATAGTCAAATGTAAGTCTTAATTGGATGTGTTTGGTTATACCTAGTTTTAAATCGATTATCTGTTAGAGGAAAGAATTTTCTAGTGATCTTAGTGTGCAAGAGTTGGAATGATCTAATTATTACATTGGTGGTTACGAGATGTTAGATTAGTGTTTTTATAGAAATGTGATTGTGTGTATATATACATTACTATATTTTGAGTTAAATGATTTGCACTTATAGTAATAGAATCATCTTTAAGTTGTTCTAATAGTGTTATGAGTATTCATATTTTGTGTAATAATTTACGAGCTTGGCTCATGTAGGATGTATATAAATAATGGTTATTGAATTGAGATGTTCAAGATTTTAAAAGTATATATGAAGAAGGGATTTCTTTGTATTATGAACATTTTAGCTTAAAATCTAAAGTCTCAATGCAAGTTAGGGGAACCAACAGAGCATATGAGCTAATGGAAAATATTACATTGTGGTTGTAATTGTAATAAATTTTAGACCAAGAGTAGAGGCTAAATGGAAATATTGGACTCAATATTTTATTCCTTTTATATGAATAGAAATTTTAAATGTTCTATGGCTGGGTTTTCACCTTCAAGTTTCCTAGGATGAATCAATGTGTTGTGGGACTTTTTGTATATGGAGAATTTGATTTATGTTAATGCTTAGTTTTATTATAAATGGATATGGGTATGATTTTTTAAAAAATGAATAATCATTCATGGAAATTATGGTTTATCAATATGCATTTTATCTTGTATGGAAAGCCATGGGATGTTAGTTGGTCATGTGAAATTTGTATTTTTTTTTATTGGTTGAAAGGGTGTTGAAAGGTCCCTGAACCTTGTACAAGAGGTTTTTACATGTTTTCCAAGCCGACCGAGGAGGCCCAAGAGCTAAAGATCAAAGAGAAAGCAAAACACCACACGAGGGAAGGTGTCGCGATATCGCGACCAGTTACGTTTTCGCGGCCCACAGCATAGGGAAAAAGCAAGGAGGAAAAGATGTCGCGATATCGCGACATGTTGCACCGTTGCAGCCAAAGGAGGAAGAGATGTCACGAAATCGCGACAATAAGCAGCATCGCAGCCGAAGGAGAGAAAGTGTCGCGATATCGCGACATGTTGCAAGGTTGCTGCCAAAAGAGAAGAAGTGTCGCGATATCGCGACAAGTTGCAAGGTTGGTGCCAGAAGAGAAGAAGTGTCGCGAAATCGCGACATGTTGCATCATCGAGGCCGAAGAGAAGAAATGTCGCGATATCGCGACATGTTGCAAAATCGCGGTCGAGGAGAAAAAGTGTCGCGATATCGCGACATGTTGCAAAATCAGAGAAAAAGTGTCGCGATATCGTGACATGTTGCATCATCGAGGCCGAAGAGGAAAAGTGTCACGATATCGCGACATGTTGCAAAATCTCGGTCGAAGGGAAAAGGTGTCGCGATATCGCGACATGTTGCAAAATCGCGGTCGAAGAGAAAAAGTGTCGCGATATCGCGACATGTTGCAAAATCGCGGCCGAAGAGAAAAAGTGTCGCGATATCGCGACATGTTGCAACATCGCGGCCGAAGAGAAAAAGTGTCGCGATATCGCGACATGTTGCAAAATCGCGACCGAAGAGAAAAAGTGTCGCGATATCGCGACATGTTGCAAAATTGCGGTCGAAGAGAAAAAGTGTCGCGATATCGCGACATACTGCATCATCGAGGCCGAAGAGGAAAAGTGTCACGATATCGTGACATGTTGCAAAATCTCGATCGAAGGGAAAAAGTGTCGCGATATCGCGACATGTTGCAAAATCACGGCGAAGAGAAAAGGTGTCGCGATATCGTGACATGTTGCAAAATCGCGATCGAAGAGAAAAAGTGTCGCGATATCGCGACATGTTGCAAAATCGCGACGAAGAGAAAAAGTGTCGCGATATCGCGACATGTTGCAAAATCGCGACCGAAGAGAAAAAGTGTCACGATATCGTGACATGTTGCAAAATCGCGGCCGAAGAGAAAAAGTGTCGCGATATCGCGACATGTTGCATCATCACGGCCGAAGAGAAAAAGTGTCGCGATATCGCGACATGTTGCAAAATCATGGCCGAAGAGAAAAAGTGTCGCGATATCGCGACATGTTGCAAAATCGTGGTCGAAGAGAAAAAGTGTCGCGATATCGCGACATGTTGCAAAATCACGGTCGAAGAGAAAAAGTGTCGCGATATCGCGACATGTTGCAAAATCATGGCCGAAGAGAAAAAGTGTCGCGATATCGCGACATGTTGTAAAATCGCGATCAAAGGAGAAAGAAATGTCGCGATATCGCGACAAGTTGCAACCTCGCAGTCAGAGGGAAAAGAAATGTCGCGATATCGCGACATGTTGCATTTTCGCGACTAAAGATGAAAAGGTGTCGCGATATCGCGACATGTTGTAATATCGCGACTGAAGAGAAGAATGTCACGATATCGCGACCAGTTTCATGAGCATACCAAACCAATCCCCTGCCAACATCTCACATTGTGCAGACATTGCCACTTATAGAATCATTCCTTAGGCCAATGGGGAAGGAGTCTCTCCATACTTGAATGTCAGATTCGCCGACTCCCTTGTTAGCAAGCCAGTCCATAGCTTTGTTTCCTTCCCGGTATTGATGCTTAATGACTAATTCTGGGTAATTGCCAATTAGAGCCTTGCATTCTTGGAAAATCGAAGCAAGGGCCCAGGGAGGCATAGCAGTCCCATTGAGCCAGTTGATGCATTGCAACGAGTCTCCTTCGATGATAAGTTTGTTGATGGTCAAACCTTCCAAGAGAATCAAACTTTGGAGCAGAGCCCGTGCCTCTGCCATATTGTTGGATTGAATTCCCAGGTTCTGGGCAAAGGCCAAAATTATTTCTCCTCTGTGGTTTCTGAGAATTCCTCCTCCGCCAGCCGCTCCTGGGTTGCCTTTGGCCGCACCATCGAAATTGAGCTTGTGCCACCCAGTAGGTGGTGAGACCCACTTGATGACAGACCTGTCAACAGAAGTACGGGGCATGGCAGAGAAGTTAGAAAGATTGAAGAGTTTGGTTAGGTCTGATTCAAGGCCAGGAGGGGGGGTTTGGAAGACGAAACAAGAGAGGCATTCTCCGCAGCAAGGGCCAAGATTTTGGCAACGATAATCTTCTTATCAGTGGCTTGATTTTTGAAAATTCTGGCATTTCTCTCTAGCCATATCTGCCACAGGGAAATGTGGAGGCAAGCTTGCCACATGAATTTAAGTTGGTTGCTCTTGAAAGGCCGGGGCCATTGCTGAAAAAGGAGGGGAATGGAATGAGGGAGGGCTGTGGAGATGTCGAAGGTGTTAAGAACCTGGTTGAGAACTGCTAGAGAGAAGGGACATTCCAAAAAAACATGCGAAGTTGACTCACAGGCATTTTTGCACAGGATGCACCAATTGGGAATGAGTAACCCTCTGATTATCAAGTTGTCAGTGGTGAGGATTCTATTTTGGATGGCCAACCAGCAAAAGAATTTGACCTTGGGAATGATCTTGGGAACCCAGACCTGATTTGATAAGTCCCGACCATCAGTGGGAGTTTCTTGACTGTAGTAAGCTGATTTAACAGTGAAATTTCTAGAATCTTCAAGGTTCCAGACCATGGAATCATCTTTGTGTGAGCTGGGGATGATGCAAGTCCTCAACAAGTTTTGTAACCGCCTGAGCGCCTCGGTGATATGCCTTGGCCCGTTAAGAGCCAGGTGTTTCCATTCAGGTCTTGTGGTACCTGGGTTAATGAAGTGACACACCTTATCTCCAAAGGTGGCTTCGGTAGCCGTCTTGAGCACTGCAAGATGCGGATCTTGGCTGAGAGGTTTATCACGGATCCACGGGTCATCCCAGAAATGAATGGTCGTTCCAGTTCCTAGACACCACCTTAAGCCTTCCATGATGATCTTCCTTGTTTTGGTAACGCCATTCCAGAAATGGGATCCGATAGGAAGGTTGTGCTCTCCAAGAAAGGAAACCTGATGGAGGTACTTAGCTTTGATGATGTCAATCCAAGTGACTTTTTCATTGATGGTAAGTCTCCAGGACTGCTTGGCAATGAGGGCCATGTTCATCCGCTTGATGTCTCTGAATCCGAGTCCTCCATCCTTTTTCTTGGAACAGACCCTATCCCAGGCAACAAGTGAGAATTTATTCTTGTTTTCGTTTCCCGCCCAAAGGAATCTGCGTTGAATTTGTTCAATTCTTTGGCAGATGGTAGCTGGAGCTTTGAAGATAGATAAGAAAAAAATGGGAATACTTTGCAGGCAAGCTTGGACCAGAGTGGCTTTGGCTGCCTGACTGAGCATTGAGCTTTTCCAACCTGCAAGTTTCTTGTTGAGGCGATCTAAAACAGGGTTCCACATAGCCGAGACAGATCTGCCGTGGAAAAGCGGTAATCCAAGATAAGTAGTTGGAAGGCTCCCAATGTTGCACCCAAGGATCTCAGCAATCCTATTTTGCCTGTGAGTGGGAGTATTGAGAAAGTATAGCTTGCTTTTGCGGTAGTTGACTTTTTGGCCAGCCGCCTCTTCATAAGAATCAAGAATGTTCTTAATGATTTTTGCTTCGGGAACGGAAGCATGAGAGGATAGAATAGTATCATCCACAAACTGTTGATGGGATATGGCATTGGTTGTTGAGGCTGGTTTGATCCCGGAGACAAGACCACTATTGCAGGCAGTTGTAAGGGTTCTTCCAAGGGCTTCGGCCAAAATGATGAAGAGAAAGGGGGACAGAGGGTCCCCTTGACGGATGCCTTTGAAACTTTGGAAGAAACCTACGGGTGAGCCATTGATAAGAACAGAGAACCAAGCAGTCGAGATACATTCACGAACCATCTTGATCCATTCTTTATGAAACCCAAACTTCTCTAGGACCTCGAACAGGAATTTCCAGGAAACCCGATCGAAAGCCTTGTTCATGTCAAGCTTAAGGAACATGCTGGGTTTTTTATTTTTAGATGCCGAGTGGGCCAATTCGTGGACGGTTATCACTCCATCTGAAATGAATCTGCCTTTGACCGAGCTCCCTTGGCACTGATCGATGATGGAGGGAAGGATGTCTTTCAACCTATTTGCCATAACTTTGGTGATAAGTTTGTAGATGACACTGCAGAGACTAATCGGTCTGAAATCAGAGAGAGAAGCACGATCGTTGGACTTGGGTATTAAAACAATGAAAGTGGAATTGGCCTCTCTCGGCATCTTTTTGGCTCTCTGGAAGAACTTAACCGCAGCAACAACATCTTGGCCCACAATATCCCAAAAGTGTTGAAAAAACCGGGGTGGGAAGCCATCAGGTCCAGGGGCCTTATCAGGTTCCATTGCGAACAGAGCTTCTTTGACCTCCTCTTCAGTGAAGCATTGAAGCAATTTCCCATTATCATTGTTAGACACCAACTTTGGGATGTTCTAAAGTAGAGAACTTGCGGTGCGGGGATGGCAGTCAATGCTTGGTCCTAAGATTTCCTGGAAGTGGCACACAACTTCCTGTCTGATTGCTTGGATGTCAGAGACAATGGATCCATCAGCCTTGGTCAACTCAGAGATTTTATTTGAGCCTCTGTGACGCATGGTGGAAGCATGGAAAAACTTCGTGTTGGTGTCTCCTTCTTTGAGCCAGAGGTTTCTGGATTTTTGCCTCCAGTAGGTCTCTTCCTTAGCCAAGGCATTGTGAAAATTTGAGAGGAGGCTTTTTTCTTCAAGGAAAGTTTCGACCCTCAGATCTCCTCCCTGAATCAGATTTTCCACCCTTTTCAGCTCATCCATCAGAAGCTTTTTCTCGGTAAAGAGGTTGCCGAAAACATCCCTGTTCCAGCATTTCAGCTTGAGTTTGACCATTTTCAGTTTGAGGAACAGATTCGTGAGAGGGTTAGGACAAAGGTCTTGCTGCCACCATTGTCGAATACACCGACCTAAATCTGGATGAGTGAGCCACATATTTTCAAACCTGAAAGGGGTTTTGAAGATTTGTTGGGGACGGGAACAATCCAGAATTAAGGGATTGTGATCGGAGCCAATTTTTGGGTGGCTATGAAGCCTGGCATCGCCAAAAATAGGAATGAGTTCTTTGGATAAGAGAAATCTGTCAAGCCAGATTTGGATGTGATGGATACCCGCTCGTCTGTTGCTCCATGTGTAGTTGGACCCTTGGAGCGGCATGTCCATTAGCTCGTTGTGGTTGACAAAATCGTTGAAGTCTTCTATGCAGCTGCTGGTGATCGGATTGCCTCCTTGCTTATCAAATAGGTGAAGGGGGGCATTGAAATCGCCACAAAGCATCCATGGAAAGTCAACAAAGTTGTTGCGCATTGCGAAAATGTTATCCCACAACAGTCTTCTATTGACAGGACTGTTAGGTCCATAAACATTGGTGGCGATCCATTGGAGGTTAGTGACTTTATTGGTAAACAGAATGTTGATGGTTCTGTCTGAGACTGAAAGAACCCTCCCTTCAATGGTTGTCGGATCCCATAAACATAGGAGACCCCCAGATGCCCCTGTGGAGGGACAAAAGGCAAAATTGTTGTTTTCCCAGATTAGCTTGCAAACTTGAGTGCTGCTATTCTCGTCTAGTTTGGATTCTTGAAGGAACATGATATTTGGTTTTAGATTTTTTCTTACTGATTTAACAGTTCTCTGTTTTGCAGTTCCATTGAGGCCTCTGACATTCCAGGAGACGAACTTCATCGAGACGATTTGGAGTTTGCTTTGCGGCCTCTGCCTCTCCCTTGAGACGGAGTAAGTTTGGGTCTAACTTCATCCTCATCTTGGTGGGTTGTGATGGGGTGTTCAGAAATGGGGCCCAAGGTGGTAGGCACTGAGCCATCAGCCATTTCGATCTCAGCTGCTTTGGCAAGCTTTTCTGCATTTGTCGGTCGTCCCCTTCTCTGTTCTTTGTTGACGTCTGCTTTGGGTGCGGGAATGGGAGATTTCAGCGGGCTGGAGGTTTGGAGGATGTCGGTGGAGTCAGGCCGATGGGGGGATGAAGAGCGGGGAGACTGGCACAGGGCAACAGACTCAGGGGAAAGGGAAATGGGATGGCTCTGAGTCGGGGGGAGGGGTGGGAAGGGAAGAGGAAGGTGTGAGGGACCAGAATCGGTGGGTGAGTTTGGAAAGGTCATTGCAGACTTTCCTTTGGACAAGGGAGACTGAATCAAAGTGGGTGTGGACGAGACGGTTAGATCTATGGGTAGGTCATCTGAGATGTCCTCTCCAATATGAAGATTATTTAAGGGAGCAAAATGATTAGATCGAGAAGGCAGAGCACTTACATTTTTGGGTTTGGCATGATTTGAAGCAGAGGTTTTAGGAGGGCCTGCAGATCGGCCATGACCTCGGCCAGACGCCTTTTTCTGGGTGGTCTGGATCTGAGTATCCATATTTCGGCCCGAATCACTAGGGATTTCTTTTTTTCGGGAAGGGCATTGAGAAGCCAGATGGCCCTGAGTATTGCACTCCAAACAAAAGGCGGGCTTGTTTTCGTACTCAACTCCTTGACGTCTTCTGTAGCTCCCGTAGTTGATGCCGATGCAGGTAGGCAGAGCCGAATCCAGATTTGCCATGACACAAACACGAGCATAGGTCATTCTGGTTTTGGCTCGGGTAGCAAGGTCAATGGCGACCAAATCTCCAATCGGTTGAGTGATGCCTTTGAGTGCATCGTTGTAGAAGAACTGTGGGGGGAGCCCATGAAGTTTGATCCAAATCGGAGCGATGTTGATAGACTGAGTCTCAGGGTCAAAGTCTTCCCCCCATCTCCGTAGAAATAGGCTGCGACGGCCGAAAAACCATGGCCCTCCGGTAAGAATGCGGTGGGTGTCAAGGGCATTGTTTAGCCTTATCATGAAAAACCCCCTAGGAAAGGCCACTAACTCCAAGCTGCCCGAAAGCCGCCATTTGGATAGAGCCCACTCGCGGATAGTTTCCATATCAGGTCGGGCACCGACAAATTTCCCGATAAGAGAGAGAGACTCTTGGAAGATCAGTGGCTCCATAACCTCACTCGGGAAAGAGACTTCAGTGCCCGTTACAGAGAAGGGCAAAGGAGTTTGGAAAGAAAACGCTCCTGACGAAGACCTAACTTTGTCCGCAAAGGATAAAGACCTAACTTTGTCTTCAAAGGATGAAGAACCAAACGACATCATGTGAAATTTGTATTAATATCATGCAAGGAAATGAATATTCTTAAATTAATGAGAAATAAATTCAGAATAAGTATGTAATGAATCTTTTAATATTCCTTTTATATGTGGAAAAACTGTCATATTAATCACCTCATGGGATAAATAGTAATTGATGATATTGAATTCAATGGAAATTCTATAATTTATAAATGTATATAAATGATGGCAAATTTAACTTTGATATTAGGGAATTGTAAAGCTATTCTTAAATATAGTTAAGGATAACTATTGGTGTGATTAAAGGATGTATTTTGATAAAATGATATGACATAGTCTCCCAACACTTAAAAATAGACTCTAAAGAATAGTAAGTTCTATTTACACTAAAACAAAGGATTGAATTGCTACACTTTTTATTTCTTGATGGGGAAATCAAGAACGGGGTCTTTATGAAATTTTCTAGTTGTAATGGATTTGATAGCGATAGTCAATTCTCTTACATTTATACCATTTACATAGAGAGACTTATGCAAAGTATAGACCTAATGTGCACCTTTCAAAATAATTAAGGGAAGATCAATGCTAGCTCATTAGAATCCATGAGATGGATAGTGTTGATCCATTAACTAGAAAACCTAGTGCTCTTACATAGATAGAATTATATAAGGAGTAAGGATGGGTTGGCTTAGGGGTGATATAATTTTAGGAAGTATATATGTGCCATTAGTACATGCTTCATAGTATAGATATTAGAACCTTTGGCAATTGAAAAAAGGAAAAAATAAAATTAAAAAATTAAAAAATGAAGAAAATAAAAAAATGGTTGGGACTTTTTGGGTTGTGACAATACCCTATTATAGTTTCTTGAGTACAATAGTGTAGTCGTCAATGATATAAAATTAGTCCATGGACAAGATTGTAATATCAACATCCAATATACTCATTAATGTGGAATTAATTTAATCATACAATCCCTATAATTTCTTAAACATTACTTAGGGATTAATGGTGCTAGTAGTATGTCATATCCATTGTCAACATGAAGGGAAATGACACCATGAGTCTCATCATTGTCCCTATATGTTAGAATATATTACATTATTTATTACATGCTAATGTACCACATCGGGTACATACTTATATTAGGAAGAGTGATCTATATTAGAAGTTATGATTTACTTTATGCAATGTAATAAGTGCACAAGTATTATTAAAGTGTGCAAGTATTTTGGTATTGTAAATGTTCATACTTTTCCATGTGCACATGTGTCCTTAGAATAAAAAGTGGAAGAGTCTCTAGAAGAGTGAAGGCCAAGAATTATCCATATGAAGAGACATTACATTATATATGTATATGTAAAGTGATGCAACATGATAGGACATGACTTGATACCTACTTGATACTTTTAGAGTTATTGTACCATTTTCATGAGTATTTGTCAATTGCAATTTTATGAGTGATTTTTGAAGTTATTTCTAAGTTTTATACTTCAATAATATTTTCATTATGATATATATCATATTGTAACTTTATTATTGATATTTTGGTGAATTCTATCTTAAGTATTAAGCTTCAAAAGCTAGTAGTGGTATCATAGACTCAAAAAGATTTTGACTTGCATGGGTTTTAAATTTGCAAAGGATATTTCTACTAGTGAAGTTAAGGAAATTACCTCTAGAAAGGAAAACCAAAGAATTTTGAAGAATTACCTATTCCAAGAACAAATTCAAAATAGAAAGGGATTTCGGGTCTTGAAGACAAATCTTGACATTGAGGATATTGGGAAACCTAATAAGGAGGTCCTATTGGAGAAGTTCGTAAATTGAATAAGAATGTAGATTGCATATTGGCTAGAGTCTTTACATAGGATTGAGGGAGAAATTATGGATACTAGGACTCAACACATAATTCTTTCTACTAGTTTGGAGAATAACTAGTGAAGTTTATTCATTATAGAATTCTAGTTTGGTTGTTATTGTCTATGTTTCTTGTTCCTGAAGAATGAAAATTGAATATTGGATATTAATGACACTAAAAGAGGATATCTCATTAAAGTATAGAGATTGAAGGATGTAGATTGGAGAAGTTGAAGAGACCTAAAAGTGGTCATATTGAAGAACTTCTATATTTGGGAGATTGAAGATTATATATTGAAGAGATTCACATAGGAGGTTTTTCTTGAAGATAGAATATTGGAATTAGAGAAGGACTAAGAAAAAATCCTATTGTATAATTCAGAGGTAGCATATTTTTGAGATCTAGGAAAGAGAATTAATTGCATAATTCCTATAGTTGGAATATTGAAGAGATCAAGGAAAAGTCTCATTGAATTTTTGAGGACTAGAATTGAGGAATTACATAATTAGAAGACCTAAGGAGAAGAGTTATCAAGATAATTTGAAGGAGAAAAAGGCTAGAGAAATCCTTCTTATAGAATTGAAGGAGTGATTATTGGAGGAATTGCAGAGAAAGCTAGAGGATGAAGATTGCAAGAAAGGAGGAGTTTCTGATAAGAAGGATCGAGGACAATTTCCACCATAATACAAAAGAACCAAGAGAAATAATATTTTGGTAAGATGTTTATCAAAGTTTGGAGAAAGGATTTGGAGACCTCAAGACATTCAGATTTATGAGGAAGAAGGAGAGAAAAGAAGATCAAATTAAAAGTCAAAATTCAAAATGGAAATTGAAGGAGATTAAGATTGAAGGATCTTGAGTTTTGGGAAATTTAAGGACAACCATAGTAGTCTTGAAGGCTTAATTGATAGGAGAATTTTGGAGACTTTCGAGGAAGGATTTGAAGGGTTACAAGATAGAAATTGCAAAAAGCAATGAGATTCATTTTGGAGAATATTTTGGAATATTTTGGAGTTCCCTTAACCATAATATTGAAGGAGGTAGAGACAAAGAAATAGGACATCAATTTGGAGTGTTTAGTTGTAGGTTTTGAAAAAAAAATAGAGGAATTGACTACAAAGTTGTAGATTTTTCTGATAGCATTTTGGAAGCATTAATAATTGTATGTCATAGAGTTTTAAGGAACAAATTTGGAGGAGTTTTAGAACCAAAAAATCTGATTTTATGGACAACATTGGATGAAGATAGGGAGATGCAAGTTTGGAGAATTTTAGGGCAATTTTGAGAAGTGTTAGTGAGCAACAAACATGATGGATGTTGAGAAGCAATTAGGGATGAAAATATGGTAAGTTTTAAAATAGTAAAGTGAAGGATAATAGAGGTGCAAAACTTACAAGTTTGAGGTTGCAATAAGGGTGAATCAAATCACCAAAGAAACTAGAAAAATGAATATTTAAAAGGTATTTAGTATTGGTGCAACATAAGTTTACTATTTGAGAATTTAAATCAGTTTTACATCAAGTATTTGAGAGCATCATATTAGCCTTATTTGAAAATTTAATATAGAAGTCTTTAGAAAAAGGTGTTAATAGAATTTACATATTAAATATGTAATATTGAAATAACAAGAATCTAAGTAAGATTTATTTAGAAAGGAGAAATAAAAAGAGCATAACATTGTTAGTGAATGTTATTTTATAGTTCATAAGAATGCAAATTTATTAAAGTGAAAGGAAGTAAATCAAAAGCATTAGTTTGGGTAAGTTAAAGACCAAGCAAAGGATTAAAAATAAAGTAGGTCTTTTAGTGTATAAAGATACTAGGTATCCACAATATAAAAGGGAAGATAGGAGGATCCATTTGGAGTAGAGAGCATCACTATTGCTTAAGGAAGAGCTATCGTTATCCATAGGAGATCCACCTCTATACAATGATGTGCCACCACAATAAAGAAGAGGTATTAGTACCCAAGGGAGAGCTGCCACAATACATCTAAGCACCACCATGGTAAAGGAGATCTATCACAATCAAAATATAAATGATCACCACCATCTAAGGAAGAGCCACCACCAAAAGCATTAATCAAACAATCAAATTTTACCCCAGGAGCCCAAGTAAATACATTTCTATGTAGGAGTGCAAGCGAATACATTGAGAAGATAGAAGAATCAGAGGTTAGGGAAAATTTTAGGTTGGTGGATAAGTTACTGTTGACAATTTTGTCACATTGCACAAGGGGTAGAAAAAGAAATCAAAATTTTGTACAGTGTTTTGGTAAAGTATTTCTTTGTTGTTTTTTATTTGCAAAGTTGCAGCAATTTTGGCTTTCTCTGCCACCCCCTTTGTACATAAAATGAAGAAGGAAGAGCTTCACTGCCGAACAAGCTAAGGAAGATAGCTTCGCCGAAAGAAATCGTTAAGGATAGAAACTACTTCGCACCTGAAGCACTTCAAGAAGCTACTTCGGGCGAAAACCTTGCGAAGCGACGTTGCCGAAGAAGAATTCAGGAAAAGAACTTCGCACCCGAAGCATTTCCAGGAACCACTTCGGGCGACTTTTTTGCGAAGCGGCATTCAAGCAATTTCAAAAGAATAGCTTCGCCGAAGGAAAAACGCGGTCCGAATTGACTAAGGCAAGAAAACTGCTTCGGACCCGAAGTCCCTCAAGCAGTTACTTCGGGCGGAGGTTTTGCGAAGCGGTGTTGCCGAAGCAAAACGCAAAAGAAGAAGAATGAAAAATACTTCGGGCCCGAAGCACTTCAAAAGACTACTTCGGGCAAGAAATTGCGAAGCGGGATTTGAAGGAGTAGACATTGAAAATACTTCGCTGAAAAGCCGTCGAAGCACCCACTTCGGGCCCCGCGCCAGCGAACCATTTCTACTTCGCCAAAAGTCATTGCGAAGCATCTGCTTCGGCCATATTTCATGCGAAGTACTTTCACCCAAAGCGGCAACAACCATAAAGAATACAACATCTTTCGAAGGCAGGAATGCGCTTCGGTCGAAATACCCCCGAACCACAGTTTTGAAAGAGGATCACGACGAAGCAGTTCTCCAAGGCATCAACGAAGCAATTTTGTCAGCGAAGCAGCAAGAAGTAAAGATGAAATCTACTTCGGCTCTCACCACCCCCGAAGCAGTTTTGCGAAGCTTCACCATGCGAAGTGCAAATCAAGGAAGATCTGCTTCGGCTCGAATCCATTGCGAAGCAAAGTGCGAACGAAGACCTAGCGAAGCGCTTCAAGGGCACATATTCCAAGCCGGGTATTTTCCCGAGACGATCAAGTGCCTCATAAATGCATTTTTTTGTGCCCGATAAGCTCGTTGCTCATTTTTAGCAATTGGAAATGAAGTATCAGTCCATGATGAAGAGCCCGACGAGCATGGCGGCCACTCGAGCACTGCACTCAGAAACCAAGGACGCTCAGACGGCTCATTAATGCATGTTTCCATGGTTGACCCGGTCATAGTTCCCAGTTTTGGCAACGGATTTGAAAGCTCAGTCACGAGAGCCGCGAGGAGCCGACTTCTTAGCTTTCGAGGATGTACTCCTCCATTTTGTGTAATTATGGCTCAGAGGGTCGGGTCCTCTATAAAAACCTAGGCATTGTAATGTAAGAGGGGGGAACTTTTTGCTAGAAAGTTGCTGTAACTTGATGTCCTGCGATTAATACTAAAGAGCTTTGGGCTCAATTTCTCTCTTGTATGCTGCCTTCTGTGTTTATTTCTTTTGTCTTTCTTCATTTGCATATTGTAACTCTGAATCCTGAATTCGGTGTGCGATTGGGGATTGTACCCTAAAATTTGCCCGAAGGATACATAGGAGAGGAAAAACGCTATATTGGTTTTCTTTTATGCTGCCTGGTGGGTTGTGGTTTCTGTTATATTCGCTTGTCCTAATCGTCATTACTATGAACCCTGAATTTCGATGAAAGGGAGAAGGAGAATCCTGGAGCTCGCCCAGAGGATACATAGGAAGGTTAATGTGGCATTTCTTTCGTTTATTCTTGGTGTTCTTTGCTTCTATTCAAGTTGTTAGTTAGTGATCGTGCTTCCTGTTCTCTCCCACTTTAAATTATCGATCTCTCTTCCCTTACCCCTTTTTTATTTCTTTCTCTAACCCTAACTCTTTTTATCTCTTTCCTGCACCCTTACTCTTTTTATCTCTTTCCTGCATCCCTTATCTCAAAACACCAAAGTAGTTTAGCATAGGAGCCGGCCTTTCTCCGGAGATTGGCACGAGGGGCATCTCTTCCCTTTGGCCTTTCAATGTTGGTCCAGGTCTAGGGCGCATACACTTACCCAAATCCTTTCCTGGGCAGATTTGATGACCAACAGTTTCTGGCATGCCCGATGGGACCAAGGTCCCATATTTTAAGAACGCGAATCTCAAACCCATCTCCACCGGGGCCAATAGTTCTAACCAGTTCTCGGTGTGACCCGGTCAGTCTCACCTGACTAGTGGTAGTGAGAACCGATGCTCTCATTACCAAAAGACTCTTAGCATCTGGCGACTCTATTTACCCGAGAATATTTAAGTCATAAAGACCAGTACCAAAGTTTGTGCCTTCATGCAAATGAGATGGAGAGTTAGGAATAGAGGAGAGGAAACCAAGTTCTTTGAGCTAGATATCGATGCCTTTGGGGAGCGATCAAGGTTGGTCACCCCCGAGTCACTGTTACGTGGAACATCCTCGCAAGAGGCTGCTGTTGACGAACAAGGCCTAACTTCTGATAGCACAACATCTAGTTTTCCTCCCAATCCTCCCAACTCACCGAAGCATCCTAGTGCCTCCATTCCTATTAGTCGTCCTATTAGCAATCAAGGAGGAGCTTTGGGGATTCCTGTTTCTCAAAATCCAGGAGCAAGTATGGCACAACAATAGCAACAACAACAACAACAATAGAAAATGCAGCAGCAACCGCCGCCCAAGTTGTTCCCAGCATGGGATTCTTTGTCACCGCTAAATCTAGCGGGACAAGGGCAAGTGCCGCCTACTACTATAAAGAAGATCCCAACATTCGATGGAACTGGGAAGACTACTCTGGAGCACATCCAGGACATAATCTCTTTGGTGGTGATCCACGACATCATAGAGGAGCGAGTTATGGTAAAGCTTATGGTTCTTTCCCTTAGAGGAAAACTCCTCTACTGGTATAGATCTTTACCACCCGATACTATTACGAGATGGGACCAATTAGCCGGGCAGTTGATGCGAAGCTTCAATGAGTCCTCCGATCCTACCTCTCTCCTGCATCAGTTCACTTCAATCCAGAGACATCCACAAGAAGAGATCACAGACTTCAATGTTAGGTTCGCTCGAACCTGGCAGAGAGTACTAGTTGGACTTCGACCAATCGATGAAGCTGCAACATACTATTTCCTTCGGGCTTTCAACCCTGATATCAGTATCATGGTGAGATATTCTAACATCAATACTTTTCTCGAGTTGTATGAGTTAGCCAAGAGGGCAGAAATGGATTTGATAGTTGTGGGAAAGCTTCCCCAAAGGATGTCGATGCCCATACTTCCCGAATTCCCTCAATCCCAGTATGCGAGCACCGTCGCTTCGCAGATCTCTGTAACCCCTACATACCCGATCTCATCTTGGAACCCGAATCCTATTGTGTCTCAAATCACCGCTCCACAAATTCATTTTCCCACATTTTCAACTCCGTAGCCCACTGTCACTTCAGCATTCCCCACCCTACCTCCAATACCGACGATGGCTTCATTGCCACTCGTTCCAAAAGTCGATGATATGCAAGCTAAAATTTTGCAAGAGATGCAGTCTCTGAACTCCACAGTTCAGACGTTGTCCAATGACATGACCATTGTGAAGAAGAAGCAAGCGCAACAAGAATTTCTACTGAGAAGGTCTTATCCTACGCCTACGCTTACCAAAGACCAAGCAGTCCAGCAAGGGAAGGCTTCGGCGAGAAATGCTACGATTGATGAAGCTCCGAGCACTTCCGATTGTGTATATTGGTGCTCTACGTGCAATGATCCGCATGAAGAGAATACCTGCATGCTGCACCAACACTATGTACAAACATTGGCAAGCAGTAGTCATGGCGGTCAAGTCAACGTCATCAGGAAAATGAGTCAAAACTTGGCGATTGGTGAAGAAGAGCCAGTTGCAGTGCTTACCAGAGGAGGAAAGAAGGTGATAGAAGTGGATGCTACTCAGATGGCTCCCTTAAAAGTGCATGCTCGACCCGAGAAGGGACAATCATCTTCTTCAGCCCCGAACGAAGCTCCTCCGCCTGCACCGATCAAAGAAAAAGCTCAAAAGGCCTCTATCGAACCACCTCAGGCAGAAACTAAAGAGCAGGCTAGGGAAAAGCTCAAGTTTCCTTCATTGACTAAGCGACAAAGAGTTGAAGCTACGGAGCAATATCGCACTAGATATGAGCCGAGAAAGGAACCCGAGGTGCTCAGTTCCCTGGCGTACAAAATTGTAGAGTTAAAGAGGATTCCAGCCAAGATCAGCTTGTACGATGCATCGCAACTACCTGGACAAGTGGACCTGCTGCAAGAATCATTGAAGACGACTAAAGCAAAAAAGGTAGCACCGCTTGCTCTTGTGCAGACCCTATCCACATCTATTACGGGGAAGAATAGACCACCTCCATTCTACCTGTCTCTATAGATGGAAGGGTATATTGTACATAACTGTATGATCGACTCTGGGGCCGCGACAACAGTCATGCCGAAAGCAGTCTGCGAAGAAATAGGGATGGAATATACGCGAAGCATCCAGGGCGTACTCCAGTTGGATGGTACCCCGGTGAAGACTATAGGAGTGATCAAAGACATTCCTATTCGACTACATAAGATGCCTCAGATCACGGTCATACAAGAGGTAGTGGTCGTCGACCTGGAGCCATACTTCAGTATGTGCTTGTCAAGGGAATTCACAGCAAAGCTGGGTGGATATCTGTCTATGGATTACTCTCATCTGGAGATTCCATTCAAAGGAAAGAAGGTGAAGATCTACAATGAAAAGCCTTCTTCCTTCCTTGTGCAGAAGATGTCCGAAGAAGAGAGCAGTGATCCAGTGAATGCAATAGTGGAGGAAGTAGAGCAGGTGGACCTGGTCGAGGAGTCTCTTGCGCAACTAAGTTATGAAGATGAGTTCTCATTGGCAGACTTTAATGCCATGGTAGAGACCGAGATAGGATGTTATGCGATCGCCAAGCCTGAGAAACACACCCAACCAGAGAATAGAACAAGTGCCCAAGAAGGACTATGGAAGTTGTTCTTCGATGGCGCCCAATGTAAAAATGATGTTGGGGCAGGGATTCTTCTAGTTTCGCCATCCGGAGAGCAAAAGGAGTATTGCTACCGGTTGATATGGAGCTGCACCAACAATGCAGCAGAATATGAAGCATTATGCCTAGGACTCAAGAAAGCTGACAAGTTAGGCATAAAGCACCTCCAAATCTTCGGAGATTCTGAACTGGTATGCAACCAGGTCACAAACAGGTGCACTTCAAAGAAGCATTATCTCAAGTCATACCGGAATAGGGTATGGGACTTGTTCGACCAGTTCGAATCTCTCAATCTGTAGTCTATCCCATGAGAAAAGAATCGACATGCTGATGTTCTAGCATCCATCGCAGCCAAGTACTCTCCAGCAGAAGACATGGTGCACAAGCCCAAAGCTGTAAGGATGATCTACAGACCCTCTGTCCCGGACAGAGATCTACATTGGCAAGTCTTTGACAATGATGAGTAGATTGTGAATTTCATGATTCAAGAAGCAGCCACAGTCGAAAGCAGAAGCCCTGACGGTGAGGAATATGAAGGGCTAGTTCAATTGAAGAATAACCACCTTCCCAAAGGATTGATCACTCTTGAAAGCCTCTTTGATCAGAATGATCGAGCACTCTCTCACAGGATCAAAGTTAATGAAAAGCAGTATCAAGAGTTGGAGCTCGAGCCTGGAAAAGCAATAAAAGTTGGAACAGATTGCACTTCGAAGGAGCTAGAGCAGATCCGATCTCTGTGCAAAAGGTATCCCGACATAGTGGCTTGGTCTTATCAAGACCTAAGGGGATACGATCGGCAACTAATCCAGCATACAATTGAGTTGCAGGAGGGAATCAAACCCTTCTGACAAAAGCAAAGGCCGGTTAACCCAAAGATCGAGGTCTTGATGAAGGCCGAACTCCTAAAAATGCTCGAGGCGAAGATAATTTATCCCATCAAGCATTCTTCTTGGGTAGCGAACCTAGTCCCCGTCAAAAAAAGAATGGAGATATATGGTTATGCGTGGACTTTCGCAACCTGAACCAGGCTTCTCTCAAGGACCACTATCCTCTTCCGCAAATCGATCAGATCTTGCACTCGGTGGTTGGGGCTCAACGCTTCTCCCTGCTCGATGGTTTCTCCGGATACAATCATATCTGGGTCAAGAACGAAGACCAGCATAAAACAACGTTCACCACCAAGTGGGGGACATTTGCTTACCAGCGAATGCCATTTGGCCTTTCGAATGCTGGTGCCACTTTCCAGAGGGCGATGGATCTAGCTTTTGGCGAGCTTCTGAATAAGGTTATCGTCATCTATCTAGATGACATGACCATTTTCTCCCAAAGAAGGGAGGATCACCCCGTACACCTACAACAAATTTTTGAAAAATGTCGAGAGTTTGGCATCTCAATCAATCCAAAGAAGTCCATATTCGCAGTCAACGAAGGAAAGTTGTTGGGACATGCGATATCAAAAAAGGGCCTCACTGTAGATCCCGACAGAGCCGAGGCTCTAACGAAGCTCCCACTCCCAGCAGACAAGAAAGGACTTCAATATTTCTTCGGCCAGATCAACTTCGTGAGGAAGTTTGTCCCCGATTTCGCCCAAGTCATCAAGCCGATGTCCAAACTTTTGAAGAAGGGCACCGAATTCATCTGGATGGAAGAGAGAAAGGAGGCATTCGAAGAGATTAAGGCCCGAATCGCTCAGGCACCGGTCCTGATCAACCTTGACTACAGTCGGGATTTTATCCTGTATGCCATAGGGGAACCCGAGAGCTATATTGCGGTCCTGACACAAAAGGGGAAAGACGGTGAAGAGCATCCCATCGCGTTTCTGAGCCAGGTGATCAATCCCCATGAAGAGAAATACAATTTCATAGAATGTCAGGTGCATGCAGTAATGAAGTCTCTCAGGAAGTTCAAGCAGTTCATCTCCCAAATTCGGGTTACGGTCTTTGTCATTCATCCCGATGTGCACAATTTCATCATCCAAGGAGAATTGGGAAGCAAGAGAGCCGGTTGGGTGAACAAGATACAAGAATTTGACATTGAGATTAAGCCCACAAAACTGGTTCGTGGTCACGCATTGTGTCAAGAATTGGCGAAGAGCGCAGCGACCGAAACTACTGAATCTCAGTGGGATGACTCGCCAGCAGAAGGATGCTTCATAAACCAAGAAGAGGATGAGCAGGACTGGGTCAGTGAGATAATCGAGTACTTCAACATCGGCAGATGTCCTTCACATCTGAATGCTTCACAGTGAAGGCATTTTAGGATGCGGTCCTCCCGATATACTTTGTGCCCCGAAGGCCTATTTTTTAGAAACATTGATGGTGTCCTTCTCAAGTGCATAAAATATGATGATAAAAGAAGAGTCCTAGGAGAATTCCATTCAGGATTATCTGGAGGTCACTTCGCGGGAAGAACAACGACATTAAATATCATCAAAGCTGGATATTATTGGCCTACACTCTTCGTCGATGCCTTCACCGTTTGTCGTAGATGTGAGCAGTGTCAGAAGTTCATCGGCCGAAGTAGAAATGCTTCGATGCCTCTCCGACCGATACAAGTTGAATCGCCCTTTCAACAATGGGGGCTAGATTTCATAGGGGTCATATCACCGAACTCCTCCATTGGGCATAAGTTCGTCTTGACTGCAACCGACTACTTCACCAGATGGGCCAAAGTAGTTCCCACGAAGCATGTTGATTAGGAGACTGTCATAGCCTTCCTTGAAGGATTGATCACCCGGTTCGGCATCCCCGAAGCAATCATCACTGACAATGGTCCTGGCTTCACAGGCACCAAAATCAATGAATTCCTCTACAAATATGGGATATATCATAAAGTATCCTCCAATTACTATCCACAGGGCAACGACTTGGCGGAATCAACCAACAAGACTCTATTGAGGGTGCTGAGAAAGCTCATAGAGACGAACAAAAGGACTTGGCATCTTCTGCTAGATCGGGCCTTGTGGGCCGATCGAATTTCAGTCAAGAAGTCAATCAAGACTTCACCCTATGCCCTAGTCTACGGTAAGGAGGCCATCTTACCTACCCATATAGAGATCCCTACATTGCAGCTATTAGAAGAAGGAGTCAATCCATTGGAAAATAGACTAGCTCAGCTACTATAGCTGGAGGAAGATCATGAGAAAGCCTACCAGAGCTTCGCTAAGCATGCTCAGGTCACCCAAGATTGGTTCAAGAAAAAATCATCCGATCGCACATTCAAAGTGGGAGATCTGGTATGGAAGTGGGACTCCTGGAAGGCCAAGCCTAGGAATCACGACAAGCTGGACGCCTTTTGGGATGGGCCATTCAAAATTGTGAAGGTGAACTCGGCCAACTCTTTCATCCTCAAAGATGCAGATGGCCAGGTATTACCAATTTCTGTTAATGGTCTTCATTTGAAGACTTTTCATCGCTGAGGCGAAACAATTTCTCTCTAAAAAAAAAAAAATGTGTATGTACTCTTGTATATATTTTTTCCATTTGTGTATATACATCTTGTTTCGAGATTGCAAAAGCTAAGTGGTACAAAATCTCCTTCGGGGACTTTCAATGCGAAGTAGCGGTTGCAAGGAAGTTCGCAGTGAAGCACTTTACCCTCAAAAGGGGCCAAACCAAAATTTAAACAAAGGCACGAAAAGAGCTTCGCACCCGAAGCATTTCAAGAAGTTACTTCAGGCAAAATTTTTGTGAAGTAGATTTTAAAAGAGCCCTCGCGAAGCAGTTTTCAAAGCAAAGTTTTGCGAAGCTGTTTCCAAAGAAAGCAAGCTTCGGTAGGCGGTCTTCGCAAAGCAAAGTGGCAGCACGACGAAGGAGAAGTACTTCGGGCCCGAAGTGTCGAAAAGCAGCCCGCACCAAAGGTTCATCACGAAGCATTTTCAATGTTGATTTCGACTTCGCCGAACCAATAACGCGCGAGACGGGAGAATTTAAAATGTTCCTCAAAGAACACGCTGACAACAACCTTGAAAAGAGTTCGAAGTGGATGAATTTAAGGCAAAAGTGGCGGAGCACATCCCGAGGTGATTCGGTTAAGGTAAAAGCCCACACCGAGGTATGAGGTGGTAGTAGTTTGCATTTCATGATTACCAAAGCGCGTGGCCCCATGTACTACGCTGCTGCAGAGCCAATCAAAGGGCACGACAACTTCCTCCGTTCGAAGCATTAATTTAATTTTGGTAGGTGCCATAAATTGAGGTAGTTACATTTTTAGGCTATAAAACATGAAGCTCTAGCAAGGAGGAGGTTATTTATCCATCAATTCGCGCAAGACTAAGAGCCTTCGGTTACTCTGCAATTCTCCTGCCCTTTGCATCTAAGCCCTTCACATCAAAGCCCTCTGTATCAAGGACTCTATCACCATCATTTTCAACATGGGGAAGAAGAGCTCCAAAGAGAAGGGGAAGGAGCCTGAAGTTGTAGGCCCTAAAAATACTTTCTCTCTCCTGCTTAAGTCATGAAAATGCGACATGTCGCGATATCGTGACATTTTTCTAACTTGCTTTCTCTCTCCTGCTTAAGTCACGAAAATGCGACATGTCGCGATATCGCGACACTTTTCCTCCTTAGCTCTTTTCTCTTCTTTGGGTCACGAAAACCCGACATGTCGCGATATCGCGACACTTTTTCTCCTTAGCTCTTTTCTTTTCTTTGGGTCGCGAAAACCCGACATGTCGCGATATCGCGACACTTTTTCTCCTTAGCGCTTTTCTTTTCTTCGGGTCGCGAAAACCCGACATGTCACGATATCGCGACACTTTTTCTCTGCGAGCTCTTTCTCTCGAACCTATCATGAAATCATGACACTTTTTCGTCCGTACAATCCCTCTTGCAAATTGTCATGAAATCGTGACACTTTTCTTTGCGAGCTCTTTCTCTCGAACCTGTCAGCTTGGGGTTTGCAAAAGACCTTTGAAACTGTCATGCCGTAACCTTCATCAAAACAAATTATTTGACATCAAATCAAATTCCTTCAAAAGCTTCTTGACATCAATGACAACTTATATACTTGAGCAAAGGCAATGTACCCAAAGTACCCAAAATTGCCAACAATCTCCCCCTTTGTCATTGATGGCAAACCTTTATTGAAAACACTTCTCAAGAGCCAAAACTGAAACCAACTATGCTAACAACCGACCAACTTCCTTTGAAGTTTTGCTCCCCCTAACTTGAAGCTTTCCTCTTCACTTTGAAGCTCTCCCCCTTACTCATATCTCTCCCCCTTTGTCATCAATGGCAAAGGGTCACCTTTGGGGCTCGGGACTAAGAATGAGCCTCTTAGCTTGGTCCCTCCCCCACCTCCCGATGAGGTGATTAATTTTGGGGTGGGAGTACAACTCCCAATTTCTCCCTTAGATACTCAAACGTATCTCTTGGAAGAGGTTTGGTGAAGATATCTCGCAATCTGCTCTTTAGTAGACACATACTCTAGCTTGACCTCGCTTGTCTTGCACTTTCTCCCTTAGAAAGTGATACTTGATGGAAATATGCTTTGTCCTTGAGTGCATTACCGGATTTTTGGAAATACTTATGGCACTTGTATTATCACAAAGTATGGAGATGGGTTGTTCATGCTTGACTTTGAAATCCTCCAAGGTGGTTTTCATCCATAAAACCTGTGTACACCCAGCCACTGCTGCTATGTATTCAGCCTCTACTGTAGATAAGGAAACTGAAGGTTGTTTCTTACTTAGCCAAGAAACCAAACTCTTTCCCAGAAAGAATGCTCCACCACTAGTGCTTTTCCTGTCATCAATACCGCCTGCCCAATCTGCATCTGTATAAGCTGTGAGGGTGAAATCATCACCTTTGGGATACCAAAGCCCAAAGTCCATAGTGCCCTTCGGATATCTCGAATATCCTCTTAACTCGCTATAACATGAGAATCTTTTGGAGCTGCCTGAAATCTTGCTACTAACCCAACTGCCTGCATGATGTCTGGTCTGGTAGTTGTAATATATAATAAACTGCCAATCATAGATCTGTACAACCTCTGATCTGCCACTGGAGATTCATCATCTTTACTCATCTTGCACCCTGTAATCATTGGAGTACACACTGGTTTGCTGTCCATCATCCCAAATTTCTTCAACATTTCTTTGATATACTTTCCTTGAGAGAGAAATATACCATCTTTTGATTGAGCAATCTGAAGACCTAAAAAGAATGACAGCTCTCCAATCATAGACATCTCAAATTCCTTCTGCATGGTGTTAGCAAAAACTTTGCACATCTGAGTATTATTTCCCCCAAAAATAATATCATCAACATAGACAACCATAATCAACATATCATCATCTTCATTCTTAATATACAAATTGCTATCTGCCACGCCTTTCCTGAAGCCTTGCTCATGAAGATACCTATCAAGTCTTGAGTACCAAGCCCTAGGTGCTTGCTTTAACCCATACAAGGCCTTTTTTAGTTTACACACATAGTCTGACTGTTCTGAGAGAGACACTCCTTCTGGCTGTTCTATGTAGACTTCTTCTACCAACACCCCATTTAGAAAAGCTGACTTTACATCCATTTGATATACCTTGAATGATTTGAAGCTTGAAAGGGCCAAAAACATTCTGATAGCTTCAAGACGAGCAACAGGAGCAAACGTCTCTTCGAAATCAACACCTTCTACTTGAGCATAACCTTTGCAGACTAACCTAGCTTTGTTTCCGACAATCTTTCCATCCTCATTGAGTTTATTTTTGAATATCCATTTTGTGCCAATGACATTCTTGTCCTTAGGTCTTGGAACCAATTCCCAAGTTTCACTTTTCTCTATTTGATTTAGCTCTTCATCCATTGCTTTTACCCAAAACTTATCCGCACATGCTTCACTGAAATATTTTGGCTCAATCTGAGATAATAATGAAACATTTGTAGAATCATGTGAAGGAATGACTCTTCTTCTTGTTTGCCTGCTATTTGGATCACCAATGATCAAATATTTGGGATGATGTTTCTGAACATATCGTGAAGGAGTTTTGGGAAGCAGCTTGTTGTCTTTCCTCTTCTTCATCCGAAACCTCTCTCGAATTCTTCTTGACAAATTTCATCACCGAGTTCCTTGACTGGTTCTCTTATCCCCCGTCTTTTCATCAACTCGTTACATTTATGCTCTCTACAACCGTATGAGTTCTTTTGTTGAAGCATCTCGTAGGCCTTGCTTCTGCTGGAATATCCAAGAAATATTCCCTCATCACACCTAGGATCAAACTTACCCAAATTCTGATCTTCCCTTCTGATGAAGCACTTACTCCCAAACACTTTGAAGTATTTTACTGTAGTTGGTCTTCCTTTCCACAACTCATAAGGAGTTTTATGATGATTGACTCTAAGTTGGGCCCTGGTGATAATGTAGACTGCTGTACTGACTGCCTCTTTCCAAAAGCCATCTAAAAGTTTTGACTCATTTAACATAGCTCTAGCCATATTTTCAATAGTTCTATTTTTCCTTTCAACTACTCCATTTTGTTGAGGAGTTCTTGCTGCTGAATATTCTCTTTTGATTCCTTGTTGCTCACAGTATTCCACAAATTCATTTGAAGTGAACTCTCCTCCTCTATCTGATCTTAAGCATTTGATTCTCTTGTCAGTCTCATTTTCAATCATTTCTTTGAAAGCTTTAAATTTTTCAAAAGCTTCAGATTTTTCTTTGAGAAAAGTAACCCAAGTCATTCTAGAATAATCATCTATAAACAGCATGAAGTAGCTTTCTCCCTGAATGCTCTGAGTTCTGGTAGGGCCACATAAATCAGTATGAATAAGATCCAATGGTTTTGAAGAAGTATACCCTTTTGATTTGAAACTGGTTCTGGTCTGTTTTCCATGTTGACAAGGACCGCAAATGATGTTATGGGGCCTTTTTATTTTGGGCAAGTCTCTAATTGCTTCCTTGTTACTAATATTGACAAGATTATCAAAGCTCAAATGCCCCAATATTTTATGCCATAACCAACTCTCATCTTCTTGAGTTAGAAAACACTTTTCCTTTTTTATCTCACTTAGCATGTAAAGATTGTTTGGAGTCCTTGTAGCACTAGCAATGAGTTTTCCATTTTTTTCTTTACTTATCTCACATCTATCCGAAAAGAAAGATACTATGTGCCCTTGATCACAAAGTTGACTCACACTTAGAAGATTATGTCTTAGGCCTTCTACATAAAGCACATTTTCTGTTTTGGATTTCCCATCCAAACTAAGAGTCCCTTTACCACAGATTTTAGCTGACTCGTTATCTCCAAAACCGACTGTTCCTCTCGTTTGTTTCTTTTAAGACCAAAAACTTTTCCTTTTCACCACTCATATGTTTTGAACAACCACTATCAAGATACCATTTTTCTACTTTGTCTTGAGCATGAAAAGCAGTTTGAACTATCATTGACTTAGATTTGATCTCATTTCTCTTTTTAGTGAACTCAAGGCTAGATCTATCCAAACAGCACATCCTTGCTATATGCCCAAAATTCTTGCACTTGTAACACATGACATTTTTATTCATAAGAGGTGCAAAAGAGTTAACATTTTCCTTACTATGGCTATTCAAAGACTTATTGCAATGCATAGCTTTGTGACCAAATTTCTTGCAGGAAAAACAATAGCCATGGAAAGTATTATGTAACCTGTTTTGATGCCTTGGATGATTGTTCTTCTTGTGACCAACAGGAATCCACCGCTCTTCAGGATGAAGATTGATCTTGCTCGAAGACCCTATTTCATGAATGGTGATACCATCCTTCTTTTGCTTTTCACATGGAGTATTCTGTCTGAGAGCCAACTGTTCCAACTTCACTCTAAGAGACATAACCTCTTCTTCTAGTTTCTCGCAATCAACTTCCTTTCCTTTTAGAGCCTCTTTCAGAACCTGTTCAACCTTCTTCCCTTCTTCAGCTAGAATTTTGAAGTCTATAACACTTTGAGACAATTCTGATCTTGCTATCTCTTCTTCCCGACATTGATGCTTGAGAACAGAATTCTCTTCCCTGAATTTCTCAAGCTTTCTTAAAGCCAAGAAGAATTCACCTTTGAGATCGAACTCAACCTCTTCATCTCTTTCTGAATCTGTATGTTCCTCTCGATAGATCCTTCTCCAAGCCGTTAGGCTCTTTCTGGAGAGACCCGCTCCGATACCAATTGAAGAACACAAGCTTATACTGAGAGGGGGGTGAACAAGATAAGACTTAACCAATTAATAATTTTAACTTTAGATAGCAAGTGGCATCAACACAACATTAATCAAGACAGAAAGCATCACACATTGAAGACCCATTTTTAACGTGGTTCACCCAAAATGGTTGGGCTACGTCCACAAAAACTTTTCTCTAAAAGTTATCTCAAAGTTCTTTGGGAATCCTTCCCAAATACAATGTTTATGAGCCTCGGCCCAAAGGAGATACCTTCCCCCAATCAAAATTTATGAGCCTCTGCTCAAAGGAGATACCTTCCCCTCTCCTCTGGAAATGATCCCTCGGAAGATCAACCGCCTCTACCTCTTGCCAAGCACGTGGAACTCCTTTCCACCGAAGACCTCCTGTCCTCAATGCTTAGCCTAAGAGACCTTCGCCTTCTATGATCACGTCCACAGTAGCTCAACAACCTGTACCAATCACAGTCAATCGGTCTAGTACAAGTCTTCCTCTGTCTGTTTGATCTGTCCAACTCTTGAACAAATCAATCCTCTGCATACAAGCCTTCTCAAAGACTTGCCAAATTTCCTCGGTTCTTCTCATAGAACCAATGCACCTCTGTCCTCAAGTTCTCTGATAGAACTATCAAACTCAGTTCATAAGTCCTCTGCTAGGACCTGTCCAAATCTGCTCACAAGTCCCCACCGAAACCTGTCCAAAACTGTTCAAGAAACATACACATCTTCTGCGCTCTTACGCACTTCATCTTCTCTCAGTCGTCTCTCTGCCCTCTCTTCTTCCCTTCTTCTTTCTCTCTTACTTGGTCGAACTTCAACCTTGACTCTCCGCAATCATAGTAGCACTTAGAACAATTCACCATGACTCTTCGCTCACTCTGCACACTTTGACATCATCTCGCCACTTCTGCGCTATCTGCGCTCTTTCGGCTGCATCTCGCACACTTCGACGCACATTCAATGACCATTCAACAACACTTCAACTCTCCAAACAGCCCTCCTTTTATAACAAAATTTTCATGATGAAAACTTTAATCTTAGTCGACTGTTATAACAAATGCAAACCCTAATTTTAGTCGACTGTCATCGATCTTCGTCGGCTTCAACTCATGAAGATATTCGGTAACTCAACTGCTCGAAGACTTCATTCGATAACTGACCCTATAGCCGTCGCACTGTCATTTGTTCACTTTTCACATTTTAGTCAAGAATTCACTCTTATCTCCCTCTAAATGTCATGGAGATGTTGGTCCTCTGTCATACTTCTTATTCTACTCGGGTTCTTCTTCTTGTATTTCGCTCTTACCTGTCGTGAAATCGTGACATTTTTCTCTGTAGGTTCTTTTATTTTTTGCCACAAAATGCCACATGTCACGATATCGCGACACTTTTCCTCTTTGACTTTTTCTTGTTTGACCGTGAAAACATAACATGTCATGATATCATGACACTTTCACCTCGAACTTTCCTTCTTTCTTTGTCATGATATCGTGACACTTTCTTGCGTACTCTTCTTCTTTTCTTATGTCATGATATCGCGACACTTCTAACTCCTTCGTCTTCTTTTTAGCTTTTGTCATGATATCATGACACTTTTGCTTCCTTAGACTTCCTTTTTGTTTTTGTCATGATATCGTGACATTTCTGACTTCGTACATTCTCTCTCCTCTTTGAGTCACGAAACTACGACATGTCGTGATATCGTGACACTTTTCTAACTTGCTTTCTCTCTCCTACTTAAGTCATGAAAATGCGACATGTCACGATATCGTGACATTTTTCTAACTTGCTTTCTCTCTCCTGCTTAAGTCATGAAAATGCGACATGTCGCGATATCGCGACACTTTTCTCTAGCTCTTTTCTATTCTTCGGGTCATGAAAACTCGACATGTCGTGATATCGTGACACTTTTTCTCCTTAGCTCTTTTTTTTCTTTGGGTTGCGAAAACCCGACATGTCGCGATATCGTGACACTTTTTCTCCTTAGCGCTTTTCTTTTCTTCGGGTCATGAAAACTCGACATGTCGCGATATCGCGACACTTTTTCTCTCGAGCTCTTTCTCTCGAACTTGTCACGAAATCGTGACACTTTTTCGTCCGTACAATCCCTCTTGCAAATTGTCGCGAAATCGTGACACTTTTCTTTGCGAGCTCTTTCTCTCGAACCTGTCGGCTTGGGGTTTGCAAAAGACCTTTGAAACTGTCATGCCGTAACCTTCATCAAAACAAATTATTTGACATCAAATCAAATTCCTTCAAAAGCTTCTTGACATCAATGACAACTTATATACTTGAGCAAAGGCAATGTACCCAAAGTACCCAAAATTTCCAACATGTGGATGTTGCATTTATGTTCGAATGAAAATGATATATGATGTAATGTTTATTTCCATGCACTATAATTAAGAATAATGATAGAATGTATGCTAATTTTTAGTAGGTTAACAATGTATGGATGTTAGAAATGTATGCTTAATTCTTAATATGATAATGCAATTATGTCATTTACTTTAGAATATGATGGGTAATGATGAATGATATAGATAAGTATATTTGCTCAAATAGTAATCTCATGTGAAGAATGTATAGTTACCTAAACATGTTAATGAATCAATAGGACTTGTTTTATTTATAATGTTGTGGGATAATTATTTATGAATGATGTACCTTTTCACATACAACATTTTTATACACAATTTGTATTTCCTCCCAAGAACTACTATGTAATAGAGGCTATTGCTTAAGGGGATAATTAGGTGTATACTTGAATGAAATGTAAAACTTGCTTAAGTAGAATTATCATGTAATGTTTCAAATCTAGGTATTTTATGTAAATAATTTTACCATAAAAGGGCCTCATAGAGTCAAGATGGTATAATTGAGAATACATTGTATAATGAAACTCTCAAGAAGGCAAAATGATCTTGAAATGCAAACCAAGATAGACCCTACATTTTAAGTTACGAATTGAGTATACATGGTGAGGGGAAACACCCTTATTGGACAAGTAATGTGTAATAAACTCAATGTGAACAACAAGAAGATTGTGAAAGCATGAGATTTTAGGAGAAAAGAAACACTAAGATGTAATTAAAGCAGAACTAACTTGATGCTAAATGAATATACATGAAATAGAACGCATGTAATCGAATCAACCAAACATAAAGGAGAAAGTATGAGCACAACCCTTTTATATTAATTCCATTCAGTTACAATACATCTCCTCCCTTTTCAGGTGCTAGGAGTGTTAGCCTGTCTTGGTTACAATTATGATTAGTAATATTCCTTCCGCATGCCCACATTTGAAACGGGTGAGCCAAAGTGTTGTCGTCGCTTATTGCTGATGAATCCTTGCTCCTTGCTATTCTTCCTGCGTTCAAAGAAATAGCAAACCGTTTAGTAGCACCTGTGACAAAAGGATAGAACGTTTGAAAGAAATACGTGCAAATATTGATTAAATACGTGAATAAAATAGCTCAGGCTGCCCAAGTAAACATTCAAGAACGTAATGCAGGATAACATTTGAGATACGTGATTAAATACGATAGAGGTCTAAAGTTGCGATAGCATGATGATATATTCGATAAACTGTAACATATAATAGAATAAATTAAAAAAATAGCATAGACTGTAACATATGATAAATACATGATAACGAGATAAATTAAAAAAAATAGTTGAGTGTGTGGGGCGCCCGAGCGGGCCGCCCATTGTTGAAAACTCAACTTTGACGCCAATCCACTAGGGATGGGCCCAAAAATATAAGATAATGTGGTGTCGGCAAATTGATGGTTTACTATGTCCAATGTCGGATCTGAAGGTTCGGATTCACCTTCTAACAGCCACCAATAACCTCCCTTGCGAAAGAGATTATAGGTGTAGAAGAATGAATCATAAAGGAATGCAATCGGGTCTCTGGTTTAGCAGCACTTTGTTGCGTTAAAAAATGCTTGTCAACCTGTCCTTTCTGGGTGGGAAAGTCTGCCATTTTATAGACCCATGGGGTATCTCTGGAGGGGCATGTAGGGATGCCATGTGGTGGCCATGCCTTCCCAAAAGGGAGGAGACTCCTCCTTGACTTGGGCTTACATGACTACCCTTGTGACAGTCTGCTAACTGCCAATCTACCCACCTACGCGCGCATGCACAGCAGGTGGCAATAATTGACTGTAAGAGTTACCACTCGTTTTAATGTCCACTTTGATGGCTTTAATGTTTTGCTTTTAAATGTTTGACTTCTGCCTTTGATTGATTAAATGTCCGCCTTTGAGTGTTTTAATGTCCGCCTTTGAGCGCCGAAGTGTTGCGATATCGCGACGTCACGATATCGCGACACTTCGACCAAGGCTCTGCCTTGGGCGCCGAAACGTCGCGATATCACCCTCAGCCAAGTTTGCTTTTTTCTTAAGGCTTGCTTGTTCTTGATTAAGGCTTGCTTGTTCTTGCTTAAGGCTTGCTTTTGCTTAAGGCTTGTTAAAACGACCAGTTTTGCTTTGTTTACTTTCTGACCTTCTAAACTGATGTGTAAGTGGCTAGGACCATTGTTTGACCTCTGAGGGCTTCCTTGAAAGCTATGTGTGTCAATGCGATCAATGTTTGTAGTCACATAATCATATCGGTGCTGTTTTGATGTCTACAGATGCCCCTTTTTGGGAAGCGCTACGGGTGACACAGTGTTGAGCAAAAATAGATAACCAAAGCACTAATGATTAAGGTTTCTTGGTAACCTAACCAACTTTTGATGCCCCAAGTATGGAAAAAGAGGTTTAAAGGCAGGTAACCATGGTAGGACATTTCATGGATTCTTTTCATGATAGTGATATAGTTGTCTTAGATTTCCCTTCTAGATGGAGTGAAATGGATCTAGGATTTATGAATAAGCATCAGTATGGTTATTTCATCTATGATGGTTTACCATTGGTGTTGTTATCCATATTCAAGGCATTCACCTAGTCTGGATGGACCATTTTATATTTCTCCTTTTATGGGGATGAAACCTAGTGCTTGGCCAATGTAATAATACCAAGTGGGGTATGAGGGTTTCATAGAAGTTTATCACTTCTACTCAAAGAGACTCTGATCAAGTCTCTAGAGTACTTGAAGCTATTTTCCTTGAAATTTACAATACAAATGGAATATGTGTGCTAAGGCATGATTAGGTATTTTCCATATGAAGAAGAATTTTTATATTATAAAAAAAAAATGTATGAGTAAGAAGGAGTAAAAATTTGGGTTGCTACAGTTGGTATCAAAGCCCAGGATAACTAATAGGCTCTAGTTAAAATCTAGGTTAGCAAAGACTTGGGGCATGAAAACTAAACTCGAGAGAAAATTCTACAATTTTAAAATGCACTTGGTAAGTTCAAGATCAGTGCTTGGGATGATGATTTCTTAGTACCTATTTCCCAATGAGTAGATCCATAGTCGTTAGAAAGTGGAAGAGCTAATAAAACCCTCCTACATGGGTTTTAATTAGTGTACCTCAGACTGTTTTAGGAAATAACTCGACATCTAGGTCTCTTGGCTGCCTATTCCTTATCTTCAAGTGTGTCTAACAATTTGAGTTAGTGGAATAACCAAAATAAAGTTTTCTTTAATTAATATTTTGTTACATTTTTACCTTAGACCATGAGACTGAACAACTTAATGAACTCTGGTAGATTACTATTTCGAGTAGTAACAGTTCACCCAGAGATAGCCAAAACCTGAACCTTTACCACGGTTAAAGATACCAAGTTCTTTGTTATAACTTTGTAGAGGTGTTTTGCACCATTTAAACTTTTACATATGCCATAATGCGATGCATGTGGTATTAAGCCCTACATAAGAACCTGATGGTAAAAACAACAAAACTCTTGTTGAAAATGATTGAATTTGGTTAGTCATTGAAAATGTGTAAGTATGTGTTAGTCATTGAAAATTAACTACTGCAAATCAACAAAATAATGTTTTCTCTATTTTGATTTTTGATCAATGTTATAATACACCTTGGGGTTCTTCCAGTCATAGGTTAAGGTGTAGTAAATGGTAGAAGAAGCCATCCAGTAACACCATAACCTAAAACCCCAGTGTGGCAAAAGAAAGCAAGGACACATTCAGGTGTGGAAACCATCCCAAATTTCACCATAAACATCATACTTTTCTTGATATGAAATTTTTGGGTGAACTGTCATAAATTCGCCAATAAGCTCTGTTAATCCGTGTATCCTAGCTTAGTAGTTAATTTAGGAGCATCCAATGGTGTAAGAGTGATCTTGCATCACCCAAAAAAAAATGTAATTGTTTAATTTTGTAAAACTAGTTTAACTTGTAGAAGATTTTTGAAGGTCTTAGAGGTCAAATTTGAGGATTTTCGGCTAGACGCGGGTCTTGGCACAAAGAGCCAAGGACCGCCCCGCTTAGCTCATTTCATGCCATTTCCAAAAATATATTGTAATAATCGGTTCAATGAGCACGAAGTTACGACCTCGACAAGTTGCCCCCAAATTTTAAATTTGAAATAGATGGTTTTAGGCAGGAAAAGGAAAAAATAGGGTATTAAAGGGAATTTTCAAAATTGTAAAAGGGGCTCTTTCTTTTGTATCCTGATTTTGGAATGAATGTAAGGAAAGGTTCTATTCTATGATTTTTTCAAAGGAAAAATACTTCTGTATCATTTGTTCAATGTTGCTTATGTAATGTGATCTTCACCAGTAGTAAACTATGCCACCTGACCACTCGGGCGGTGGTCGAATGTATGGATGTGTACTACATTATTTAAATTGGACACTACTCATTATACCATACATGTGATATTATTTTACAAATAGAACTAGAGCATAGAATAGTTGGATAAAACATAGCATATTATTAAGTAGATTATTTTTTTATTGCATACAAATGTGCTAAAACTAGAAACTGGACATAACAACAATGATAAGATGAAGAAAAACATAGTCTTTGTCAGAATCTGAGCTATCATAATATTCGACTGAATATGAGGTATGATCAAAATAGATGACTTGAACAGGAATATTGTAGCAAATTACAATACATCTATCAAACACATAATATGGCCAAGGAGTGCCACGACATCCACACAACACAAGATCCATTTTAGTTAGACACCAAGTCTGAGAGAGTCCATTATAAAATTCCCAACGTAAGTGATATTGCACGTGCCTCTAATACAAAAGGCTCTGATAAATATCACTATCAAAAGCAGCCTTTCTAGTGGGAACATATTTCTTGACCACATCCAAATAGCAGGCTGGTAGAAATTGAAATGGAATATTTAGAGGATCGCCTATGGGAGCTAACCAAAAATCCCAAAATCAGACATTGAAAGTATAGTTAGGCTAACTAAAGAATCATTCAAACCACTCAAAACAACTTAAAGGACTTTCAAAAGCTTAATAATTATGGAAATTATTTCTTAGCCACACATCACAGAATGCATTATGGTAAAAGGTATTGCAATATATCTGCTCCATGAATATAAGGGCATTACAAGCTTCGATAGCTTGACTTCGTAAAAATCCCTACAATCTATTCCTTTGCTGAAGAAAATTGCAAGGAGCCCAAACAAAAGATTCTAAAATTTGTGCTACTCTTCCTCATAATAAAACATGGTGGCTAATTATTGAATCATTTTTCTATTGAAATGAAGTTAAGATAATTTTTCTCTCCCTTTTTTATGAGGTTTTTGATGTCAACAAACACTCATTACATACTTGAAAAATAAGTGTGCACGAGATCAACCTTTGAAGCCATTGAAGAATAATTATGTGATTAGATGTAAAGGTAATAACCATGATAAGAGAACACGTGTTACCTCAAAAAATTAAATAGGAGCAATGAGCCTAACACGTCAACACAAAAATCATTTATAGGAAAATCAAGCCGAGGAAAAGGGTGTATCATGGAAGATGAATGATTCACCTCAAGATTTTCAGGATACCATCGGTAAATGTGTGAACACAATCGATATGGTAGGACCTAATTGTCATTTGAGTATTAAATAATTTTTATACCCATGACATTCAATGTAATCATATTCATGGCAGGATTCACCTGGATGATACTGGTTTTAACTGGAATAAATCCCATTATATGCCTCATGATTCTCTTGCTTCTGATTACCGATCTATTGTTGCACATACCCTGAAGAGTAGAATTTGAACTGAAGCAATACCAAATTTAGCAGGAAAAATAATCATGGTAAGAATTAGGAAAACCATCAATGCAACAAAGAGGAAATCTCCAATGCAACGTGACCTAGATGATGCTTGGGCACATGAAATATTAAGGTTAATAATAGAGAGAGATGCTGCCATAGTAGAGCGGGATCGACTTAGATCTGAAAAGTTACAATGAAATAATTGGAGAGCAACAATGATGGCAGCCATGCTCATATAAAACCCTCAATTTCATCAACTAAGGTATGAATTTACTATAACATTCTTGGAATATTGTTTGGTGGCCTTGTTAAATCATGGTATGCTTCTTACATCACAACCAACTATTAATACAGAGCAAGGGAGAAGGGGAGATAATGATCAAGTAGTTTCTAGAATAGTAGCTCCTCCAGCATCTCCATCCTTAAGTACTAGCATAATACGAGGAGAAGAACAGACCTAGTAGCGTCAGCCTTAAGGTCCATTGGACACCCACTTTGTAGACCACCATTTTGTAGTAGTTTATGAGTGCCAAGGATTAGGCATAAACATTATCAACTTTTGAATTTTATATTTTTGATCGAAGGCTATCTGAATATTATTGCTCATGATATATTTAATTAGTTGATATGTTATACAAAAGAATGCATGAATATTGAATTTTAATGAATATGAGGAATGGATTGGTGACCATTTTTGGAGAAGGTATCACACTTCTCTGTGATTTTATGATGATATAAACCAAGAGATATCTGGGTGGATGCTCTAGCATTAAAATGCATACTAGGATATATGTGAATATCTTGAATTGAGATTTTAAAATTATGTTGTATATTTGTTGGCACTTGGTTTTATGAGGCTAATGCATGCCAAAATTTAACCAAATTTTACTATGATACTCCTTGGTGGGAGTTTTGATAAAATAAAGAAGAATTTTTATTTATAAGTGCATAATTTCATGATATATTTGTAACATCATTTTTCAAACTCTAATACTACAGTTCCCTAGATCAATTGTTTGTGCAATTTGAAATGAGTTGAAACTGTAGTTTTGATAATATTGTGTATTGATGATGCTTTCAATACTTGCTGATATGCAAAATGGATATTATATTATGTATAAGGACATGGTACTATTGATACTTTGCATTTTTAAAGGTCCAAGTGCTATCATGGATGGAATATGAAGCTTGCCATCAAGATTGAAGCGCTGGATAATAGACGAATTTGATTGTAAAATAGCAGGGTATAGGCCAATGGTTGCTAGACAAATATGTTTTTATAAGGTTGATGTTAAAACACAGAGGACTGTGTTTAATCTAAGGAGGGGTGTATGTCATGACCCGTTACCCTCCTACCTTATTAAAGGTATTAATTAATATTGGGGATCAATTAATGCCTAATAAAAAGGGCATAAACACTAAATAATCGTACAAAAATTCCAAATAAAGGAATTTTAGGAAGAATAGAAAAATATTAATTATATTTTAGAGAAGATAATTAATTATGATATTTTGTGAAAAATAAAATTGAGAAATTATCTCTTGCAAAATTAGAACAATATGATAAATTAGGTGTAAATTTAGTGGACCCAACCTAGATGGGACTTAAGAAGGACTGGAGGATTTTTAAAATAGCATATGGGTTATCCTACCTATTGGGAAATACCCATATGGCTTCCTTATATTGGTGGAAATTAAAAGGGAAGTCCTTTACCTTATCAATAATAGTTCTAAATTTCTTCCCACTCTATGCTTTAATAGTATTAGTCTTATATTTTTCCCCATGGGAAAATATACAAGACAAAAATAAGGACACTTGCCTTATCCTTAGTAGGACCCCTTTCCCTTACACTTCACATGACTTGATAAGTCTAATGGGTCCAAGGCACCTTTAAAAAAATAATAAAATAATAAGACCACTATTTTGCCATAAGTGGAGAAATTTTCCTATAAATTAGAGGACAAATTATGAAAGAGGGAATATAAAAAATCTTGGAGGACCAAGGAGTATGCTCTCCACCCTTGGGTGGATCAGAAACTAGAAGTCGTTTGAAAGATAACTATGAGCATTTGGCCAAGATAAATTAAGGGACCCAAGTGGATAAAAGGAAAATAAGTGATTGAAGAAATGGAGAGGAATCAAAAGGCTTTTTGTGGTTCAAGAAGAAGGATAAACCATGTTGGATCACTCTTATCTACCAATTGAGTTGGTTGATTATGTGTAAATTTTACCTTTGTAGTTACTTTTCTTAGATACAGTGATGTATATGAAGATAGTGTTGATTAATTAATCAATTACTGAAAAGAAAGTATGGAATTTAACTAACTCTAAGGGGTTAATTGGTAAACCTTACTTTAAGTAAAGTATGTTTGATTTAATGATTATTCTAAACTTGGTGATTTTGGAAACCTCCACAACCTTGAAGGAGTGGACAATGGTCGTAGGAACCATTTATTTCCTTATGGTATTATAATGCTAAATCATTGTCGCTACAATAAGTACAACTATGGGAACTCTTATTCGATAATGAAACTTAGGCCTGCGCTTGTTGTTTCCGCTATAATTGGAGTAGCGTGTACCTTATGGGCAGTAGCCTTCAAAATTTCTTATGATTATTTGACACTGTGAAATTAGAGAACCCCAAAAAATTAATGGACTTATGGCATCAATTTAGGATTATGTGGGAATACTTTGTTCACCCTACCTTAGGAGATAACAAGCTCATCGAATCATAGGAGAGCATCATATTCACTAATTGTATCCCGATTTCCCACTACTACTCAAACTAGGGAATGCTTGAACCCATGTCTTGGGACCCTAATGGATCTCTGTGTTTCATGGTAGAAGAATTGGATTCGATAGTGGAAGTCCTCCCTGTGACACCCTACGAAGGCTAAAATATGCCATTAAAACTCTACAGTGCTATTCTATATCGCGATATCAAACTTGAAACCTTTTTTGGTATGGAATGATGGAATGGTCTAACCTTACCCTAAATCTTCTAATGGCCTGTATAATCAAAATGGGGTCTCATATTTAACCGTAGGATGTAGTAGAAAAGACAACTATAGGTAAATATTGGGGATCATAGAACCAATTTTGAATCAAATTTGATTTAATGAAATTATCGACGATACCACTATTACTGGAACTAGAGTCACAGTAGTCAATGTTGAAGACCCTTTTACATTGGATTGGTTTTTTAATCAAACTATAATGATTTAGCATAATAATACTGGACAAAGCCCTATCTCTATCACCATTCCAAGAATCTTATCTATGATATATGTTTCTCTGTCACTATGATTGCAATATAGAATGGTTGATTTTCCTATCGTTTCTAGATGCCATAGGTAAGGTTGCTTAGATATTAGAGATTGGTAAGCCATACCACCAGATATGAACCCCTGCATATTGGCTTGGTGTGGTCACGATCAGACGTTCATAAGTATGGATAGACAAGTGATTAATGGGAGCTCAACCCTATCTAGTTTGACCATGGTGATAGTCCTGTAGATGATCATTTGATGGTCGGCATAGTTATCGGTTGGGAGACACACAAGGAGAAGTGATGTTACCACCCAGTGGTTTATCATACTAGATCCTTACGATTTATCATACTAGACCCTTATGCATGGACATATTACTTGCATAGTGGGGGGAACAAATTTTAAATAAATTTGGAACACATGGAATAAAAAACCCAATACTAATCATGAGGGAGCTTTAGCCTTGATCTAGTATTAATAAACAATAGGTTTAAAGCATGGGGAAGTGACAAGAATGTGGTAGGAACAACCATAGTGGTTAATTTTTAATAAATAAGAAATGAATTAAAAGGGGTAATTGAATTAATTAAATAAATTACGTCTTCATTAGTAACTGATGATCATTAAGTATTTGCTCGAAGTACTCACTCTACTTGAGGAATTGCTTCACATCGTGAGGGGGTATTGGAAATCATGGGAATATATCACTTACACCAAGGTTAGTGGATGAGACTTTGATAAGCTTGTCTCATAGGCTCGAGCGAAGCATATAAGAACCAATCATTCTTTGAATTACTTGGGATACCCTGCTAACCGATAGTACAAGGGTCTCATAGATAGTTAAATAAAAATTTGGAAGTTAAAGACTTGACTAGACAAGGTTTATCTAAACCATATAAATTAAGTTGAGGTATTTAATGAACCAGGACTAGTAATTTAATTGATTGTAAGATCATTGACACTAATGTCTTGAGACTATCTCATCTATTAGTACTTTATGGGTAGACTATACAAGGACTATGTAGCTAAGAATAGGTGTGTAGAAGATCATAACCAATGATATAATGTTTGGGTCTAGTCCTTTGATATATCTGAGTTACTTAAGGATAAATTTAAGTATAAGTTTCTCCATAATTTAATATATATGGGAATGTATATAAAAGCATACTAGCTTACATTAAAAAAATATGGTTAAGGTTTAGATTTAGACTAGATGGTCTTTAGATAAATTTACCATTGCATATCAAAAGAAATGTAGATCACATTTAATGTGGTAAATGTTAATGGGAAATCTTATCTCTTACTAAAATATTCAAGTATTCATTAAGTCATGATTGTAATAAGTATTATGGAGATAATTTTGTTGCCTTACAAATATAGCAATTAATAATGATTAAGTTGTATAGATTATGCTTCATAAATTAAGGGTATGGGACTTTAATTTATGAAGTGAAGGTTGATTTTTTATCAACCCTAATAATAAGTTTGGAAATTATTCTGGAGGTAAATTATGAAGTTCCCTCTAATATCAAAAGTCTTCTCCAAAATATAGTCTAATTATTATCATAATCGCATATGAGATGTTATAGTAAGATGACTTAGAGAGAGGTGCCAATGGATTCTTTAGTTGCATCATGATTATTTGAAGGAATAGATGGATTCCTTATGGGTATTAAAATTACCCCTATGTATTACGATTAGTTAGAGAAAGGAAGTATAGAATTCCTCTCTCGCATCATGAACCTAAAAAGGGGACATTATCACCCCTTGATTTGTGTATTTTATTACAAAGGGAATCATAGATGCCCTTTCTTACTTGTATATTTTACATCTCAAAATTATGAATATGAGGAAAGAGTATATTTTGGAGGTTGGGTTTATTCCCCTGAGGATTCCCAGGATAAATGTTTGTGTCTCTCTATTTTTTGGATTGCTTTATTATATCTTGTGGATTTATGTTCCAATGAGAATGATATATGATATAATTTTTATGTCCATGCACTATAATCAAGAATAATGATAGAATACATGATAATTTTTAGTAGGGTAACAATGTATGGATGTTAGAAATGTATGCTTAGTTATTAATATGATGATGTGATTATATCATTTACTTTGGAATATGATGGGTATTGATGAGTGATATAGATAAGTAGAGTTTCTAAAATAGTAATCTCATGTGAAGAATGTATGCTTACCTAAATGTGTTAATGAATAAATAGGACTTGTTTTATTTATAATGTTGTGGGATAACTATTTATGAATGATGTACCTTTTCACAAAAACATTGTTATACATAATTTGCCTATTCTCCCAAAAACTACTATGTAATAGAGGTTATTGCTTAAGGGGATAATTGGGTTTATACTTGAATGGAATGTAAAACTTGCTTAAGTAGAATTCTCATTTAATATTTCAAACCTAGGTATATGATTTAAATAATTTTACCATAAAAGAGCCTCATAGAGTTAATATGGTATAATTGAGAATATAGTGTGGAATGAAACTCTCAAGAAGGCAAAATGATATTGAAATGCAAACCAAGATAGACCCTACATTTTAAGTTAAGAATTGAGTATACATGATGAGGGGAAACACCATTATTGGACATGTAATGTTCTTTTGTAATAAACTCAATGTGAACAACAAGTGGGTTGCCTAAAAAAAGAGTGTACCAATATGCTCTAAGAGGTTTAAAGGTAGGTAACCATGCTTAGAAGGAAATTCCATGTATTATTATCATGATAGTGATATAGTTGTCTTAGATATCCCTTCCAGATGGAGTGGGACAAATATAAGATTTATGAATAACCATCAGTATGGTTATTTCATCTATGATGGTTTACCATTGGTGTGGTTCTTCATATTCAAGGTATTTACCTAGTTTGAATGGACCATTTGGTGATTTCTCCTTTTATGGGGATGAAACTTAGCGCTTGGCCAATGTACTCATACCAAGTGGGGTATGAGGGTTTCATAGAAGATGATCACTTCTACTTAAAAAGACTATGATTAAAGCTCTATAGTTATTGAAGCTATTTGTCTTGAAAGTTACAATCCAAATGGAATATGTGTCCTAAGGCATGATTAGGTCTTTTGCCATATGAAGAAAAATGTTTATATTATATAAAAAAAAAAATCTATGAGTAAGGAGTAAAAATTTGGGTTGTTACAACTAGCCTTACTTTAGCAACATGTTTTCTAAAATAACCCATATTTTCCACCTATTGAAACATTGTTAATTCTAGTCATTACTGATATCCTGGGGCTGAATTTAAAATTATGTTTTTAGTTTCTAAAACCATCGAAATGTACCCAAAATAGGAATAATGGTTAAAATGATGTCACATGTATAAATATATTATAAACTATGATAGTGAGGAATGAAAAAGTAAGAGGACACATCTATGAAACACTTTTATTTTGAGGTAAAATTCTTCTTTTTGTTGTTTAGTTACTTTGTCTTCTTCTCTTCTAAGTTGAAATTAGGTGACTATGGGCTCACTTCCTAGCTTGGAGGAAGGGCTAGTTTAAGCATAATATATAGGTGTGCATAGTTTATTATTTGGTGTATTGTGACGTTATTAACACATGTTTTATTAATTTAGTAATTAAATATATAATATTATTTTATTTATTTTTTTAATTAGGGTAATATTTATTCAACTGCTAAAATAGGTTTTGTAGTTTACATTCATAAATTAATTGCTTCATTTATGTTTTTATTTACATGTTAATTTTATTTTAATTGTTTAAGCATGTTAATTTTAATTTATTCAATGGTGTAAATTTTTATTGATTGCTTTTCTATTTACTACAAATGATTTTATTTTTTAAAGTGTGTTTTAATTTTTCTTTATGTAAGTGTGTAGTTCAGGATATCTTAGGAGATACTATATCAATACTAGTTTCTTCTTTCTAGCACATATATCCATCAAATGCTTCCCTCAATTGATAGATTTTAATTTGAGATCATTAATGACACTTATCAATAGGCTTACATTCCTCCATATTAAATTTATAAAGAAGATCTAAATCATATTAAGGATAATAAATTATGATACCAAATTCAATATAAAAAATCTAAATTCTTAAGAAATAATGCAAAAACCCTAAATTTGACATCTCAAAGATGGAATGACAACATGACTTAATATCTTGAATCAAAGTAGATTTGCCTATGAAGAGAAATTCTTTAATATATAACATAATGAACATTTTCTACCATAATAATGTTTAATGTAATAATCATGTTCAACCTCACATTGTTAAATTCCAAAACTAAGAGAAAATAAATGGATATTCTTATCCCATGAATGAGGGGCCTACTTAAGTACTTAAAAGGACCTAGGAAGATGATACTCCAATGGAATGGGTCACTCAATATCAATATTAGGTTATTATTACATGTAGATTTCCTCCTAATTCTCCTATGCAAAAAGACACTCTTCACATTCATCTAATGTACCTTCGATCCATAGGAGGCAACAATGGAGATAATCATCATGACTATGCTCATCTTTGCCATAAGGGAAAAAATATTAGAATAGTACCTTTACTATTATTTAGATATTTCCTTAATAATAATGTGTACCTTATGCTTATATACACACCCACTCAATGCATATTTAGTCCTATTGACCCATTTGTATCTAATAATATTATTTTCTTATTATAAAAGAACTATCTTCCAAGCCATATTCTTCATCAATGTATCATACATTGCTACCATTATATGTTTTAATTTTAGCTTACCCTTAGCTTGAGAATATAGTTAAAGATCTTAGGAATGGGATACATTAAAAATAAATCTTGGGAAGTATCCTTCTAATGATATTCAAGAGATAGAATAGCCTGATCATTATTTATAAGTGTCTTAACCCACTTGGATGTTGGATAAACCAAAGAATCATGTGCATCCTATGCCAACTCAACATTATAAAATTAAACTAAATAATCCAAATCATCATCACTCACCTCATTATGTGCCACTAGAGTATTCTAAACAAATATGCCCTCCTCATCCTTTCCTACATCTAGATAAGAGAGACTTGACTATGATGCTACTCTTGAGGGAAACAAATCAATAGAAAAAACATAACTTATCAAGAAAGATAAAATAGAGGATGCATATCCCATATATTCTTTAATTTCCGAAGTGTATATTAATTCATGCAATTGTGTAGCTTATAAAACCTTAAGATACCCTATAGAAATACTAGCTTCTTTCCTTTACTACATATTACCATCAAACAAAAGCCTAAATTGATAAATTTTAAAGTGAGAGCATGAATGACACTCATCAATAGGACTACATTTCTCAATATTAAATTTCTAAAGAATATCTAAAGCATACTTGGGATAAGAAATGGTGATGCCAAAGTCTATCTAAGAAATCTAAATTTCTAAGAATTATTTCCAAAACCCCAAATATGTCATTTTAAACTTTGAATGACAACATGACTTCATATCTTGAATCAATATACATATACCAATGAATATTATATTCTCAATATACAACATAATCAACATAATTTTATCATCCTTATTTTTAATGTAATCATCATGTTTAGCCTCATAGTGCTAATACCCATAAGAAAAAATGAATGGATTTTTTTATCCTATGCAGGAGGAGCCTACTTATGTGCATAAAAGGACATACTATGATGAAAATCCAATTGAATTTGTCTCTCAAACTCATAATTAGGTTGTTACTACATGCATATTTCCTTTTGAAGCTTCCCATGTAGAAAGGAACTTTTCACATCTATCTAATGTACCTTTAATACATATGATAAACTAACAATGAGAATCATTATGACTATGTACAAACTGGCCATAGGTGCAAACGTATTATATAGTCCACTTCCTCTTATAGAGATAATACCTTAAAAACAAGGTGTACCTTGTGCTTCTCTACCTGACTATTCAATGCATATTCAATCATATTGACCCATTTGCATCCAACAATATTATTTGCTTCTAAAATAAGAACTAGCCCCTAAGTCTTATTTGTTATAAATGCCTTATATATTACTACCATAACATATTTTCATTTTGGCTTACCATTAGTTTGATAATATGGTTGATTATCCTAATAATAGGATACATTAAAAAGCAAAGGTTTGGAAGGATCCTTCTGATGTCACTCAAGAGATAAAATACTATAAGCATCCTTTAGAAGTATGTTAACCTACTTGGATGTTGGATAAACAAAATAATCATGTGTATCCTATGGTAACTAAACATCAAAAAATAAAATTAAATAATATAAATAATTACCACTCAACTCACTATGTATGACTAAATAATCCTAAACTAATATATCCTCATCCTTCCCTAAACCTGGAGAAGAGAGAGTTACCTATGATGCTATATTTGGAGAAATAAACCAATAGATAAAGAAAAAACAAACAATAAATATGAATAATAGGTGGTTATAATAGGAATAGATCCAACCTAAAATCTTATAAGAATTTTTTGAATCTAGAATAGGTAAAGACTCAAAAAAACTAATATCTAAATCTCAAGAGGTTGGGTAGGAGTAGGTAAAATAACCTCATCAAATATGATATATTTCATGATTAAAATCTCATAAATTTGAGGATAATAAATACCATATACCTTTGAAGTATTATAATACACCACAAATATAGACTTATGGCTCTTTGGTACCTTATTCTCCCAAGGATCCTTCAATTTGTGAGCCAATGTTGAAGACCTAAAGATACCAAATTAGGACATATCTAGCCTATCCATTGTCAATATCTTAAGAGGTGCCATGCCTTAAAATACCTTGGTAATAACCTTGTTAAATATGTAAGGTATACAAATTTTAGCCTAATCCCATGAATTTTGATGCATCCTGAAAGCACGAGATTCCGGGCAAAGGAAACACCAAGTGTGATTGCATTCAAAATCAAGTACGCTTAAGTCCTAGAAATGTAAATTGCATGAAATGGAAAAGAAACACATTGGAAGAGACACAAGCAAATAGAGAAAACACAGCCCTTTCATTAATTTCCCTTGATCTCTGTTACAATGACGTCTCCTCCCTTTTCAGGGGCTAGGAGCGCAAATAGAGTTTGATTACAATCACTGAATGATTCCTCTTTTCACGTGCCCACGATTGCAATGGGCGGGCCAAGATGATGCCGCCGCTGATGTCGATGAGTTATTCGCCTCTACTGCTTCTCCTACGAACAAATAAATGACCAAGTCATCAGTAGCACCTGCTGCAAATGAAAAGCGTTTGCTCTCTAAAACCAACAAAATATGCATGTAAATATTTGCCTGAAACAGTGAATACAGTGAGTCCAAATTGCTTCAAAACTTGACAGAAGGTAAGAAAAGTTACCAGAAGGCCACTGCCACTGAGGCAGCTGGCAAATACACCTTAAACTAGAATTCGTCCCTGGGCAGGACGAATTCTGACTGCAATTCGTCCCTGGGTGGGACGAATTCTTCTGTGTTGAGGAAATCGACCTGCTGCTGCTCCAATGTCGGATCTCGAGACCTGCAAAATGCCTGAAAATAGGGGGTTATGTAATTGGGGCCATTTTGGGACGACCCAGATGGTCGGATTTTCCCAATTTGGCCTCCACCCTCGGGAATTTGACCTCGACACCTGCAAGTTAGCGTAACGACAAAGCAATACAAAACATCCTAAAATTTGACCAAAAGTTACAAAATTGCAGCTATGGACTAATCAGACCTAGTAACACATAATGCAATCTAAAAAATAACCTAAAATTCTCAAAAACTAAAAATAGGACTTGGGAGGTGCGGGGGTGCCCAAGTGGGCCTCCCACCATTGGCCCTTGATTTTGGAGCCAATCCACCAAGGATGGGCCCAAAACCTTTTAGGATTGGGGGGTCGGAATTGGTAGGTTCAGGTGTCCATGCGTTGGATTTGGGTAAGGTTCGAGCTTCCAAATGCCACCCAACAACCTCCCTTGCAAAAGAGATTGGTGGATGTGGGAAGGTGAACCAAGAGGGATGCTAGTGGGTCTTCAATTCGGCAGCACTTCGTTGCTTGAAAACTCCTTCAACCTGTCTGTTTTGGGTGAGAAAAGTCCCACCTTTTATAGACCCATGGGGTCTCTTTTGGGAGGGAAGCACAAATGCCATGTGTTGGCCATAGGCGCCATGTGGCACTCTTGTCTTCCCATGAGGGAGGGGAGTCCTCCATTGACTTGAACTTTGATAAATGCTTTTTGTAACGAGTCCTCTAATGGCCCCTCTGTCCACTTACACATGCATGCAAGGCAGGAGCCCTTAACTGACTGTTCTGGGCTGCCACTTGGCACCATTTGCATTTTTTCCCGTTAAGCTTGGAATTCGTCCCACCCAGGGACAGATTTAGAATTCATCCTGGGGTGGGACGGATCCTATTTTGAATTCGTCCCTAGGTGAGACGAATACTGGGCAAAGTGTCCAAGTGTGCCAAATTGCTTCTTGACCTTACAAAATTGCTATGAAAGTGGTTAAGACCACTGTTTAACCTCCGAGGGCTGCCCCGGGGCTCGTGTTTGTCTAAGCGATCGGTGTTTGCAGTCACATAATCGGATTGGTGCTGTTTTGGTGTCTACGAGATGCCCCTTTTTGGGAAGCGCTACGGGTGACACAGTCTTGAGCAAAAATAGATAACCAAAGCACTAATGATTAGGGTTTCTTGGTAACCTAACCAAATTTTGATGCCCCAAGTATGGAAAGGGCATGCATTCTTGAATCCTTGCTTCTGACGAGCTAAGGAATTTGATTTCAAGTATTAACCTGTTTTGGTGAGGTGTGACTTGAACTTAGACATTGATCAGTCATGAACAAGTGAAGGGCGTTTTTATCCTTAGGGGGAACCTTGTGTTCATGATTCACGAAATGCCAAGTGTTTGATTGATTTGATTGTTGCTTTTTTACTACCCCAAGCAGGAGCATGATTGTCTTTGTCAATGATTCTTTGAATGCATGTCGTTTTCCTTAATTGGGTGTGTGATTGTTGGTTGGTGACTAAGTGTGACTACCCCCTCAAGCGATGAATCGATGAGGGAATGACCTTCGTGAGAGAAGCGATGAGTCGCTTGACCCAAGATGACTTGTGCAGGTATGTCTCAAAGGGTTTACCATTAAGCGTGTGCAATTTTTCCAACATATGGACCTGTTTTTGGTGGGTGTTAACCCTTTTGGTGATGTCATAATGAGGTGAAATCATCGAAAACTTATTTCCCGTGGAGCGGTCCGGCTATGATAGCCTTCTTGGGGAACTAGGAGAGCGATAATTTGGACCTCGAAATCGATTTTCTTTGCCTAGAGGTTAAGTGCGAGAGCACTTGTGTCCGGCATTGTTTTTGCTGTGTTTTTGTTGAATTTTGTACTGTTTTTGTTGTTTTTGTGACACCATTTGGTGATTGAATTGTCGGCAATCCGTCCTCCCGTGGAGCGGTCCGGCTATGGTAGCCTTCTTCGGGAGTAGGATAGTGACAATTCAAACCCCGACATCAATTTTGCTATGCCAAGAGGTTAAGTGCAAGAGCACTTGTGTCTGGCAATGTTTATTGTTTGTTTGTGTTGCATTTTTTTGTTGTTTTTGAATGGGCTTTGACCCTTTTGTGATGTCGTTTGGGGATGGAATTGTCAAAAATCCGTCTTCCCGTGGAGCGGTCCGGCTATGTTAGCCTTCTTAGGGAGTAGGATAGCGACAATGTAGACCCTGACATCAGTTTTTCTATGCCAAGAGGTTAAGTGCAAGAGCACTTGTGTCTGGCAATGTTTATTGCTTTTTGTTTTTGTGTTGCATTTATTTGTTGTTTTTGTTGTTTTGATTTTCTTTGATCTTGTGCATGATGGTTGATGAATATGGATGTATGCATGTTGATTTATTTTGATGGATGCATATGCTATGATGAATGCAAATGGTTTTGATTTATATGTGATATGCAGATATGAAATGGATGAATGGGGTTTGTGATGTTTGGCTATGGCACCAAGGACTGTTTAGAACTCTGTTATTTTGTTTTTAGGCGATTGTTGCGATGCATGAATTTGTATGTATACATGTGGTTTTTATTTTTTTGTATTTTTTTGATGGTATTGTAAGGATGAAAAGTGGCGCAGTTGGTTTAGAAATGTAGCTAAGGTTTTCTGAGACTCAGACGGTTTTAACTCACTAGCCATGACTGTACTTTATATTACAAGACTTTTGAACAAGGTATGAATCGAACTTGTTTTTGACCGAGCTATTTCACATCCCTGTGTGTGCAATTGAGTTCATTTAGTGGTATTTGTTAGGATACCGCCAGTTCCAGGTGGGCTTTCAACCGAACCTGTACTGAGGTTCACCTAATTAGCTCCACGAATTCCTTTGTTGTATGTACTAAGATTAATATGCGGTGTAATCCAGGATGCCATAAGCTAGCTCATCCACATGCAAACATTGATCTGTATGCAAGTTAATGTGACAAATATATCGTCATGCGGGAGGTTTACTTCTGTTACCGAATTGGTATTGAAGCTTGCCTTATGACCTACAAAATGCTGAGAGTTCCAGGGATTCAAGGTCAACTCCCTTCTTTTCTTCAATTGTATTGGGATACTTGCTCATTGTAGTGATGAGATCACTGTTTATTTTGATTTGTTTTTCTTTCGAGCAAGGGATTGGGGTCATGGAGTGACGAAAATCACTGTTGTTTGTGCCTTTTGATGTGTGCACTGTATTTTGTCAAATTTGGAGTTTTGACATTTTGCAACTTTTTTGTTTTTTTGCAACTATTGAGAACTTTAGGGATTCTTAGGGAATTGGGTAGGGAGGATGCTTGTCCTTTTGCCAACTCTCAGCATTCTAGGGGTCATTCGCACAGGGGGATGAGCAAGATAACCATTTCGCTTATGGTGACCTAGATTATTTTGCAGGTTTCGTCTTTCGTTCACACAATTTGGGAATTTTAGTGTTTTGATTTGTGTTGGGATGATACATAACAAGGTTTATTTCAAGTATGACTCTACCTTCGTAAAATCAGTTCGACTTGATACGCTACATGGCTAAAGAGGAAAATGATGACTGAATCACTGAAACTCTTGGTACATTCCTAGACCACTGACTGTAGTGTGGTAAAAGTTATGCATGGTGTTTTTGTTGTTTTTGTAACATGAGACAATGCGGAACAAGATGGACTATCAGAGCTATTGCAGCTTATGGTGCCTTTGACCTGTATGACTACAAATATGCAATGTATGGATGCAATGCTTAATGCTACTATGTATTTTTGTAATTTTGATGGATTGTTTTTGGTGAAGGTGAAGATGAGGTGCGAGAATATGAATTTTTTTTATGAATTTGAGTATACCTAGAATTGAGATGCAAATCTTTGTTGTTTTTGATGATTTTTGTTGTTTTGTTTTTTGAATTTCTTGATTTTTTGACCAAGCGATTGCGATAATCGTTGGAGCTTTTTGGGTTGACCAAGAGATTGCGATAATCCTTTGGAGCTTTTTGTATTGACCAAGAGATTGTGATAATCCTTGGTGCTTTTTGTATTGACCAAGAGATTGCGATAATCCTTGGAGATTTTTGGTGACCAAGAGATTGCGATAATCCTTGGAGCTTTTTGGTTTGACCAAGAGATTGCGTTAATCCTTGGAGCTTTTTGGGTGACCAAGAGATTGCGATAATCCTTGGAGCTTTTTGGGTTGACCAAGAGATTGCGTTAATCCTTGGAGCTTTTTGTATTGACCAAGAGATTACGATAATCCTTGGAGCTTTTTGGGTTTTGACCAAGATATTGCGATAATCCTTGGAGCTTTTTGGGTGACCAAGTGATTGCGATAATCCTTGGAGCTTTTTGGGTGACCAAGAGATTGCGATAATCCTTGGAGCTTTTTAGGTTTTGACCAAGAGATTGCGATAATCCTTGGAGCTTTTTGGGTGACCAAGTGATTGCGATAATCCTTGGAGCTTTTTGGTTTGGATTATGGTTCTTTAGGGGATAGAGGTACCCCCAGATTGATGGTCTTTGCACTCCGGATCTGGCTCTAGAGGTATGGGCATGAATGGATCGGCCCTATGCACGGAGATGAGGACAGGGTCCACCCACGGCACTGATGTTGTTATGGGATCTCTGGGCAAAAGTTGATCTTTATGTACCCAAATTTGTGGATGTAACGCTTGGTCCCACTGCGGTGGGTTAACACGCCACTCATGCCCTAGTATTATGTTTATTTGTTGACATGCTTCATCGATGTTTATGGGATGTCGATGCTGTCACATGTGATTGCTATGGGCTATGTCTATTTCATCCTCACCTTCGAACAATGTGTATAGCTCATCAGAATCTATAGATTCTGAGACATGGAGGACTGCATCATCAGGTATCCCTACGGTTAAAGGTTGATCCTCTTCGAAAGGAGCCTTATGTAAGTTGGGCCTTGGGAGCTCCAAAATCTTGGTCTCTACCAACTCTAAGTGCTCTAGTGCTTTGCATGTATCGAGAGATTTGAACTCCTCCTCTTTGGTTGGTTCTTGTTGAGGAACTTGGGGCTTATGGAGGGGTGGCCAGATGGCACCCCCCATGCCTTGGTAGGGCAGTTCATCCCGCTCTTCTTCGTGCTCTGATTCCTTAGAGGCTTCTTGATGAATTTCTAAGGGTGGCTCATAAGCCTGGGTGGATGTCTAAGGAAAGCACCCATCATTGGTTATAGGAGCAGCCTCCCATTCATGTCTAGGAGGCGTCGGGGGTGGTTCTTCGGGAATCGGGAGAGTAGCTTCCCGCTCCTATCTAGGAGGTGTTGGGGGTAGCTTTTGATGAGGTCGCGATGACCTATCTTCCCCCCATGGGTTGTGCCACTCAAAATATTTTGTCTTATGCATGTGAGGGGTTGGAGTCTTCTCTTGTGGTGCTTCAGGAATTGAGGGAGTAGCCTCCCGCTCCTGTCTAGGAGGTGTTGGGGGTAGCATTTGATGAGGTCGTGATGACCTGTCTTCCCCCCATGGGTTGTGCCACTCAAAATACTTTGTCTTATGCATGTGAGGGGTTGGAGTCCTTTCTTGCATAGTGTGTTGGAACAGCTCATCCTTCTGGCGCTGAAGGTGCTCTTCGTTAATATGGTACGGTTCCTCTAACGGTAGTCGTTCGAGCTCAATTTGCGTGAGTTGCTTGATATGTGTGATATATTCGACAGATTCTACGATAGTTAGTCCCACCGCCTCATGTCTAGAAGGCCTAGACGCCTCTCTTAGATAAAAATCTTGGTCGTAGTGATCCAAGATCTCTATAGGACACATCCTTCTGTTAGGGGTAGCAGCATTCTCTCGAGGCTTTGGCCTCAGTGATTGGTCCTGATAGATAGTAGGTGCGAAGGCATATTGCTCTCGCACTATATATTGCTCTCGAGGAAGGTAGAGGTCTTCCTCGTGCTCTCTTTCATAAGTGAAAAAGGGATGGACGGAGCTATCTCACCCTGCCCAAAGAGCCTTGTGCTCTGGATTTGTCTTTGTAGTTCTAGCAACTAGAGGGGGTGAAGGAGGGATAATGTAATCTTGTGGTCCTCCCATCGAACCCTATGTTGACTTAGCACTTCATCGTGCGATGACCGCTCATAGCGAGCATCTAAGGGAGCTCTCATTGCTTCATGTCTAGAAGGCCTAGATGCCTCTTCTAGATATCTATCTCGGTCGTAGTGATCCAAGATCTCTATAGGTGACCTCCCTCTATTGGGGGTAATAGCATTCCCTCGAGGCTTTGGCCTCAGTGAGTGTTCCTGATAGATAGCAGGTGCGGAGGCATATTGCTCTCGCACTGTATATTGCTCTTGAGGAAGGTAGAGGTCTTCCTTGTGCTCTCTTTCATAAATGAAAAAGGAACGGGTGGAGTTGGCTCGCCCCGCCTGAGGAGCCTTGTGCTCTGGATTTGTCTTTGTAGTCCTGACAACTAGAGGGGGTGAAGGACAGGTAGTGTAATGATGTGGTTCCTCCCGTCGAACCCTATGTTGACCTAGCGCTTCATCGCACGGTGACCGCTCATAGCGATCATCTAAGGGAGCTCTCCTATGACTGTACCCATCATGGAAGGGTGTGTGATGAGTGCTATGTTGAACAGGAGTGCTCCTCGAAGAGGTGCCCCTATAGTCCCTTTCCTTTAAGGTGTGGAGGGGACTGCCTTGTGTGTTAGGTCGCCAAGGTGGTATGACCAAATCCTTGGGATTGTAATGGAGATGACTTGTTATTCCTTGGATATTCCCCATAGCCTCCGCCCGTGATTGGGCTTGGCTATGGGTTAGCACCATGACGATGTCTCTCTAAAAACCTTAAAAATTGAAATGAGTTAGATGGGGCCCAAAATTGGTGTGCGCATCCCTCTTATAGTAGATAAGACAAAAATGAAGTTTCAAGTCCTAGCTCTAAATACATTAGGAGATATTGACATCCTAACAGCTCAAAAAGTGAATAGAATTGCGTGTCCAATTTTAAAACCTAATTTCGGGGCACTAGATGATGGAATTTGGCCCCGAAAACTGACTTTTCTGGGCAAATAGGATTCTAGGGAAGTTAATAATATATAAACATTGTTTTTTGAAGCTCAAATACTATTCATATTAATTAAGATATAAAGATAAATAACAGGCACTAGCCACCTTTTCACTTCAACTATGGTCTCAATGAGTGCTCAAATTTCTTAGAAATGGCCTAAATCACCCACATCATTCTAGCTCTAACAATTATCATCCTTTGGAGAAATGATTATGAGTCTAAATTTAGAAATATAGGAAAGATAACATATAATAAAGCAATATCCATGTCACATAAAGTAATGTCCTTAGACAAAGTATGACATACTATTTTACAAGTGAATTGTTGGTAAAACAATGTTAAGGAAATTAGGCTTTTCAAATGTGAAATTTCCAAAGAAAAAAAACAATGTTAGGTAGGAGATAAAATAGAATGCATTATTTAACACATATAAGAATATTTTCATGGTGCAATTTAAATTCATTTATTTGCAATAGAATTTGTCCAAGAAAGTTTAGAAGCCTAAATATTTTTATCATTGGCACTTAAATATATTTTCTCATGATAAAGTATTTTTCAAAGGAGTTAAAGTTTTCCTTAAACTTGGATAAAATGGAATGGTCACAAGAATAGAAAAACCAATCAATAATTAAGTTCAAAATATACAAATATCAAGAAGTCCCACATTGATAAGTGGGTGAAAAAAGTCTTTAAAAAATTGTACCTCTTTTATTTGAATGTTTGCAAGAGAAAATGAATGGTGAATATACTTTTTTACATTAAAAATATTCTAAAGAATATTCTCTAAGAAAATGACAAGTCTTATATTTTTACCTAGAATAAAATATTTCATTTGCATTTTTGAAGCAATAAATACAGGTTTATATATACTTACTAAAAAATACTTTTGAGGCCAATTCAATAAAAGGAAATTTTTTAAATTTTGTGAAATTTTATTATGGCTTGTGGAGAACCAATATTTTTGTTTCTTGAGTTTTAAATACTAAGGAATAATAAATATGTTTCTTGGAAAATTAAACTCAAAACATATTTTGACTTTGAGGAAATATGAAATGTAGTAGATGGGACCACTACCCATCCTAAACAAGAAAATGGAGATCAAATAAAGCTTGACAAGGTAGATATAAAGGCAATATTAATCATCATGTTTGAAGCAATAGATGAATTCGAAACATACATTTGGGATTCAACCATGAAAAAATATGCATGGGAGAAGCTATAAATAGTCTTTAAAACAAAAAATCAAGATCAAATTTTCTTCCTCTAGAGCCAACTCCATTGTCTAAATAAGGAAAATGTAGAGAAAATAAAATTCTTCATGAGGAGAAGAACTGAATTATGAGCATCATTACAAGAATTGGTAAATTAGGTATCTAATGGAATATTAGTTCTCATTTTTTTGATATCACTTTCATCAAATTTAATATCCTTTTGATAACATTACATTTCTTTGAACAAAAACCAAGCTTTGAAAAGTTGGTTAATTTACTTCAAAAGGTAGAGGTCTCACATACAAGAGATAAAGAAGAACAAGTATCTATTACACAAATAAAATAGTCATTTAGAAGAAGCATAAGACCTATACAACACCTCCAAGAAAAACTAATTCTTTTTAATAGCAGAGAAAGACTTCAATGAACTCATATTGAAAAATGAAGCATCAAAAAAACAAAAATACTTCCAAAAATGATAATTTTTAAAGGAAAAGAGCATGTGTTTGTTGTATATGCTAAAAAACGTCAACTCAATGATATTTGGTATGTTGATTGTGGAGCAACTAGATACATGATAGACCAAAAATATTAGTTTAAAATTTTAAATTACTCTATAGATGAAGAAAAAATATCTCTAGGAAATTACACATCCTATGATATAAAACATATAGATGATGTAAAATTATGGTTTGGATCACACAAATGTAAAATAAAAGAAGTATTATATGTTTTGAAAATATTCATTTAAAAGGAAAATAACATGTTTTTGTTGCATATGCTAAGCAAAGTCAACTCAATGATGTTTGGTATGTTGATTCTAGAGCAACCAAACACAAGGCATGGCAAAAAAATAGTTTTAAAATATAAACTACTCTACACATGAAGGGAAAATATCTATAGCAGAGGACACATCCTATTATATAAAAGGTATATATGATGTAAAATTATGGATTAGATAACACAAATGCAAAATCAATAAAGTATCATATGTTCAAAGACTCTTCAAGAATCAACTCCCAGTCAATGAATTGCTTAACCACAACTTGAATCTTGAGTTTGATAAGCAAAAAGGATCTAAGATATGCTTCTTCATGATAAAAATAAGAATTATAATATTATTGCATATGGAAAAGGAAAAGGAAATATGTTTGAACTTCACACAGTTCATCATGCCAAATTTTCAACTCTTTGTTGATGATCATAATAAAAAAATATGGGTATATTATTTGAAGAAAAAAAATGAAACTTTCTTCTACTTTTAGAAATTTAAGGTCCATGTAGAGACTTATAAAAGGAGAAGGATCCATGTCCTTTGCTTAGATCAAAAGGTAATTTTCCATAATTAATTTTTAGCATTTCTTAAGGAACATGGTATTCAATTACAATTGATAGATTCTTACTCACCATAATAAAATTATTGAAATGGTATGAAGTATGTTAAAGAACAATTATTGAAATGGTATGAAGTATGTTAAAGAATTTTTAACTTGGACACTCATGTTAGGTGTAAGTAGTAAGCTACATACTAACTTATGCCCCAATTGCAACACTTTATAAAATTACTCTAAAAGTAGCATGGAGTGGACACAAACCATCAATATATTATATTTTTGTTTTGGTTGTATAGTGTATATGTACACACAAAAGGAGAGAAAATATAAATTGGATGAAAAATATTGGTAATGCATCCTACTAAATTATAGTGATGAATCAAAATTATATTGATTATTTGATCTAGGTACAAATAAATTATATACCAATCAAGATGCCATATTTGATGAATAAGAAAAATCACTCTTTTCACCACCATAGGAATATTTATCTAACTCAATTCCAATAATACTTGAAAGTGATGAAGATGAAGAAGTTACTAATAAATAAATATTTGGCAACATTAATGATGAAGGGTAATGCACCTTACCGGGGCCATAAATTTTGATCCGAGTGTCCCTTTTACCTTGTTATTTTTTTAAAACTTGCAGAATTGTATGGATAACTTAAAAAAAAGTGTCCAATTGCATTTCGGGAAAAAATGCCTCTAGGAGGCCCAAAATTAGTTTTTAATGTAATTTTCAGTTTTTGCAATTGAAAGAGTTATCATAAATATTAGTGTAGAACAACATTAGGTTTGCTATTTTGCGATAGTGGTTATTATTGAATAATGGATGCATGATTCCATTTTGGATGCCATATGAGCTTTTTTTGGGTTACTAAAAACAGCAAGTTGCTAAAAATAAAAAAAATGACTAAAAATAGTAAATGGGTAGTGTAGTCTAGGTTCTTTTTTGGGGGGGAGTATAAAGAGTGGGATACTCTATTTTAAGGGGGATGTGAATATAGATAATGAAAAGAAGCATTTGCATATTTTTTTTTCTGGTATATTTTATCTGATTTCTTATCTTGCAATCTACCCTTGGAGTCAATTGTTGGTCTCTTGTAGTGAATTTACATAAATTGGTATCATAGCGGGTGAGATATCACTAGTGAGAAAAAAAGGATGAATATAAGAGGAAGAGGGTGAGGGATCTATGCCAAAATGAATAGGCAAATGGAGGATTTGCATGCAAAAATAACACAATTGACAGTGCAATTAACTGCACGATGGAGGTCCACACCAATGTGGAATCAAATCTAGGATCTGATAATGAGATCAAGGTTGAGGATGGCAGATCTAAGGATCACGTGAAAGAAGAACCAATTTTTTTTGAAAGTAGGTTGATCCGAGCCTTGGAAGGACTTAAAGGAAACCAAGATGGAATCAATATCAAGGTTTTTGAGTATGTTGGTGGGTTAAAACCAAAGAAGATAATCGATTGGATAAATAGTATAGAGAAATATTTTGAATGGAGTAATCTGGATGAGGAAAATAAGGTGAAACTTGAATGCACAAAGTTGAAAGGGCATGCTTTAATTTTGTGGGATCATATATAGATGGAGTGACAGAGAAGAGGAAAAGAAAAGATCAGGTCTTGGGATAAGATGAAGAAGAACTTGCAAGAAAATTTTGTGTCTGTAGACTATTCCCAAACATTATTTTATAGATTTTAGAACCTCTAGAAGAAGTATCAAAGCATAAAGGACTACACCAACGAGTTATACAAGCTATCTATTCATGTGGAGCATAATGAGATCGAAGAGCAAAGGGCTACACGGTATGTAAATTGCCTAAGTTATGCTATTAAATATGAGTTGAGTATGCATATTGTACCCTTACTATAGAATATGTGTATAAAATGGTCTTGAGGGCTAAGGAGAAGCATAAGAGGAGTAATTATAGAAGAGGGAGGAATGGATTGATATCTTATACAAATTAGGGTCATGGTGGATCTAGCTCATCAAAGGGAGAATCATCAAATATAGAGAAACAAGGAGAGATAGAGCAAGGTCGTGATACCTACCAAAGAGGAAGAGGAAATCAGAGAGGTCAAACTATTAATGGATCATGAAAGCCATATACTTATTTTAGTTGTGGTGAGAAAGGTCATAGAGCATTTGAATGCACCCACTATGATGTTGAAGAGAGAAATCAAGGAAGACAGGCTAGAATCAACCTTGTTGAGAAAGAGGAGGAAACTAAGATAGGAGTTACTATAGATACATATAAGAATCTCATGATAAAGAGAATTTTTATTGCTCCAAATAAGGCAAAAATGCAAGCGTATGAGGGTGGTGAGTCCTGGCTACCCACAAATATATTTTATACAAGATGCACATTGGAAGGAAAGGTATGCAAAGTAATCATTGATGGTGGTAGTTGTGAGAATATGGTCTCTAATGAAATGGTAGATAAAATGAATCTAAAATGTGAGAAGCACCCACACTCCTATCACATTTCATGGATTAAGAAAGGAAATGAGGTGGCTATTGATAAAATATATTTAGTAAAATTCTCAATCGGGAATACTTATAAATATGAAGTTTGGTGTGACATGATTCCTATGGATGCCTATCACATACTATTGGGGAGGCCTTGGTAGTATGATAGGAAGGTCATCCATGATGGGGGTTGAAATACCTAGACATTTTGGAAGGATGGTGCCAAGGTAGTATTGTTTCTTCTTTAGGAATAAGGATAAAGCAAGAATTTGCTGACTACAAAGGAGTTTATCAGAGAGGCACACTAAAATGGTTGGTGCTATGCATTGATGGTGAAGAAGGTAGAGGTAGAGGAGGTTCCTATACCACCAACAACATCCAGGTTGTTGAAGGAGTATGTTGATGTCATACCAGATGAGTTACCTAATGGGTTACCACCGAAGAGGGATATTCAACATCACATTGATCTAATTCTTGGGTTAGTTCTTTTGAACCAAGTAGTCTATAAGTTGATCCCAACCTAGAATGTAAATTTGAATAAGCAAGTGACATAATTGATACAAAAATAATTAGTAAGAGAGAGCATGAGTCATTGTGCAACTCTCACCCTGTTAACATCAAAGAAGGATGGCTCATGGCAGATGTGTGTAGATGGCAGGTCCATAAATGAAATTACTATCAAGTACAGGTTCCCAATACATAGAGTGGATGATATGATGGATGTATTAGTAGGGGCTAAGTACTTTAGCAATATTGATCTACAAAGCAGTTATTATCAAATCAGAATTAAAGAGGGGTATGAGTGAAAGAATACTTTCAAAATATGAGATGGGTTGTACAAGTGGATGGTGATGCCATTTAGGTTATCAAATGTACCCAGTGCCCTTATGCAGTTGATGAACCGAGTGTTGTAGGAGTACATTGGTAAGTTTCTGGTTGTATATTTTGATGATATCTTTATTTTTAGTAAAAGTGAAGAAGAGCACTTGCACCATGTGAGGTTGGTGTTAGAGTTATTATGAAAAGAGAATTTGTATGCTAATTTGAATAAGTGTATATTTCTTCAAGAAAGTTTTGTGTTTTTGGGTTTTGTAATTTCCAAGGATGGCCTGAAGATGGATGAGGAAAAGGTAAAGGCAATTCTTGAATGGCCTATTCCAATGAATGTAATAGAGGTGAGAAGTTTCCATGGTTTGGCAACTTTTTATAGGAAGTTCATTAGAAACTTTAGCAACATTCTTACACCCATAACAGAGTGTACGAATGGGAAAAAATTTGTATGGATAAAACCAATAACTCAGAGTTTTGAAATCTTGAAGAAGAAGGTTTAAGAAGCACCTGTGTTGGTATTACCCAATTTTAGCAAAATATTTAAATTTGACTACGATGCTTCACATGTGGGGATTTGTCCTATGCTAAACGAAGAAGGGAAACCTAGCATTTTTCAAGAAAAAGTTGAATGAGGTAAGAAATAATTATTCCAATTATGATGTAGAATTTTATGCAATTGCGCAGGCACTCAGGTATTGGTGACATTATTTTTTATCCAAGGAGTTTGCACTGTACACTGATCATGAAGCCTTAAGGTATATCAATTAGCAGAAGAAATTAAATAGTAGACATGCCAAATGGATCTTTTTTTGCAAGAATACTCATTTATGTTGAAGCACAAGTTTGGTAAGCATAATAAGGTTGTTGATGCATTAAGAAAGAGAGTACTATTGGTAACCACCATGGAGAATGTAGTGGTAGGATTTGAGGGGATTAAGGATTTGTATGAATCTGATGCATATTTTAGAAGCATTGTAAAACAGTACAAAACTCTAGTGGTGGGTGAGGTTGATAAAATATTTTTTGAATATGTTATGCAATATGGCTATCTATTTAAGGGGAAATAATTTTGCACACCTGTTGGTTCCATGCAGGAGAATATCATCCGTGAGCTGCATAATGGCAATTTGGTAGGATACTCTAGCATAGACAAAAAAATTACTCTTATTGAGGAAAATTACTAGTGGACACAATTGAAGAGATGTAATTCAATTTGTATCTAGATGTAGAGTGTGCCAGATGGCTAAAGGCCATGCACAAAATACAAGGTTGTATACGCCCTTACAAGTTTCCCTAGGATCATGGACCAACCTGAGCATGGATTTTGTGCTAGGGCTACCCTATACTCAGTGAGGTAAAGATTGTATTTTTGTTGTATTAGATAGGTTTTCTAAGATGGCTCATTTTATTACTTGCCAAAAAACCAATTATGCAACCAAGATTGCAGTACTTTTTTTTATGAAGTAGTGAACTACATGGAGTTCCAAAGGCCATCACTTTAGATCAGGATGTTAAGTTCTTGAGTCATTTTTGGTGAACATTGTGGAAGAAACTAGACACAAAGCTAAAGTTCAATAGTGCTTATCATCCATAGACTGAAAATAAACCATGTTCATGAATCATATATTGGACAACCTAAGGTGCATAGATTGTGAGAAGCTACAACAATGGGATTTAGCCTTGCCACAAGTAGAATTTGCATATAACAGTTAAATGAACCGCTTGACAGACAAATCATCAATTCAAATTATTTATTGTTAGAACCCCAAGGGTATTCTAGATTTGGTTGAATTACCAATCCATGAGCATGTTAGTGGTGATGCAGAAGCATTTGCTAAACATATACAATAATTATAGGAAGACATCAAAGAAAAGTTGCAGAATAGTAATGCTAAGTACAAAAAGGTTTCTGATGTGCACAAGCACATCTAAGTGTTCCAAGTTAGGGAACTAGAGATGGTTCACCTTTGAAAGGAGCGATTTCCCAAGGGGACATATAATAAATTAAAAATGAATAAAATTGACCCTTGTAATATTTTACAAAAATGAATGACAATGTTTATAAGGTGGAATTACCAGTTGACCTTGATATTTCACTAGTTATTAATGTCTTTGAGTTGCATAAATTTTATGGTGATATTGTAGTTGTTCAATAAGTAAAAACCATAACTAGGGTTATGCGTAAGGGGTCCAAACACATGTATAATATTCACTATTATTAGGGGAAATGTTGGAAATTTAAACTTAAAATGGTCAAATTATTATAAAATTGGGGTGAATCAACCTAAAAAAGAATTTACACCCATAAATTTTTGGCTAATGGGTCCTGGTCAAGGGTCCCAAATATAATCCAATTCTAAATTTTAGCCAATTTGGTGAATAATAGCCACTGTGCATAACCATGACCATATCTTGGGAGAAGTAAATCCCAAAAAATAAGAATGAACACATTGCACAGGTCCTTGACAGGAAAGTGATCACCACATACAATGGAAACTATAGTAAATACTTGGTACATTGGGAAGGCTTGTTCCATATTGATAACACTTGGACTTTCAAAGAGGAACTAAAAATGCTTGACATTAACAAGCTCAAGGTGTTCCATCAGCAGAACATGTAGGAGTTGAGTTTATTTTCAACCAGAGGAGAATAATGCACCTTACCGAGGTCATAAATTTTGCTCTGAGTATCCATTTTGCCTCATTATTTTTTTAAAATATGCATAATTGCATGGAGAACTTAAAAAAAATGTCTAGTTGTGTTTCAGGAAAAAAAATACATATAGGAGACCCAAAATTAGCTTTTAATGTAATTTTTAATTTTTTCTGAAAAAGTTATCATAACTATTAGTGTACAACTAGAGTGGGGTTGCTACTTTGGTATAGTGGTTATTATTTAATAATGGATGTATGATTCCATTTGGATGCCATCTGAGCTCTTTTTTGGGTTACTAAAATTAGCAAGTGAGTTGCTAAAAATAGAAAAGTGACTAAAAATGGTAAGGGGGTAGCGTAGGCTAGGTTTTTTTTAGGGGGAGTATAAGGAGTGGGAGACTATTGTAAAAGGATGTGAAATCAGATAATGAAAAGAAGCATATGTAGGTTTCTTTTTCTGTTATATTTTGTCTGATTTCTTGTCTTGCAATCTATCCTTGGAATCCATTGTTGGTCTCTTGCTGTGAATTTACATCAAAGGGTATCAATCTACTCCACCACAATAAACAAGGAAAATACCAAAGTGGTGTACTAACACATTGAGGGCATCAAGAATAAATATAATCATAGTCACTTATTCTATAAGACCAATAACATGATGTATGACCTAGAATGCACAAAATATATTTATAATGAGTACAATAAATCTATATAATATAGGAATCCATATAGTATAATGCATGAAAAAATTTCATGAGCATTAAATATCAAGCACTATTTTCAAAACAAAAATTGGGATCTTTTTGGTTTTTCATTGGAGAGGAAGGCTACTAGATAATACCTTTTGAAAATAAAATATAAATCAAATGGTAGTATGTAAAAACACAATCCATTAATTGTAGTAAAGGATATGAACAAAAATAAGGTATGGATTATGAATATTTTTCCCATATACCAAAAGCAAAATCTTAGAATTACATTTTTCTCTAGCCACACAATTTGGATTGAGAATTCATAAAATGGACATGGAAAGTGATTTTCTCAATGGGGATTTAAAATAAATTTATATGACTCAATCAAAATGATTTACATACTTGGACAAGAAATAGAGGTATATACCTTGATTATATATATGATCTCAAACAAGCACCTTGATCATGGTATACAAAAATAGATGAACACTTTGAAAAGCATCTCTCAAAATAAATCTGTATGATCCAAGTTTATATCACAAAGAGCAAGAATAGAAAATGTATTTATCAATGTGTATGTAGATGATTTGGTCATCACCAAAAGTTCTAGTGTAATTATTTTAGCCATAATAGAAATTATAAAGAAATATTTTAAGATGACCAATTCCAAGTTATTACGCTATTGCCTAGGACTAGAAGTAAATCAAAATCATCATCACACATTTGTTTTGTAAAGAAAACATGCCAAAAATATACTTGAAAAATATAATATAGAATATTGTAAGCCTGTGGCGACTTCTATGGAATCAAGTCTACAACTTTCATATTTTGATTCCTCTTATCCAAAAAATACAACTCTCTATTGATAATTAGTTTGGATTCTTATGCACCTAACATAAAAAAGACTAGATATTGGTTTTCTTGTGATTTTCATTCATATTTTGTGTAGGAACCAAAATTGACATAATGGAATGTAGTAAAAGGAATTATAATATATATAAAAACACTATTAATAACGGTTTGGAATTCAATAAAAGTGATTAATTCTTCTTACAAAGTTATATAAACATACATTATGTAGGATGCATTGATGATTGTAAATCTACCTCCAGTTATATATTATTTCTAGTGTCTACACCAATATCATTTGGATGTAATAAACAATAAGTAATTGTTAGATCCTCCACTGGAGAAAAATATCATGTAGTAGGAGGAGCTATCTATAAAGCAATATCATTAAAACAAATGTTGACAAATATGGGTGTACCATAAGACAAACCTACAATATTACACTATAACAACCAAGGAGTATTAAAATTTATTTGTAATCTAATATTCCATGAATAAACTAAAAGCACTAACATGGAGTGTCACTTCATCTATAAGCATGTACAATAGGACAACATTCAAATCAAATTATAACCTACTCAAGAACAACATACAAACATCTCATCAAAACCCTTGGATGTATTAAATTTAAATAATTTAGATGTTTCTTTTCAAATATATGATGTAATAATGGGAGTATTTCTAGGATTTATTACATCATAAATAATATGAACGTGAGTTTATTAGAAAATAAACTCATGGTTTGTAAGATTCACTAATGGATAGGGGTATTTATAAGATTTAATAAAGTTTTTTATACCTCATTTGGCAAGCATTGTATTTAAATACCCCTCACTTTCATAATACAATTATCAAAGCATAGATTTCTAACATAGTAAAACGTCATATCTAATCACAACATGTTCCCCTACATGGCTTTTATGATGGCCTTCATTAATATACTTTAGCTTTGTTATGTGCCTAGTAGCCTATGAATCTGCTATCCATTCATCTAAATAAGTGGATGTCCAATATATAGAATGAACTACAACATTAAATAGTGATGTTTCTCCATAAAAACTATCCTTAACTTATGCATAAAAGAGAGTAGCATTAACACACCCATTTCTTGTTTTTTCTTAATTTATTGGATCAAAATTATATATAATTCTTGATTGTGTCCTTCCTTTATTAAAAACTAATAGGTAGGCTTCTTAAAAGGATTCTTCTCATTCTATTTAGTATTTTTAACATTGTAAAATTTTGCACCAACTTCTTTTGGTTGAGCTTGATTAAAAATAGAATTTCTCTTACATATAATCCTAGCATGATGATGCAAAAGGTGCTTAAATACCTCAGTAATAGGTGGTATAGGAGAATCTAAAAAGCACACTAGAAGTCTCCCAAAAACAACAATAGTTATCTCATATATTTACATTCATGGTTGAAGATAATATTGAGCAATTTAGTATTTTTTCCTTTTTTAATGCTTATTTTTATTCTCTTCTCTCCTTGGGAAGTTCTATTTACATGTTAGATATCCTTTTATAGTTTCTTGAATCAAATTATATACTCATAAATGGTATCAAATTATTCCATGGATAATATTGAATGTTTAACCTCCAGTCTATTGATTTATGTTAAATCAATTTGATCACACCCTTTAAAATTTTCAAGTACTACTTTGGAATCTAGTGTGCCACTAACATGAGTTTTATATACATTGTCAATATGAAGACCAATGAAAGCACAAGCCTCATAATTTTTCCTCCATAAATCTAGTTCACCTCTTTAGTATTAGTATCACGAAATTCATCATTCACATATTTGAGTAACCCTTTGCTTTGAAGAAAATATTTACTATTGATATTCTAAGTAGCATAGTTAGGACCACTCAACATGAGAACATGCTAATACATGATTATTGTACTAAAATATAAAACTTTAAATGTAGTTATAACAAAAAAAAACACCACTATTGCAAAAAAATCAAAAATCTATGTCATTTAAAATAATCTTCAGATGCTATGCAAGGATTTTGCCATAAAATCATATAATAATGATGCCAAAACCTTTTAATTATTTTTAAAATCAATGCCTATAGTGAATGAGAGGTCATCATGTGTCACTATATGAGTAGATTATGGGATTTCCAATCATGTGTCAACTATATAGCATACCAAATAATTATATGAATCCACTTGTCATGATCTACTTATTTTCTAATCTAGTAATAATATTGTACCATCTATCACTACCAATTTTTCTTTGAAATTCATGCATCGTCAAATGGAGTGAGATAATTGTTGTTTTTTATAAATTACTAAAATATGATTGGAAACTTTTATCAACCATTGCTAATGAATCAACTGTTGCATGACCTATTATATCAACCATTGTATGACCTAACATGTTATTCCTTGGAGCACACCACATCAACTATATTAGCCCCTATTTTATTTGTCATGTACAACCTCAAGATCCATGCCATGTTAGTGCCTTTGTTAGCTACCACATGTCATTCCAATTCACATATATATATTTCCAGGCCACCTTTGAGAACTACCATGGAAATTTCCATGTGTCACCTTAGAATTCATGCACCTACTTCCAATTCACTTTTATGGACCACCACACTAGACTATGAATTACCATGTGTCACATTTATATTCATGTTTTTATTTCCACCTTAGTTATCTGGATGGCCAAATCATTTAAATAAAATACTATATCATTATTTTTATGAAAAGGAGGTGATACATCACCACTAGATGTCATACCATAAAAGAAAAATATCATCCTATGTTTCCATGTCATCATGAATGCTAACATAACCATGGGTGCTAATATCATAAAAAAGTTTGAGAGAGTATGTTTGAACTTGAAACCCCCTATTGGTGAATGACTTAATCCCTTCCTACTATCCATATCCCAAACTATCATGCTTGGAAGATAAACAAGAAGGATAATCTTAAAATTATCAATAAACAATATTTTTCCTCCCTTAGTATATCATTAATGCAAAATTGAATTGATATGATGCAGTAACACCATTGTGTATAATTTTGGCATCCCTATAGAAAATATTTTTTGGAACATTCCTTTTCTAAAGACTGATATTTAAAAAATTAAGGAAAAATGTAAAAAGTTTCAAACATAATTGGGGAGCATTTAGATCAAAATGATAAAAGTGTTGAACTATGATCCCCCAATTTTTTTTATAAATAATTAGAAAATGCTAATAGTTTATCCATATCTATTAGGGTTTATCCTACATAACCGTATTTAACACTAGTCAAGACAACCTCTTATGTCTATGTAGTAGAAAATTTTCTTGACTATTTTAGCAACTTTTTCAAGTGGCTTGAAGCTCTTTTCTAAGTATAAAATACCACCCATATCTTCTCTAGTAATATGGATTTGTCTAAAATAATTCAACATCTTCTTTTATTATTTCATGGTTGCAAAGCAATCTACCCTCTCATTTATACTTCTATTAAGGAAAAAAATCCAAAAGAGAAAATGGAATAGAGTTTTTAAAAAATCTATAAAGGATGAATGAGGTTTTATAAAAATTCAAAAGTCCACATCCTGAAACTAAGATATTCATATGCGTAGAAAATTAAATAAAAAAAGATCAAGTTTTAATTATAGGAAAGATAAAATTATCAATAAATATTTCTCTTGAATAAAATCTAATAATCCTATGGAAATCCTTGCAATCAAAATTTTTCTATGGTTTTATTAGAAACCCTTCTTTAGATCACTCCCTCAACCTTTAAGAAATATCCTTCACTATATTCAATTATAATTGGCCATAAGTTGGAAGAGGAAATACTACCAATAGAGGGAATATAAATACCCAATTACATTATTCATTTAGGTAAAGGTTATGGGAGTACCCTTAGAAATAAAATATTACAAAAAAATAATAAAATTACCTTATACAAGGTTTACATGTGTACAAATGGCAAATATGACAAAAATAAGTACGGGCACAATAGAAGTTTCACTACCATATATTTCAACAAGGAAACTATGAAAACATTCATGCTAATAACATTTATGCTATATTATGTGAAAGAAAAAATGACAATCTAGAAGGAAATGGGGCAATATCCACTTATAAATTTAGGAAATAATAATAATAATATTATTATGTAGAATAATAACAATAACAATAAAATAGTATATTGAATGTATTTTCTTTACATATATGTATGTAATGAACTCGTACTAGGACATTATAATAAAATCATTTACAATGGTGCAAATACTACTTTGGTTTACTAGAATTAAGTTTTCGTATGATATTTAATGTTCGAAGATTAATTAAATGAGTTGAATTATAGTTAAGAATAAAATAAAAATTACATAGGTGTTGTAGGTGAGTTGGAGAGGAGAGGGCAATCCTCCAAGGGAGGTCCCAGGTTCAAATCTCCACCCTACCAAAAAGCTGAATTGGGTATCTAAAATCCAATTGGTAATGTTGGTGTGGGCAGGATCGAGTGCGACTCCCGAGTGACTTTAATGGTGTAGAACCCCCTGTTCATGGTCTCTCAGACCAAGGTGGCCCCACAAGGGGTTTTTCGCTTAAAAAAATAATAAAAATAAAAATAAAATAAAAATATATAAATAATGAAACTATTTACTGGTCGATATGTCATTAACCAACATGTGGTCAATAAACGATAAATTTGGCAAAAACTATCAGATTAAGTTTTACTATTTAGGTTACACCACTAATTAAGAAGTTATAAAATGAGAATTGTTATTGTACCAAGAAACCTTTTTCATATAAAATATTTGACATGTGTGAACATTCTTATTTCATCTCTTAGGTAAACTTATATGATAAAGTTTCATCATATTTGATGAGAAAGTTGTAAAGGTTATTAATATTTGTTGCATAATCATTGTTTTCCTAAATTAAATTAATAATACAAATATTAATATAAATTAATATTTTGGGTAAGGGATTATTTCTTACTAGCCTAACAAATGGTTTACAAAAATGTGCATTTTCATATTAATTGTTAATAATTTAGTCAAAACTTTTATTTTATTTATTTACTATTTTTTAATTGTCCTTATGTATAGATACCTTCTTGCCTTCATAAATATAGATCACTCCTAAATTAAGTATAGAAAAATATTAAATTAATATTGAAATATTTCTTCTAAAAGTAGTGATGTGGATAAGTGACAATACCATATTAGTAACCTCTCTTTTTTTTGGAAAATTCATATATAATCTAAACCTAAAAAGAGGACCAGCTTATATGGGAAGCTTCAGACAATGGGGAATTTTCTGTCAAGACTGCTTATCTGATGCTTATTGATAATGATGAACCTACTTTCCCTCACTTGGAAGTTTGGCCCAAAAGCATTGTTCCGAAGGTTGGGTTTTTTGCATGGCTAGCCATCCAAAATAAGATCCTCACCATGGATAACTTAATAAAAAGAGGTGTGATTGTTGTTAATAGGTGTTATCTTTGTATGTCTGAGTGGGAGTCTATTGATCATTTGTTTCTGTATTGTAATTTTTCTGTCTCAATCTTGTTAGGTCTGTTACAAGTGTTTCATATTTATTGGGTCCATCCTCAGTCCATTTTTGACTTGTTTGTCCAGTGGACTTCTCCATTTTTGAATAGGTTTCTTAGGTATATGTGGAAGATATGCCTTCATCACTACTTGTGGCAGATATGGTTGGAAAGGAATCATCGGGCCTTCTTGGATAAGGTTTCTCAGTCATCCTCTGTCCTGTCAAAAATTTTAGTATATGCTAATGAGAATGCTTGTTTAGTGCCTGCAACATCTAGACCTCTAAATCCTTTTGAAGCTTCATTAGGCCAGTCATTAAACTTACCTCTCACCGATGGCCTCAATCATCCTCAAGTCTGTCCTAGAACCATGATCACATGGACCCCACCCCCCTAGGGTGGATTAAGTTAAATTTTGATGGGGCATCTAGGTGCAACCCAGGTGAAGCTGGGGCTGGTGGCTTACTTAGAGACCACAAGGGTGAGGTGCTGGTAGCTTTTGCTGAACATCTTGGAGCTCAAACTAACAATGTGGCTGAAGCAAGGGCAGTTTGGAGGAGCCTCAAGGTGGCAGAGAATTATCCAAGGAAACTGTTGGTGGAAGGTGATTCTCTTATTATTATAAATCTTCTAAAGAACACTAAGAGAGATCCTTGGAGATTTGATGACTACATCCACGAAGCAAGGGCTCTAATTCATGATCGACCTGAGGCCATAATTTTGCATACCTTCCGGGAAGCAAACATGGCAGCTGATAGGCTGGCAAATGAAGGCATTATAGCAGCAAATTTGATCACGTGGACTGAAAATCTTCCTCATGCAGTCTCAATGGTGATAGATAATGAAAAATTTTAGATTGGAAGTCTCAAAGTGGATCAATGACAGAAAATGGGGGAGTTTTTAAAAATATATTTTTGAACCTTATAATGGCTTTTGTCATATTTGTTTTTTTTGTTCATGTGACTAGTGTTTTTTGCAGCTGGTGGGGCACTGATATAGTTTTTTTATCCACAAATTCATGCATGGGAAACATCCGCTTTGGCCTCAAGTATTTCCCAAGGTGTGTTTGGATTCGATGTCGCAAAAAGGCCCTAGCAAGAAATAACAAAGTGTTGGAGATCCCTGACAATGAGGTACCAGACCCCACCATAATAGTCTTGGAGAAGATGATAATTTCATCAGCCTCCAACGATATCAATCAGTTGAAGAGTCTGTCCGGCCTCATCAGTGCAGCTGTTGATTTGTGTGATTCTCTAAATCTTATGTTTTATAGCCAGCAGTTCCAGGGGCACAAGGAGTCGAAGGCAAAATCTAAATATGATGGCAAGGAGGATGATAAGAAGTTATATGAGGACTACAAGGAAGACTGCTTGGCCTCTTGGCTGTCCATTCTATGGGATGTTTTTTTGACTATATTCTATTATTTTTATATGGGCACAAGCTACCCTGCATGGTGCTTGCATGATTAGTTTTTGTCTTTGTTAGTTCTATTTTGCGTCTTTCTTTTCTGATGGCCATAATATTAGGCTTCCATAGTTTAGTTTGGTTGTATTCTGATGGAAGAGTAGGTCTTGGCCCTTTTTGTTGTCAGTTTAAACTTTTAGGGCTTGGCCTTTGCCCAGTTGGTCAGTGGACCCTATTTTGTAAAATGGTTTTGGGTCAACCAATTAAAACCCGGTGTTAATTATAATATTCTCTTACTTACCAAAAAAAAAAAACCTAAAAAGGATTCCTACATTATTACATTATTGGGGTGTAGTGATTCTAGCCTATAATATTGGGAATAATTTTAATGTAATAACTATTATGCTACTTTTATATTTTAATTTGATACGATGGTGTATACTTGCTACTAATTTTGTCCTTAAGTTTAAGGATGTGTAACATATTATGTTCTACTATGCATTTTTTTAAAATGTAAGCAAATTATGTGTACTATTGTATATTATTCTTAATTTTCAAAGTGATATATGTGTGAATTAAATATTTATAAGTATTTGTATATTTTATATTTATTTCTTAGTATTTAAGTTTGCATTGGGTTCAAGGTTGGTGAAATACTATGCATTTAACCATAAATTTCTATTAATAAGCATGTGAGATTAAATTCACCTAATATTTTTAGAGTAATTTTTCAATACAAGAAAAACCATGTTCCCACCAATTTGTAAGTGGAAGTTAACCCTAGTTAGTAAAAGGACATGATGCACTACCAAGGCCATATTAAGTTATATGTTATGGTTATAAGATTGATTTTTTGGTTGATATTATTATACCCTATCTAAAATTTATAAATTTTCCCTTAGCTATTAATTAAATAGGGATGCATATAACTATAAATGGAAAATTCAATACCTTGATATGGCATTAATACATTCTAATTTGACTAAATTATGATGTATCCATAATAGGTTTGGAGTAAAATAGGACCATATTTTTTAGATGGATATACCAATATGATGGGACTATGGTCACTCTCAATTACATTATATTTTTTAATTCTAATCTCTCCATAGAGAAAATAGAATGTAAGGTTACATTTTTAGGTAGGAGGAGGCCTCCATAAACTTTATAAATAAATTATGATATTTTATTCTTATCTTCCCTCAGATATAATATGATCTATGTATTTATAGGTTAGATGGAGCCTTCCTAGTATTTAGATAAAATTAAATCTGGGTATAATATCTATTAGGCATACACATCATTAGGTAGAATGATGACATCCACTAGTATAGGAGTAAAGACTCTAGATATACCCATAGCATAAAATAAAAAAATATTAAAAGAGTTGAGGTGTATAAATCCATATGAGAGGAATGGTAAATGTATAAACTCATTTTAATTAATTTTTTGAAATCTCATCCACTTCTAGTGGAATATGTTTATATTTATTTTCACTTCAATATAAGATTGTGAATTGAATAAGGATGAATTGAAATCATAAATGGGGTCTACTATGTAATCAATTGTGATGTCATACAAATTTTTTTTTGCAAAAATTGTTTAAGGTGCTATTAATATTGAGTATGCTCGGGTAGCACTAAATTGGGTATTATAAATAGTAACATGGTATAAAACAAGGATGACCTCTCTCACTTATACTATTTGGTTTCTTCTTAAATGGATTAGAAGAGTAGAGAAAAATGCATGGGGGAGAAATATGGATCACATGGTATGCTTTATTATTAGTTATTTATGAAAATTATGTTGTTCTACTAGGAAAATATAAATATAATTTACAAACATATCAAGAAACCTCTAAAAAATATGATAGGTATATTTAAATAACAATTATCACAAGTACAATATGTATAATGGTAAAATTTCTTTGTATAATGATATGAGTATTACATTTAAAGGTGATAAATTGAAAAGTTAGTCTATTTTTACAAGTAATTAATTTTAATGCTTACATAGAGGAACAAATAATTGGATTCATAAAAGTTGTAGTAAACAAATTTTGATGAATCTAATTATGGAATTAAAGAGTAATTTTATTTTATTATTATTCTTTAATTTTATAAGTACATTAGTTCTATATTTGGTCCTAGCCTTCCAAAAGAAGCATGTAAAAATTTGATTCCATAACATGTGTGTGTGTATGTGCATGTGGAATGTGTGTGTGTAACACACATAAGGACCAAACTATAAATATTGATAAAAATATATTACCATATGAAATGATGCTTGAATCATAAATAGAAGGGTTGATGACATGAAATAGATTAAAAATGAAAAATTTGTACTTCATTTAAAATTAAATGCAAGAATATAATATAATGAGAACATAATATTTTACAAATATGATATCTAATCCAATGGTTATGTAAAAGGAACAAAATATATCTAAAAGAAGGCCTTAATGTAATTTGAAAAAATATATTAAAGCCTGATATATTCCTTATTATTAAATTCTAAAATATAAATGAATGTTGACTAACCATGCCTCTCTTCATTATTTCTTTAATGTTCCTAAAATCATTAAGAAAATTATAATATTGTAAGTGGAACATGAAAATGAAAATTAGTAATATAGGAGAATGCCTTTTTAAAAAATTTCTAAACATCCCAAGTAAGGGGGATTTTAGGATGAGAAAACTATGATGAGTTCTCTTGTTAGGTGTACGAACATCTAAGTAGAAAACACATATTACTATAACATTTGATGAAGTGAGCAATTTATGTGAGTTATTAACTTTATCTAGGAGAGTGGGTTATATGAACATGAGTAATACCTATGTGGATTTACATAATTACAAATTTAAAGTGAATTAGAACCTCCATAAAAAGTGTAATATATTTTTTAAAATTATTTCATTTTTTATTTTCATATTTAATAATAAATTCAAACTTAATTGTAATAATAGTTACTATTAGTTTTAAAATCATGATAATAATACTTGTGTAATATAAAAATTTTAGTTATAATTATTTATTATTAATTAAAATTAAAATTAAAATTTAACATTAAATATGTATATATCACTATTTATATCATGATCAAGTTTTTAATTTTAATTATTTGTTTTTATGTATTATTATTTTTTAGTTAAGATATATACATGGCTTCTATTGGAGGTAACTTCTAATAAATTACAAAAGTATTATGTTTGTTGTCATGTCAATTAAACCATATCTAGCTTGTCATTTAAAAAAAAAAAAAAAATTCATTTAATTTCTATCAATTATATTCTTTGTCTTCATTGAAATGTCTTCATGGAAGTGTCGTATTCATTGGAGATAAAATATCACTTGGCTAGTTACCTTTTAAAATTTAAATTTAACCATGACAAAAACCAAGCACCATAATTGACTAAGTTATATGCTATTTGATTTTCCTAATTCTAAATCCATAGTTAGATAATTATCTATTGTTATCAAGAAAACCACTAATAGTAGTCATCCCAATTAGAATAGACTTTTAGTTGTTTCTAGGTCTATTCCTACTATTTTCTAGTACTTGATTATTTTTTGACCTATCAAATCCTAATTGGGCCTACATTATTTGATATTTTTTAGGATATTTCTTAGAAACCATGATTGCATCAAAATTTGGTGATCCTAATTCCCATAGATTTTAGATAAATAGAGAATATATAAGCATTCATTCTTGATCCTCTTAACCTATTTTTAAAATTGGATATGTATTTTTTCATAAAATAAATTATCTTACAAGTGGATTGATAATTTGATTGATACTACACACTCATTTTCCAACAAGACATTTGATTGAAGCTAACTTTTTATAAAGCTAAAAACTAGGGGTGTCATTAATACATTGTTGAAACTATATAAATAAATAAGACTATATGCTAGTAAGAAAATCCCCATATTTTTCAATTTCTAGTCACATTCTTGCATCCTCTCTAGACTTAGTGGAAATGGGTGTGCAAAAGAATCCACAATCTAGATTTATGATAATATTCTCTTTCTCCCATCATTCCCTACACATGTGGCCATTATAGAATTCTTATATGCTATAAAAAAATAATTCCTTGATAATATCATAAGAGGGGGTTCCTTCAAGAATACAATCATAAATGGGAAAGGTATATGTCATCTAACAATATTTCCACGTAGAGATTAATTTTGAATTAGAGAATATTCTTCTACTCTAGAACATTTTTAAGAAGGAAATATCATGAATGTTGATCCTATCATAGATGTTAACATAGGCACCTAGGTAGCCTTGCCTAGTTAAAATCAAGGTAGGACTATCATATGAAGAGCAAGCCATCTTTACTACTTTGCTTAAGGAGTAAAAATATATCTTTACATAGGAGTATTCTAACATGCCTAAAATATATGAGAATATACTTTTCCATAATATTTTTACTAATGAGTACTTCACTCCTATCAAAAAAGTTGAAAATATTCTCTCCCCTCATTCAAGTCCTATGCAAAATGGAAATTCATAAGTTGTTATATAGAAATTTTGTTAGATCTATTGGATATTTAGGATGGGTGTCTAACTTTTTGCATGTGAAAAATAAGGAAAATAATGTTATTTGTTTTTTTTTTATGATTTCAATCTAGCTTGGCCTAAGGATAGTATTGACCTATATTGATGCTATTATAGATCCTACTATAGGGTATGAGACGTTGTCCTTTATGGATGGATATATAGGATATAACCAGATCTATATTTCCCCTGAGTATCAAACTAAAACAACTTTTACTACACCTTGGAGTACATTTTATTATGTTGTCATACCTTTTGGGTTGAAAATTGTTGGTGCTACTCATCAATTGGCTACCAAAATGGTTTTTCATGATTTAATGGGAAAGATAGTGAAATATTATGTATATGACCTCTTGGATGAGTATAAGAAGTAGGATGATCACGTGATTGATATTCATATCATTTTTGACTGATTATATCACTATAAGGTATGAATTAATCCTAAGAACTTTATATTTGGTGTCACTAGTGGTAAGCTACTAGGATTTATGGTGTCCTAGAAGGGTATAGGTGTTGATAATGACAAGATAAAATACATTTATTCTATACCTCCCCCTAAAAATATTAAAATATCAAATATTTTTTGGGAAATCTTGGTGATATTAGGTATTTCATTGCTAAGTTAGATTTTAAATTCTATATGTTGAATCACTCGTTAAATAAATATATTGAGTTCAATAAGGATAAAAATTGTAATAATTTCCTCATTGAATTTAATAAATTTCTTTTAAAACCGCTAATTCTTTGCCCACCCAGCTTGAATAAGTTATTTATATTATATACCTATATTTGTATTTCTCTAGAATCTGACAAAGACCTCATCACTAACACTTCAATCCTTCACATTGATAGAGCAAGAAATGAACTTGGGCTAAGATTTGGTATCTTGATCAAGTCTCCAAATAGCCTAGATATTCCTATGGCCTTTTCTTTAAATGTATTTGGCATTTCTAATAATGTTACAAAATATGAGGCTCTTATTTTAGAACTCCTAATTATATAATGTGTGAATGCTAAATATATTAAAGTGATGTAAGACTTAAATTATGATGAATTAGATTACTATTGAATATGCTATCAAAACTCTCCATTTGATTTCATACCACCAAGTGGCAAAGAATTTAATAATTTATTTTTAGATATTATCTATTAGGAATTTCCCATGGGTGTATAATGTTGAGGCTAACTCCCTACTGACTTCAACTTGTAAATTTTTACCACATTAGAACGTTTTTAAACTAATTTTGTGATAAATATTCATGCTAAATGCATTATTTCTATCACAAATGATATAATGGATGTTCTTACAATTTAGTTCAATATGATTGATTGCTAAATCCCTTATGATGATACTTTTTATGTTAATATTTTACAGTTTCTTGATAATCAATCCTACCCACCTATAATATATGCTAAGTAGTGAGCGTGTATTTGTAAGAGAGAATTTAGATATGTTGTTCTTGGTGGAGTACTATAATACCATAATCCCAATGATGTTATATTTAATTTCCATAGTGGGGACTATGGAGGATACTTTTTTGGTAATTCTATAGCCCATAAATGTCTAATATTCGGTTACATTGGATTGACAATGGAAGTTAAAACCAATAAATATGTCAAATATTGTAAAAATTATTAGTTCAACAATTATGAAATTCATACCTCTATCCATGTTATTCATCCAATTGAGTCTCCTTAGACAATATCCACATGGTGCATTGACCTTGTAGGAACAATCGCTCCCATGTATTTATATGAACACAAATTTATTATCACTATAATAGAATATTTTACAAAATTGACAGAACATATACCTTTGATAAATTAGAAAACTCTCAACATATCCAGATTTGTTTTTAATCAAATTATGTGTTGCTATGATATTCCATATGATATCATTTGTGATAAATATAATCCTCTTAAAAATAATAAATTAAATAAACGAGTTATCAATTAGGGATTCAACAACATTTTTCTATGCCTTACTATCCACAAGAGAAATCTCAAGCTAAGTGTAGTAATAAAATTTTGGTAAGTACATAAAAAAATATAGTTAAAGAATCAATAAAATATTAGCACTTAAATTTACATCCCACATTGTGGGCATACGCATTAGTATTCAAAAATTTATAGGGGGATCTCTTTTTTCTATGGTCTATAGAGCTAAAGCTAGTTTTCTACTTGAAATTGTATTGCCTTCTTTGCATGTTTCCTTGAAAAAAAATGATTCATGATGACTATGATAAAGATTATAAGGAGAGTAATCACGTTAAAATTACTAATCTTAATTAGAGGTTTCCACATGATATTCATCATAATATATATTATAATAATTATACTACCAATCAATATAATAAAAAAGTTTGTCATCATATTTTCAAAGTCAAGGAACTTGTCCTCAAGTTTGATATTATTCAAACAAAGTGTAGGGAATAGTTTATATAAAAATATATTGGGAAATACACTATAAAAGAGTTTTTTGGTCCCAATGAAATAATATTTTAAACAACATATGGAGTTGAGTTAGATGAATACATAAATACCATGCATGTTAAATACTTTATGCATAGCCTATTTTTATCCATTTATGTTGTTTTTATGTTATCTTGGTTAACCTATTGAATTTGGTGCCTTATTTTTATCTTTGAATACTTTGAATATTTCTTTGTGTATGTTACTCTTGTACATTCTTTTTTTGGCACACCTTCCTAAGTTTTGTCTTGTCTCTTCCTATTGTGACCACGATTTCCCCATAAAGTTATAATATTGGTTGTGCAAGTGTTTAGTATTTTCTATCATTATAGCATTTTTATTTATCATTTTGGGTGGTATTTACTTGTGTGACCATGACCACCTTAAACTAGTATTCCAATTTATTCTAGTTGTTTAGCTTTTATCTAGTTTAATTTTAGTTTATTTTGTATTACTAATTTGTTAATTGGTGTCTTCCAACCATTTTTACTAGCATTTATTGTTGTTTATTTTGTTTTCACTTTATTTGCATATATTTTTCATCATGTCACTGTTGCTATTAAGGGTCACCATGATGTCTTGAAAGTATTCCTTATATCAATACCCTATTTTAAGTGCCAAGAGTAAAATTACCTTAGTTCAGCATATTCCATCTCTAATATTGTATGTGGTTGGAATACCAGGGAACATTCCTTAATTTTTTATAGAATAAAGACAAAAAAAATCAATATTTCTAATAAATAAATCATTTTCTATCCCATTGTAGTGACAAGTGTACCTTGTTAAACAATGTGCTTCAGTAGATACTATAGTTGTAAACGCTTTTACCGTAGGAGTATGGTGAATTACCTTCTAAGTATATCTCTACCATAAGACATATTATGATGTGTATCTAGACCATATTTGATCACTCGTATAATTTTAGTGCCTCACTATAGTAGTAAGCATATCTTATTTAACAATGTACTTGACTAGATATTATATTGGTAAACCCCATTGTATTAGGGGTACAACATCGTTTTATTAAATTGGGGCATTCAACTACTAGGATGAGTTGGAACTTATATATTATCCATATTTTATTATTTTTATCTTCCTTCTCCACTTGTAATTATGGGCATGCTTTATCAAGTGACATGCCCATGATAAATGATAGGGCATGAGTTATTTTCAAGGATATATCATTATGTACAATTTATGGCATAGGTTGGAACCCCCTAGACCCCTTTACAATAATGTATGGACATGATTTAATGCCTTAGTATCATTATATATCTATATTTTAGTTTATTTTAGAATTGGAGTCAAATACTTGCCTATCTGATTGGCATAGATTGGTTTCTTCTAGTATACCTTGTTATAGTGACATGTTTGTTTGTACCTGGTATTTTTTGGATACTACGTATGGTCTACCTAATTTGGTGGCATGTATTAGGATTACGCTACTCCATGTATGGCCATACTTTAAGGAAGATAGTATTTCATCATAGATGAATTTGAATGCTACTCAAATCATACATGTAAATATAGTGAAAAATGTATTGCCATGTGCTACATAAATCTTGAGTATGTTTCATCCAATTCCTTAATTGACATATTTTCATGTGCTACAAAAATATCTATATTTTATCACTAAATATATTTGACAAGTCATGATGAGATGCACAAATCATATCTATATACCATCAATGAAATGCAAGGTAATAAATATAACACACATAATAAATTAAGTAAACTCGTCATATATAGATAAAAGAGGTATTACAAGTGAGAGAATACTATTAAGCTACCCTTATCCCCAAGTACATTGTCCCATCACCCAAATAATCATACCTACATCCTACAAGTGGCATGGTGGCTAAAAGAAGATGAATATAATATTAGTATAAATTTCAAGTTTTATAGCTACACAATCATCCTACGTACCTCTAATTTAGTGTTAGGTGTCTATGTTTTGGACCAAAAGGTATAAATCTAGGAGCATCATGAAACTGGCATCCTAAATCCTACTAGATCCTCTGGGCCTACGTCAAATCTAGTTGTGTCTACATGATCTAATACTATAAGTATTTCTTCCTATTGATTGCCTCCTCTCATAGCAATATCTCTAAATCCCCCTCATAGATTGGATAAGCTTTATGGTCCCAACTTGGTTCTACTATGCTTTACTATGCATGTTGATTGACCTCTATAATGGGATAGCCTATTTTGGAGATGGTAGAGGTAGGTTATTAGGATCTATGATCCCTTTGAGAGCGACTCATATTTAGTAAACAATCTCATGTCACTCCTAGGGTGTACTTATAATACATAAGAAATATAGAGTCAAGTATATCATCACAAGTAAAACTACCTAAATCTAACTATAATCTACTTGTAAAGAGAATGCTAAGAAAACCATCAAAAATAATTTTTACTTGGATTATTTGGCTATCACATGGGATCACCATCCTCAAGTGATATGGATATTTATCTGACATGAACCTCCTCTAACTACATACCCTTCAATAATTCCTCACTCTCAATAGTCTCTCTAATTACCTCCTCCTTGTAGCCTCTATATGAATTTCTTCTTCCTATGTCATCCCCTCCTTAGCCACCTCTCCTATGGCCTACTCTATTGTGCCTCCTCCTCTCTTATATACTTCTCACTACTATCCAAAATATTTATAGTAATGGTGCTCACTAGAGCACTCTGAATGGGATCAATAATGATGACCTCTCTAGGTACTTTCTCATGCTATGTTATAAAAACTCACTATTTCTCCCTCCTTGAGTGATGATAACCGTATTTTAATGGTGGGCCACTCACCGTCTATACTGAGTACTCCGTATAATGTCTACATTTTTTTTTTAAATTTGTGGAAAACATCCCAAAAGGGATGCCACTTTTGGGAAAGACCCAAGGATGTAGGGGTATCCATTCCACCAAAAATGCCCAGGACTCGGACCTGGCCTACCACCTTTGACATACTCAAGGAGAAAACAAACACACAAAACCAAATTAAAAAAAGTAAATAACAACAAAAATAATAAAATAAAATACAAAACATGCTCCTTGAGTGTGTCAAAACCAAAAGCACAACCAAGCACACACAATAAGATAAAAGAAACCATAACACCACATAGAAAAACACAAGAACCACATAACAAAACACAAACAAGACAAAAACAACAGAACACTACAAAGACAACCCAAAAAAACATGAAAAATAAACACAACCAAAACCAAAAAAATAAATAAATAAAATAAAAATAAAAACAACCAACAACAGAAAATAAACAAAAACAAAAAACATAGAAAACACTCACATAAAAAAAATGAAATAACACAAACAAAGAGAAACCCAAGAACAAGAACGAAAAAAACACAAGAACAATAACAAAAAACATAACATAAAAAAAAAAAACAAAACAACAAAAACACAAGAACAACAAAAAACAACACAAACAACACAAAAACAAAACAAAACAAAAGAACCCACCCACCTTAAAAAACTAAACAAAAAAACAAAGAAGACAAAAGAAAAAGAAAAAATGAACAAAACAATGACCTATCTAGACCAGAAGACTATTAAAGCAAGAATCAACAGAGAAAACAAAATTAAGAATAGAATGAGCTAGGGAACGAAAAAACTGAATGAACCAAAGAGAAACAAAAAAAAACAAGAAGAAACTAGGTACCTTCAGAACTGGAGCCATCCAAAGAAATGATAGAAAGAAGATCTTCCCTAATTTGAGAAGCCCACCATAGAGGAGGGTGGCTATAACAAGTAAGATCACCTTTGTCCAAAGCCCAATTAGCTAAAGCATCAGCACTCTTGTTTTGATATATGACCACATGATTGTAATCAACTTTCAAAAATCCCATCTGGATTAACTGAATCTTCTCAATAATTCTTTTTATTCTCCAATCCACCTTATGATTCTTAGGAGTCTTCAAGAGATTAATCATAATTTGAGAGTCAGACTCAACTAACACCTTTTCCCATCCAACCTTAGTAGCCTCCTAAAGGCCTCTAATGATACCATACCCCTCAGTAAGGTTATTGGAAAGAATACCCAAATTCTCAGCAAAAGTAAAAACCAGGGAGCCATCTGAAAGTTTGCCAATTCCTCCCACACTATATTTTCTAGGGTTCCCTCTAGAGGCTCCATTAGTATTGACTTTTCCAAAATCCTTAGGAGGAGGTTGCCAATTTCTTGTCCTATCCATCTTGCTAATACCCACATTCCCTTTAAGTTGGTTGCCCTTAGAAGGTTTAATCTTCAATATTTGCATCACTTGATCCCATATTTGGTGGGATTTTTGGGGGTGATTAAGGATTTGATGGACTAATTCAACTAAGTTGGCTATGGTCTTTTGCCAAATATAGTGAATATCCTTCCTATCTTGATTAAAAATTCAGCTATTCCTTTCATTCCAAATATTCTAAAGAAGAATGGTAGAACCCATCCAAACTAACTGCCTAATAAAATGATCAACACCCTATTGATTAGGCCAATCCCTCCAAAGTTGTTCAAAAGTGAGAAAATTGGACCATTGTAAGCCAAGTAAAGTTGCCATTCTCCTCCATAGCTCAGAGGCTAAAGTACACTCAATAAAAATATGGTTGATATTTTCTACATTCTCTTCACACATTTCACATCTAAAAGGGCCATGAACACCGCGCTTCATAAGTTGCTCACTAGTAAGCACCCTACGATGCAATAAAAGCCAATTAAAGAACCTCACCTTAGGCCAGATCTTTTGAGCCCACAATTGAGAAAACATGTCAGAAGAATGGTTGGGATTATTATGGCATAAGGTCAAATAACCTTGAGAAACTGAATACTCACCCTTAGTAGTGTTGTTCCATCCAAAAAATTCTTTTTCATGGGACCAAGAGAGGGATATCATATGAAGGATGCCTTGGATATCTTGTCTTTGCCTTTCTGGGATTTGAATAGGCCAGTCCTCAATAGGGATCCAATATCTACCAACCTTTTAATTACCAGTATGGTATCGACAGTAATTAGCCACCTTTAGCTAATTGGGGGCATTTTGGGATGACCCAGATGGTCTGATTTTCCCTATTTGACCTCCATCAATGGGAATTTGATGTTGCTACCTGCAAGTTAGTGGGGACAACAAAAGCGACAAAACATGGTAAGATTTGATCAACGCATTAAGAAATCAGAATCACAACGTTGGCAATTTTGGGTTTGAGATCCTAGCTTCTTGTATATGAGTTGTCATTGATGTCAAAAGGAAATGGCATTAATGTTAAGAGGATGTGTTGGCTTCAAAGGTGGAAGATTCCAAGAGAATCCGGAGAGATTCCATTGGCAAGGGTTTTTCATTAAAACCAAGTTAAATGGTTTTTATTAAAACCAATGGAGGTTCTCTTTATTATTTATTTAAATATTATTTAAAACCCTTCAAGGTTTTAATTAATTAATTATTTAATTAATTAAGGGAGAAATTATTTTTAATTTATTAAAAATACTTAAGGGTTTTTAAACCCTTTAGAAAGCAAATTTTGATTAAATTTGAAATTACTTTTCTTTGCAGCCAACGTGTTCTAAAGTCCACGTATGGACTATAAATATGAGAAGGTTCCTAAGGTTAAACCCTCTTGGAGAATTGGATGCAATTAATTGGTTTGGCTGCGATCGAATGTTCTGTTTACGCTGCGAAAGAGGAGAGCTCGTGGTTTGAAAAGCTTTTAGAAAGCTTGACCATTCATGTGGAAGGAAGTCCGTCTTGGACTTCGTAAGCCTCTTGTGGGCTAGTGGCAGCGAAGGCTACATTTGGAATTTGTGTAGGTGGAGGTCTGCGTTTTGATCCCCACGGAGGGAGTTGTGCATGGATTAGTCACGTTTTTATTAAAACGTGTTTTGTGTCGCGAATTTTGAATTCTTCAAGAGCAACCATTATAAGGTGTGATTATTTTCTTGATATGATTTTTTGCATTGTTTAGCATTGTTTAAAAGACATAGGAGAAATAAGGGGATATTTCTTTGGTTGTATTTTTGAGATTAGTCTTTTGCTATGCTAAATTTAAAAATGGAGATATAAGGTGTAAGTTTTGGTTGTTGTGTTTTTGGCTTCTTTGGTGGTTGTTTTTAAAGAAGAGGAGCTAAAAGGTGTATTAAGGAAAGTTTTTATATATGCTCATTTATCTTGGTTCTAACCCTAACTTGGTTGGAAGTTTGAGGGTTGTGTGTAGTGACAGCTTTAAGGATCAATTTTCTTCTACTCCAAAAAGGTATGGGCACATTTTTCTTATGAGTATGATTGGTGTATGTTTTTTCTGAAATAAGGTTGGAGTGAAAAGGTATTCTACTAGGTATCCTTTGGCTAGGTGTAAATCCTATTTTCTGGTTTGTTGAAGACTACTTATGCATTGTTATCCTTAAGGAGAGTTTTTGGTGAATGCATAATTTCTGGTTTGAGATAGTGGAAGCTTTGTGCACTAGGGTTTATATTTGTGAGTCTAGCTACTTGCATTGAGTTGGTGGAACCCTTGGTTGGCTGTTTTGAGTTTGATGCTTGAGTTGCTTCCATAGAGGTTGTTTGATCAAGTTATTGCTTTACTTGATTCATGATATTGGGCTTACTCCATTGAGTTGATTTGAGCAAATTATTCTTTGCATTTGGTGATATTGTGTTGGTGGCTGTTTTGTTCAAATATATGTGGAGGGAAAAGGATTTCTACTTGTTTCATTTTCTTGTGATGATTGGTTGAATGCTTCAAGGTTGATGTTGAGTTGAATGGTGTTGGTTGACTAAACCTTGTTTGATGAGCATTGTTGTTGAAACACTAATTGATGGTGAAAAAGAACATGAGTATCATTGTTATGTGATTCTTTGCATAGTTGGCAATTGTTGGGGTTTCATGTTCTTGAAAGAAAGCATTTTATCCTATCCATTTCAGATATTGAGTTGAGTTTTCAGATTTGAGATTGAGATTGATCTGAGTTGATTTGAGTTGAGTTTTGAGATTGGGATTTGAGTATAGAACATATTGAGTCTCTAACAATTCTCTTTATGCTTCTATGAGTTTGACAAATCACATTGGGTCTCTAAAAATTCACTTTGTGATTTCCTACTAAGAAAGTTTTTCTTGGTGAGCTTGCTGAGTTTTTGGATAGGTTCCAATGGGGACTTGTGAGCAATTTTTGGACAGGTTCCGGTGGGGACTTGTGAGTAGTTTTTAGACAGGTTCCAATGGGGACTTGTGAGCAGTTTTTGGACAGGTTTCGGTGGGGACTTGTGAGCAGTTTTGGACAGGTCCTAGTAGAGGACTTGTGAGCAGATTTTGTTAGTTCTATCAGAGAACTTGAGGACAGAGGTGCATTGGATCTATGAGAAGAACCTGAGGACAAATTTGGCAAGTCTTTGAGAAGGCTTGTATGCAGAGGATTGATTTTTTCAAGAGTTGGACAGATCTGACAGACAGAGGAAGACTTGTACTAGACTGACTAACTGTGTTTGGTATAGGTTGCTAAGCTATTATGGACGTGATCATAGAAGGCAGAGGTCTCTTAGGCTAAGCATTAAGGACAGGAGGTCTTCGGTGGAAAGGAGTTCCACGTGCTAGCAAGAGGTAGAGGTAGTTGATCTTCTAAGGGATCATTTCCAGAGTAGAGGGGAAGGTATCTCCTTTGAGCAGAGGCTCATAAATTCTGATTGGGGGAAGGTATCTCCTTTGAGTAGAGGCTCATAAATTCTGATTGGGGGAAGGTATCTCCTTTGGGTCGAGGCTCATAAACATTGTAATTGGGAAGAATTCCCAAAGAACTTTGAGATAACTTTTAGAGAAAATTTTTGTGGACGTAGCCTGACCATTCTGGGTGAACCACGTTAAAATTGGTGTCACTTTGTGGATGATATTGTGCATTGCTTTGATATTGCTTTGGGTATATTGTTTTACTATTTTGAAGTATAAAGGAAAAAGTAAAAAGAGGTCTTATACTGTTCACCCCCCTCTCAGTATAAGCTTGTGTTCTTGAATTGGTATCAGAGCCGGTGGCTTCGAAAAGTTTAACAGCTTGAAGGAAAATCTAGTAAAGGACACCATGGATCATTCAAGTGGTAATGCAACACCTATTCTTGATGGGTCAGATTTTGGTCTTTGGAGTGCAAGGATGAAGGTTCATCTAATGGCACTTGGGAATGAAGTTTGGGAAGTGATTGAAGATGAGTACACTATTCCTGAACATGGTCCTAATACTAAAGAAGAAAGGCTCTTACATCATAGCAATTCAAAGGCAATGAATGCAATCCTAAAAGGCTTACAGAAAGCAGATCTCACCAAAGTGATTCACTGCAAGACAGCTAGTGAAATGTGGAATTAGTTGAAGGTGGTTCATACAGGTGATACAAATGTCAAAAAGGCTAATTTGAGACACTTCAAAGGTATGTTTGAAAAAATCAAGATGAATTATGATGAAAATATTAGTGACTACATGCTTCGTATGGATGATTTTGTTAACTCCATGAAAGACTTAGGTCTTGAGCTTGCTGAAAATGATGTTTGTGATAAGATTTTAAGATCTCTTCCTAATAGATTTAGTGAAAAGATTTCTGCTATTGAGGAAGCTAAATATTTGGATAAGTTGAAAAAGGATGAGCTCCATAGTATACTTGCAACATTTGAGTTGAGAACTCAAGTGAAGGTTGATGTCAAGAAAGAGGCAACTTTCAAGGCTACCAAGAATTCCAAGGGTAAATAGCTTCAAGATAGTGATGAGTCTTCTAGTGATGAAGAGGCATATTACAGCAAGAAAGACAAGTTCTCTAGAAAGCACAAAAGTATGAAAAATATAATATGTTTCAATTATGGAAATTTTGGTCATTATGCTACTGACTATACTATTTCCAAGAATGAAATTGATGAAGATAAACAAGATTCTAAGAGCAAGGATTCTAAAAAGCACAAGCATCACAAGAAGAACAAAGATGAGCACAGCAATCAAGGAAAGAGGTATTCTCACAAGCACAAGAAGATTTTTTACCTAGACAAAGCAAGTAAGTGTCCTAGTAGTGATAGTGAAAGTTCTTCAAGTGATGATGAAAATGAGATGTTGTTCATATCAGAAAAAGAGGAAGAACCGAAACATAGATTCATTATCATGAAATGTCTTAGATGTGGAAATTTTGGTCATCTTGAGGATGATTGTACAAATAATGATTTGGTTTCTAGTATGTATGAGGATGCTTCAGAAAACTATAAGGAATATGCTTGTATGGTCTTTGAAAAAGGTAGCACCTCTAGTGATAAGAAATCTGAAAAAGGCTTTGATGATTCAGAAAGCAAAAAAATAAAGGATCTTGAAAGTGAACTTATTAATGCTCTTAGTGCTTTGAAAAAAGGAAAGAAAGAAGAATGCTAGACTCAAGGATAAGTTAGATGGATGTTGTATGGAGAGAGATGATCTTATAGAAAATCTTGATTTCTCTATAGCTAAGACACAAGAACTCAAGGATGAGTTAGAGTCTAAGGTTCTTGAGTATAGTGAGTTAGAACAGAAAATGGCTTCTTTGAAAGAGGAAACTAAAGAGTACAAGGATAAGCTTTACAGGTTTCAAGATAGCTCCAAAAAGGTTAAGTCACTCATCAAAGGTCAAAGAAATACAATAGATAAAACAGGCCTTGGTTTTGTTAAGCCACACAAGGAACAAGTTGGAGAGTCTAGTAAAAGACTCCAAAAGAAATAGAGTTCTGATGAGGAAAGTATTTCAGAAAAGGAGTCCTTGAATTATAGATGCATAGAAAACAGAATTCAGAATGAGAAGAAGAAGTTTTCAGAACCTAAGAGGTCAATTAAAGGAAAGTTTCAAGGCAGATGTTTTGCTTGTCATAGGTTTGGTCACATGGCTTCACATTGCATAGCTCAAGTGAAGGAGGTAAATGATAGTTTCAAAAGTGCTAGTTACTTTCAAGGGTATTGCTACTCTTGTCAACAATTTTGGCACAAGGCAGTTTATTGCAAGGCAAATAACGAGAACAGGTTTGGTCAGAACAGGTTTGGCCAGAATAGGTTTGGTCAGAATAGGTTTGTCCAGAACAGGTTTGGTCAGAACTGGTGGATTCAAAGATCAGGTTTACCTCAGAGAAACAACATCCTCAAGTGTTTCAAGTGCAACAATGAAGGTCACACAATCAGATAGTGTAGAGCTGAACTTCCAAGGTACAAGAACAAAAATAGTGTTATGATAAGGTCCAAGGATCAAGGCATGGACAAGAACAGGGATGAGAAAAAGAACAAGAACAGTGACAGGAACAAGAATATGGACAAAGAGTTCAAGAGAAGGCCCGAAAAGGAAGTTATAGACGCTGATGATGATCAGTGCCTAATGGGAGTTTTACTCTCACCCAAGAATTAATCACATCATCAGGAGGTGTGGGAGGGACTAAGATAATAGGCTCATTCTTATTCCCAAGCCCCAAAGGTGACCTTGATGACAAAGGGGAAGAGATTTGAGTAACGGGGAGAGCCTCAAGACAGGGGGAGCTGTTTATGTTGATTTTCTATGTTGTTGAGAAGCATGGTTTGCCATCAATGACAAAGGGGGATATTGTTGGCAATTTTGGGTTTGAGATCCTAGCTTCTTGTCTATGAGTTGTCATTGATGTCAAAAGGAAATGGCATTAATGTTAAGAGGATGTGTTGGCTTCAAAGGTGGAATATTCCAAGAGAATCCGGAGAGATTCCATTGGCAAGGGTTTTTCATTAAAACCAAGTTAAATGGTTTTTATTAAAACCAATGGAGGTTCTCTTTATTATTTATTTAATTATTATTTAAAACCCTTCAAGGTTTTAATTAATTAATTAAGGGAGAAATTATTTTTAATTTATTAAAAATACTTAAGGGTTTTTAAACCCTTTAGAAAGAAATTTTTGATTAAATTCGAAATTACTTTTCTTTGCAACCGACGTGTTCTAAAGTCCACGTATGGACTATAAATATGAGAAGGTTCCTAAGGTTAAACCCTCTTGGAGAATTGGAGGCAATTAATTGGTTTGGCTGCGATCGGATGTTCTGTTTACGCTGCGAAAGAGGAGAGTTCGTGGTTTGAAAAGCTTTCGAAAAGCTTGACCATTCATGTGGAAGGAAGTCCGTCTTGGACTTCGTAAGCCTCTTGTGGGCTGGTGGCAGCGAAGGCTATGTTTGGGATTTGCGCAGGCAGAGGTCTACATTTCGATCCCCGCAGAGGGAGCTGTGCATGGATTAGTCACGTTTTTATTAAAACGTGTTTTGTGCCGCGAATTTTAGATTCTTCAAGGGCAGCCATTATAAGATGTGATTATTTTCTTGATATGATTTTTGGCATTGTTTAACATTGTCTAAAAGACATAGGAGAAATAATGGGATATTTCTTTGGTTGTATTTTTGAGATTAGTCTTTTGCTATGCTAAATTTAAAAATGGAGATATAAGGTGTAAGTTTTGGTTGTTGTGTTTTTGGCTTCTTTGGTGGTTGTTTTTAAAGAAGAGGAGCTAAAAGGTGTATTAAGGAAAGTTTTTATATATGCTCATTTATCTTGTTTCTAACCCTAACTTGGTTGGAAGTTTGAGGGTTGTGTGTAGTGACAGCTTTAAGGATCAATTTTCTTCAACTCCAAAAAGGTATGGGCACATTTTTCTTATGAGTATGATTGGTGTATGTTTTTCTGAAATAAGGTTGGAGTGAAAAGGTATTCTACTAGGTATCCTTTGGCTAGGTGTAAATCCTATTTTCTGGTTTGTTGAAGACTACTTATGCATTGTTATCCTTAAGGAGAGTTTTTGGTGAATGCATAATTTCTGGTTTGAGATAGTGGAAGCTTTGTGCACTAGGGTTTATATTTGTGAGTCTAGCTACTTGCATTGAGTTGGTGGAACCCTTGGTTGGCTGTTTTGAGTTTGATTCTTGAGTTGCTTCCATAGAGGTTGTTTGATCAAGTTATTGCTTTACTTGATTCATGATATTGGGCTTACTCCATTGAGTTGATTTGAGCAAATTATTCTTTGCATTTGGTGATATTGTGTTGGTGGCTGTTTTGTTCAAATATCTTTGGAGGGAAAAGGATTTCTACTTGTTTCCTTTTCTTGTGATGATTGGTTGAATGCTTCAAGGTTGATGTTGAGTTGAATGGTGTTGGTTGAATAAACCTTGTTTGATGAGCATTGTTGTTGAAACCCTAATTGATGGTGAAAAATAACATGAGTATCATTGTTATGTTATTATTTGCATAGTTGGCAATTGTTGGGGTTTCATGTTCTTGAAAGAAATCATTCTATCCTATCCATTTCAGATATTGAGTTGAGTTTTTAGATTTGAGATTGAGATTGAGATGAGTTAATTTGAGTTGAGTTTTGAGATTGGGATTTGAATATAGAACATATTGAGTATCTAACAATTCTCTTTATGCTTCTATGAGTTTGACAAATCACATTGGGTCTCTAACAATTCACTTTGTGATTTCCTACTAAGAAAGTTTTTCTTGGTGAGCTTGCTGAGTTTTTGGATAGGTTCTAGTGGGGACTTGTGAGCAGTTTTTGGACAGGTTCTAGTGGGGACTTGTGAGCAGTTTTTGGACAGGTTCAGTGGGGACTTGTGAGCAATTTTTGGATAGGTTTCGGTGGGGACTAGTGAGCAGTTTTGGACAGGTCCTAGAAAAGGACTTGTGAGTCGAGTTTGTTAGTTCTATCAGAGAACTTGAGTACAGAGGTGCATTGGTTCTATGAGAAGAACCTGAGGACATATTTGGCAAGTATTTAAGAAGGCTTGTATGCAGAGGATTGATTTGTTCAAGAGTTGGAAAAATCTGACAGATAGAGGAAGACTTGTACTAGACAGAATGACTGTGTTTGGTACAGGTTGTTGAGCTACTGTGGACATGATCATAGAAGGCAGAGGTCTCTTAGGCTAATCATTGAGGACATGAGGTCTTCGATGGAAAGGAGTTCCATGTGCTAGCAAGAGGTAGAGGTAGTTGATATTTTGAGGGATCATTTCCAGAGCAGAGGGGAAGGTATCTCCTTTGATCAGAGGTTCATAAATTTTGATTGGGGGAAGGTATCTCCTTTGAGCAGAGGCTCATAAATTATGATTGGGGGAAGGTATCTCCTTTGGGCTGAGGCTCATAAACATTGTAATTGGGAAGGATTCCTAAATAACTTTGAGATAAATTTTAGAGAAAAGTTTTGTGGACGTAGCCCAGCCATTCTGGGGGAACCACCTTAAAATTGGTGTCACTTTGTGGATGATATTGTGCATTGCTTTGATATTTCTTTGGGTATATTGCTTTACTATTTTGAAGTATAAAGGAAAAAGTAAAAAGAGGTCTTATACTGTTCACCCCCCCTCTCAGTATAAGCTTGTGTTCTTCACACAAGCTATTTAAGCAGCATAATATGGAATGCAAAATAAACAAATGACAAAAGAGAACAATCTGCCACAAATTCCCAATCATTCTAAAAAGAAGATTAGGCTCGCAGCAGTGCGGGGCGCCCGGGCAGGCCGCCCATCATTGGGACCTAATTTTGACACCAATACACTTGGGATGGGCCAAAAATCTCTTGTAATGCATTTTCGATGAATTGGTAGATCAATGTGGTCAAGTGTCAGGTTTTGGGTCCAGATTCATACTTCCAATAACCACCCAATGACCTCTCTTGCGAAAGAGATCAAGGATGTGGAAGAGGTGAATAAAAAGGGTAAAATGTGGTATTCAATTTGGCAGCACTTTGTTGCTTGAAAATGCCTCCAACTTGTCCTTTTTGGGTGAGAAATTTCACCATTTTATAGACCTAGGGGGTCTCTTTGGGTGGGCATGCATGGGTGCCATGTGGTAGTCATGCCTTCCCATGAGGGAGGAAAGTCCTCCATGACTTGGGCTTCCATGACTGCCCTTGTGACAATCCTATAACGTCCAATCTGCCCACCTACACATGCATGTAAGGCAGGAGGCATTAATTGACTGTCCTCGGCTGCCATTTGGCGTAATTTGTCTTTTTGCCCATTGAACCTGGAATTCGTCCTACCTAGGAACAAATTCAGAATTCGTCCATGGGTGGGGTGAATCCCATTTTGAATTTGTCCCAGGGTGGAATGAATTTGGAGCAGAGTGTCTAAAAGTGCCAAATTGTTTTTTGACCTTCCAAAATTACTGCAAAAGTGGTTAGGACCACTTTTTAACCTCTGAGGGCTGCCCTGGGGGCTGTGTGTGTCAAAGTGATCAGTGTTTGTAGTCACATAATCAGATTGGTGCTATTTTGGTGTCTACATTGGCCAATGATCCGAACCAACATTATTAAGAGTCTTCACTTTAGGAATGTGACCATGTATTAAGAAATTTTCATAGAGCAAAAACCTATCCAATATCTCCATTATACAAGATAAGCCTTGCCCTCTGTTAGACCAAGTCATAAGGCCATTATCTGGTTGGATATCCACAAGATGGAGGTTTGCAATATATTCGCTCATGAGGTCAGTAATTTTTTCCAAATTTCTATTTCCCCCCATTTTCTCATCCAGAGAGAGGATGATATTGAAATATCCTCCAATCAAGATCCAAGCTTTAGGAAAATGAGAGATAATATCAGTAATATCCTTCCACTGTCTTCTTTTTTCCTCCAAAGAAGTCGTGGCATAAATAGTAATACAGCGCATAATCTGGTTGGAATGTCTACTTTGAATAGCTATAGCCAATAAACCCCAACTGCCAACCATATGGTGAATAACTACCTCTTTTGGGTCCCAAAGACAAGCAATGCCACCCGAAGTCCCTTGGGAAATGAGGGAAACCACTTTTCCATCTGGCCAAATTTTATCGGCAATTAAGTCCATATCCTCCATTGACATCTTTGTTTCTTGAAGGAAAACAAGATGTGGATGATTTATCTGAATCATTCTTCTAATTTCATTTTGTTTTGAAAGACTCCCTTTGAGTCCTCTAATATTCCAAGTGATGATCTTCATTAATACCAAGGCTAAAACTATTGGGAAGGGCATTAATCTTACCTTCCTCTACAAGTTTTTCACCTTCTTTTACCATATGATATTGATTGGTCTTGCGACCTACTTTTTGATTAGAATCCATCTTAAAAAAAAATTCCCTATTTCTTGACTTATTCCAATTGAATATGAGATGGCTTCTAACCTTGAAGAATGCTCATACACAGCCAAAATTTTACTAGATGGTTCAATGGAGTCTATATTGGGATCTGCATTATTTAAAGTTTTGACATTTGAAATATTGTTTTTCTTGTGTAAATTTTCTCCTTTTTTTTCTGTTGAAAACCTTTGATTTGTTGGTTTGTCTCTAAGTTATTTCCTTCATATTTAAATTGTGTTTCTAAGATTTCAGTTTCCATTATTTCCTCTTCCTCACTTGGGACATCATTTGTGGAAAGGATTTCAAACATATTAGCAAATGACTTTGATTGATCCTTCATTACTAGTTTTTCTGAGTGTTCTTCTTCTTAGGTATTTGGAAACCTGCTGAGTTTATATCTTCTTTCTTTTGAACAGGAATTTTATTTTGGCAAGCACTGGCCAAATTACCATATTCATGGCAAATTCTACAACGAAAAAGGAATGTTCTCATAGTGCACTACTTTCTCCCAAGTGTCTTCCCCAAATTGTAATGTGATATTTTTAGGTAGGGGTTTGTCAAAATCCATTAAAACACAAATTCGAGCATAAATAATATGTTCAAAATTTTGAGTACAATCAGCAATCATCATAAAAGTTCCTAAAGAGTTTCCAATTGAAGAAAAAATAGTAGGATTCCAAAATTCAATAGGGAGGCCAAAGAGTATAACCCACACGGGAGCTATAGAAGGCATATCTTCTTCAACTTTAAATTTAGTATGCCAGGGCTTCATGAAAAGCCCTGCCCTTCCAAAATACCAAGGACCCCCTTGAAAAGTTTTCTCTTAATCTTCATTATTAGCAAATAAAACAAGAAAATAACCATTTGGATAAATAGAGATTTGTAACTCACCTTTAGTTTTCTAGCTTTTTGTAGCCCAAACTTTGAAAGCAGATAGACTCGAACGAAAACCCACGAACCAACAAATTAGTCCTCTTTTTTCCAAATCTTCAATGCCAGTCTGAATGTTACCCATATCAAGCTTAACAATAGGAGTTCCATTAGCTTCTTTAAGACATCCTGACTCTTTTTTCCTAGGATCAATCTTAGGCATTCTAAGAGGTTTATGAGAAGCCCTAATATTGATATTAGCATTGGGCTGAGGCTATCCACCATGAAGGGCATCCCTAAAATTCATTTTTGGGACTGAGTCTTTGAAATTCTTACCCTTGATAGGGGTTTTCACAGTAGAATTATTTTGTGGGTGCACCTTAGAACCAGATTCACTTGAGATATGAGCCATTTTTTGATCAACTGCTTGAAACTTATTTCATGGTCTCTTTAATCCTTACCCTAGACGTTGTGGAAAGGTATGGTTTTCACTTTTTATTTTATGCAGCAAATTGGAAGCCGTTGTCACTCAAGTTCATAGTATGATCTATTGAAAGATAAATTCTAACCCATTTTGTATCCCCTGCAATATTTCTTGTTAAAATGTTGAGCATAAACCACAAAACTATTGGCCACTAGGGCTCAAAGGCCTTAAAAACCAACCTATGGAGCTGCTTGCACTCAACCCAGATGAAACCCTCGCATAGCCGCTTGCCAAATATATCATTCACACATAGGGGTGTGCTAGGATATTTGTTGCTCCAAATGATATGAAAATTGGTGGAGATTTTCTAGGGTTTTTTAGGCATCTACCCTCAAAATTTTAGCTCAATCCGAGTTTGGATGAGTGAGATATGGCCAAAACAAGTTTGGTAGTTTGGGCAGTCCTGCGAAAAATGTCTAGAGTGCAATTCCTCTCTGGGGCCTCTCGATTTCAACCGCAAAATATTACCATTATCATATACATTAAAGTGTGAATTTTGTATAATGTCTACATTGTTATTAGGGAGCACAAACTATTTGTTTTTGTGGGGGTCCCCAAAATATCCTAGAACCCTCTCTACCCTATATGAATATAAAACATTTAAAATTTGATCTTGCACTATATTCACCTATAAAATATCTACTAGCTACTATAAGTACCATAGAATACTCTATCATATGTGGTGATAGAGGGTCCAAAGAATATAGCCTAAGAGAATTATGTCAATGGTGACACCTATGGACATGATGTGCCTGTAGTGTCACACCATCATCTTGTGTAGATCTCCTCTTCAAATATCATGGGATAGTTCTAGGGGCCTATAAATAGAAAATTAATCATAAACCCATGCATGTAGTATGAAGAACATGCTAATGATATGTTCTTACTAATCCTCAATGAAATACGATCATTGTAGAGTAGCTAAGTACAATAGATTAATTAATAATTATAGAATCATATTTATACCTTTAAGATAGAACACATAGGCAAATAGGAAGAGTATTCTTATGTGTGATGCAAATGGGATAACAATAGTTAACCCAATATTTACCATTATAATAATTTATTGTCAATCTAGGTACATATTCCCACTCTACCATCTATAGTCGAATCTCTTCTATAATCTTGATGCATAGATTCTATCTAAAAATGGAAATTAAATTAATAAACTAAACATTATCAAGGGTGATCATCATGTTGATGACCTTGTCCATTGCTAACCTCTATAGAAAATTATATGTTGTTGTGCTTCAAAATAACATAAAATCACAACATAGTGATTGGTAGGGGCGTATGTAGGGCATCCTTTTTACATGATCTAATTCAATCTCATGTATATCTACCTAAACCTAATTAGTTATCCCATGTTCCATTTACTCTTACATCTAAGATGGCTTTTTGTGTATCCATAGATGGTTCATTGTCCTACCTCTTAGCTTTTGTTATCTTCTTAATGATTGCCTTAGCATGGTGGTACTCTAGACCTCATCTCTTGCCTTTTACCTATCAATATGCCTAAATTGATCCTAAAAAAGCTATAACCTTTGATCATGAACTTTGGATTTAATTGTAGTCATCAATTGAGGCCTCAACTACCCTAGCTTGCTAGACTTGTGATTTTCCCTTTAGACATGTGACCCTAATTGCTATATATTTTTTGCAATCATTGATATTGGCCATGATTGCTCATATTTCTAGAGTGATGATCACAATTTTCCTATTTTTTTATGATTACCTCTTTGACCAATGATCACTATTTTTCATGGTTTTCCTAAACTACCTTGTTTCATCAAGATTATTAATTTTTAAAAAGTAGTGATCATGGTGTTCCTCATTTTGAGCTTTCTAGGACATGTGAATAGTCTTTTTCAACCACCCCACGTGGATCTCACCACCTAGATGACATGTCACTTTTTAGTGCCTTCCATGCTATCCTAGCTACTTCTTATCTAGCCTAACTATGTGATTATTAATTTTTCCATTGTTATTTTATATTCATTTTTATCCAAATTTTGAAAAAACACAAGGGTTGAAAAACCTAATTGTACAACATCACCATTATATTTTTTCCCTAAACTATATTTAAACTCAATCCAAATATCATGTGAATATATAGTTAAAAACCTAATTGTACAACATCACCATTATATTTGTTTCCCTAAACTACCTTTGAACTCAATAAAAATATTATGTGAATACATAGTTATCAAAATAGGGCTTGATGTACATATGAAAATGAATGTTTTACTTACCATTGATATTTTTAATATTTTATTTCATTAGAAAATAGATAGTGCTTTGAGGAGTTTAAGAATGACTCAAATCTAGATAATTTTGTACTTAACTATATGAGAGAGGGTTGGACTGCCTTGATAGTGAGTCATGGCTTGAATCATATAAAGTATATTAATAAATAATTTTTAATATGGCAAGCAATATAACCTATTCATTGAGATTTTACTTCCAGTATCATGTAAATGGAAAATATTCACATTGATAAATATAAAAAAAAAAAACTAAAAATATCTTCTCACAAGCAACTTCACTAATTTCGCTTTAGTAGACACATGATAGATTGTTCTTAAGGTGTCATGTCTTCTTTAGTAGTCTTAACACACAATTCATGGGAAAATATGTGTACCAAAAATTGTTGCATATAGTATAAAGCTAAGGCATATTTTATTTATGCTTCATACTTATTTTTTGTGACTTATAAAATACTCCAATTTGCTAGTTTCATGTACCCATGATTCACAAATAGTCTATGCATCCTTTGTAATAAATAAATTGCTTATATTTATGCACCAATAATCATATATATATATATATTACATTTTAGGATGGAAAATGAAGCATTACCATGATCCATTATAACTACAACAAATTTATGTTGTTGTAGATTTGAAAAGAAAAAATTGAACAAGATTATTAAGAATTATCATATAATATTTTGTAGAAAAGTTAGCTTGAAAGAGATTGTGCTAGATTTTGTTTCTTAGATTAATAAGGTCTTTGAAACCTTTAGGTAATTTGTCCTTACCCACAATTTGTAAGGTCTTATAACCATAACCTTGATAATTTCTTATGTAATTTATATTTTCCAAATTTGCTCTAGCTGCAATATATAGGTGGATAACATAATTGTAAACTTAAAGGAGTTATATTAGGTTAATGAACAGACAAGGAAACAATATCAAACATTGATCTCATCCATTGGTCCATAGATGAGAGGGAACCATTATTTCCTAGAAGAGATGAAGCAAAAAATTGAAGATAAATTTAATAGTGAATATGTGTTATAGTTGGCTACTAATAAATTATAACTTCTAGATATCATGCAAACTCTAGATATCCCAACTTCCAAGAAAGCCGTGTAAGCTACTATGTTGTAATTTTTAATACTTGAATAACACTTTTTTGTTTTTGGACTTTGATACTTTTTACTATTAATTTATTTTGGATTTGCTAGGTTATATAACAAAGAATATTTTGTGTGATTGATCTAAAAATATAGATAGATACAATTATATTTGAATCTTTTTAAATTATATTTAAATTTTAAAAGAATAACCAAAAACAAAACAAATTATTTATAATATATTGCAGTTATAATGTTTAATACTTCAATAGTATGTAAGAAAAAGATCTATTTTAATTGCTGTGATTGGAATAGTGAAAAAGGTAAAGGCCAGCGTATGCGGATCGTTTGACAGGACCAAAATAATAGCTTTTTAGTTCCACATACGTTTAAGAGTTTCATGCGGAACAATAGTTTCCAAAAAGCCTTTAAAATCTTGACTGTCACACAGCAGCACGGGGCTCAATAGTTTCCAAAAAAGACTTTAAGATCTAAACAGTCATACAACTTATTTAAAACATATGACACGCAAAAAGTTCCTTCCTCTTGTCCCTATTCGAGCATTTATTCGTACACATCCTTATAAAGATGGTAAGCACGAGGGATCTTCAATGAATTTGTTAAATATTATATAATCTATATAGGGCATCAATAAACATTGGGAGTTTGAATTTAATTGTTCTTATGGAGACACAGTTGACGTTATATCTCGGTAACCTAAACCACTATTATATTGTGTAACTCCAATTTATTATATTTCTTAAAATATGATCCGTAATTATATAATCATTAAACTTTTCATGCTTTGCTCAAAGTGTCGTTCATGTCGACAATTTGGCCTTTACGGCGGGCAAAAACGAGCGATCCAATCGAGATTCATCAGTATTTATAGGTCAACGACATGGACGCTTGAGCCATAGCACATGAGAAACAATGCGGAGCGAATCTCCTGTACGTTTTCCCATGACGCGAAAAAATCACCAAATAGCTGTTCGCCAACTCGCCAATTCTGACCACAGCAAAATCAGAGCGTCATTGTTAGAAGAGTAATCAGTCCTTCAACATGAAGAGTGACAAGTCAATCTTGTGCAGGTAAATCTTCTAGATATCATTCATCAGAAACACCCAAGAGACACACAGACCTGCACCACATGACATAACATTTTTCGAAGCCTATAATAAATGTTGTGTAACCAAAGGAGAAGACCAAACTCTTGGGAAACATCTAGTGCCACTTGGCACCTGGTTAAAGAAATAGGAAGCATATTTATAGCCACTACGAGTAAGAGTGCTCATAGAAGAAGCGCATCTTCAATAAATATAAAATGCAAAGAAGTCAAGACACATTACAGGAAGGAGTAAGATACGTACATTAACCAGCGAGTTCGCTATCATACAACGCAGTCAAGTAGACAACATCTATAGTGGAGATTGAAGTCAAAGCAAAGCACCCATTTACCTCACGCATCCAGCTTAGAAAGGTATAGTTTCACTTAGATTAATATTTACTTTCATTAATGAATGACAAGGAGTAGTATATAAGGTTGAAATCATTATCATTTTCATTAGTAAACTTGAAAGCAAAACAAAAGGAGTTTATATCTTTATATCTTTAAATAGTATTTCAGAAATACAAGTATATTATTCTTTGCAATTAATATCATAGGAGATATAAGAGTTTCTACTTGAAAAAAATATATTATTATATTGTAAATATCATCAATTTTTACAATCTTAAATTAGGGAAATATAAGGAATATTACATCAAATTTTAGTTTATTGGAATTTAGAAAATTGAATCATTTAAAATTTAAGGATAGAGAAGCAAAATTAGTGCTTGCTTAAAAAGAGTTGTAATTTATTGCTTATAGTTATCTCATAGTCACATTAAAGGGACAAAAGGAATCCAACCTTAGAGAACTCCATCAAATTGAAAAGTGCATTGTTCAATAGGAAAAATAAGTTGAAATAGGAGTTGACTATTACCATTCTAAAAATATTACAAAATCAATTCAAAAGGTGAACTAATAGTTTAAAGGTTAAACACAAAGAAACATAGATGAAATAGTGAGGAATGCATCCAATAATGTCGAACTATTTCATGAAGTAGAATTTTACTCTTGAAACTTAATAGATACCTTTTAAGGATATTAACATTTAACCACTAATGAAAAGGAAAGATTCTTACTCATTAAAGAGGCAAAAGAAGGAAATTTTGCAACATTAACTAGTTATCTTCATAAAGTCCATTTCAGAGCATGTTGTAATACATAAAAAATAGTTATATCCACATCAGAAGAATGTTTGATGATATATCTATCATTAATTGTTTTTTAACTTGATCAAAATATAAAATAAACTAGCATTCCTAGTCAATACTATTGTCATGATAGACTAACTCATCATCAAGATATTCTTCTAGTAGCAATGCAAAAACAAATAAGAAGGAGGAAATAAATGTATGACAACAAATAACAAGACAAAGATCCTAATATTGATACAAATAGAGAGAATAATAAAGAAAACACAAAGACTCAACTAAATAGATAAAAATAAATTAAAGAACTGGAAGAACCAATGGATGAACACAAAGTTAAGGAAATCTTAGCAAATATATCATTTTATGTAGATACTAACTACTTTCTTGAACATGATACAGAAAGCAGAGAAAGAGAATACACGTTCTAGTACCAAATGAAGATCCATATTAAATACTTAAATCTTCAATACCCAAATAATGTAATACAAGGGTATTTTAGAGTATAATACATTATTTTGCACATGTGAATGTACCCTCTTGGGTACATAAGTAGAGTAGAAGTTTACTTTATAGTAAAGTAAAGTAGTTTATTCCAACAATGTAATAAATGCACAAGTGTTAGAATGTGCAATGATGTAAATGTGAGTGTAGTCCACAAATATCACTATATATAATATTCAAAAAATGATATGCTCTCTTAGCTTGTTTGTTTGAAAAATATATCATATGCACCACATGGTGGAGATATGTGTAGAAGCCAATGATTCTCAAGGAACCATAGCTAAGAAGACCAAACCTTTTATACCATTTTCACTCTCATTATGAGCATATTTAGCCATAGCAATGATGTTTTAATTGCTAGAAAGAGTGGCAGAGATAGGTATTTCTTTAAAATTATACTCATGATTAATCTCATGACAAAATCCAAAAGTAATAGTTTTGAACCCACACTCTATAACCTTGATTACCCATCAATGGATCGTGTAGGATAACCTAGAAAATACAAAGAAATAACTAAAATATTAGAAATAATATAATATATTTTAGACACATTATTGAAGATAGTAGTAAGAAATTTAGTGTTTATTTCTTTCTTGAATGCTTTTCATTCTTCTCTTCTCTCCTTGGATATTACTCTTGTAATTTGGATACCTTATTATAGTTTCTTAAATAGATTGATGTACTCATCAATGATATCAAATGATGCCATGGACAAGGTTTCAAGATCAACAACTAATCTACTAATTTGTATGGAATTAATTTTATTACACAACCCCTATAATTTTTCAAGTTCTTTAAGATCAATGGTGCTACTAAGGTGTGTTTTCATATCCCTATAAATGACAATGATACCATAAGCCTCATATTTATCCCTGTAAATTTGCTTCACTTATTCAAAATTAGTTTCATGAGGTTCGTCATTCATATATTTGAGTAACCACTTGCTTTAGAGTAGAGCTTCAATTTTTATCTTCCAAGTAACATAGTTATGACAGTAAAAAATGGTACATAATGATGCATAACTATTCTACCATAATTCATAAACATACATGAAATTGTGAATATGATTTTAACAATTAGGCTAAATACAATTAATCTACAAATTTTGTGGTTTATAGAATTTTTTCCATGAAATAACAAAAAAATGCTTCCAAATCCATTAAAAAATATAAACTTTACTAAGTATAATGAATGAGAGGTCATCATGTATCCTTATGTGAGTGGTTCAGGGAATGCTAAGCATGCATTGATTATGTAACATACTAGATAATCATGTGATGCCACTTATCATGGTTTATTTTATTATAATGTAGTCTAGAAACCAAGTTTTGTTACTTAGTTTGTTCTAATTTACTTTAAAATTTATGTGTCACCAAATCTATTGCTAACTATTTCAGTTATTTATCAAGTTTTATGAATTGGTATAATGTTATTAGTTGAACCCATATTTATAATTGTGAATTCACATATGTTCTACCATGTCAACCACTATATAACCTACCATGTTTATCTAATTAAATTTAATCATGTCATCATCTATATTAGATCTAGCTTCTACCATATGTTGTATCATGACTTATGTTATACCATCAACTATATTAGAGTGTCCTTCAATTTCCATATCATCTATATGAACTAACATATATAATCTAAGGATTCATGCATGTACTACAAAGTTAGCTATATAGATCACAATATTAGTTTCCATGTGTTACCTCAAAATTTATGTACTAACTACCACCTTAGATCTATCAATTGCCATACGAATCACACAAAATATCATATGTATATATTCCTACCATATCATCACTAGTTTCCATATCATCAAGACCTACCACATCATTCCTACCATATCATCACTAGTTTCCATATCATCAAGACCTACCACATCATCACTAAGCACCATTTCATCATACAATTTGTTCATGTTATGATTTACCAAAGTGAATAGAGTGGGAGGAACTAAAACCTAGGACCTCTCATGTACCAATCTCTTAAAGGAATTGACTTAGCCAATCCCTCAAGCACTAAGTAAAAGGTGTGTCACATAATGATTAAGTATCATGTTATCAAGAGTTTCCACATCATAACTAAGTGGCATAACATCATAGGGTTTATTAAAATCATCAGTTACTAGAAGAAAATGGTACGAGAGGGATTCAAACTTGGAACTTTCATGTTTCAAATTCCTAAAGGGATAGCTAGTGAACACTCCAAGTACTAAGCTTGGAAGAGAAAGGATGGATAAAAAAAAAAAACTAAAGTTTATCATCAAATGACCTCCTATGCATGCCTTACGTTAGGCCTATGTCATGGTAATACATGTGCAAACATGCTAAAATACCATTCCAAACTACCACTCCAAGGAATATTCACTAAAATATTCTAGGGAATATCCCTTTGTTTAATTTGAAGGAGGGAAATAGTGTCTGTTTTAAGAAAAGTTAGAGTAACTATAGGTAAAATAATAAAAGTATTAATTTGAAACCCTTATATTTTTTTGACAGAATATTGTAATGTTGATGGCTTATCCATATATATTATAGTTTTCTCTACACATCCACTTTATTGAACACAACCAATGAGGCCATCGTCTTAATCTTGTGTAGTAGAAACATTGTGAAACCATTTTTGTAACTTTATTGAGAATTTCAAAAAGGTGTTTTCAAAGAGGTGTTTTCAATGAGAAGGCAAAGAAACAATATCAAATGTTGATCTCATCCATTGGTTCATAGATGAGAGTGAACAATTATTTTCTAAAAAATATGAAACAAAAAATTAAAATTTAAATTTAATAGTGAATTTGTATTATAGTTAGCTACTAATAAAATAAAACTTCTAGATATCATGCAAACTCTAGATTTCCCAACTTCCAAAAAAAAACATGTAAGCTACTATATTGTAATTTTTAATACTTGAATGACACTTTCTAGTTTTTAGATTTAATACTTTTTGCTATTAGTTTATTTTAGGTTTTTTAGGTTATATAACAAAAAAATCCTCTCTATAATTGATTTAAAAATTTAAATAGATACAATTAAACTTGTATCTTTTTTATATTATATTTTAAATTTTAAAAGAATAACCAAAACAAAAGAATAAATTATTTATAATATATTGCAATTATAATGTTTAATACTTCAAAAGTATGAAAGAAAAAAGACACCAATTTTAATTGCTGTAATTGGAATAGTGAAAAAGGTAAAGGCCAGCGTATGCGGATCGTTGTACAGGACACAAATAATAGCTTTTTAGTTCACATACGTTAGTGTTTCATGCGGAAAAATAGTTTCCAAAAAGCCTTTCAAATCTTAAATGTCATACAGCATCACGGGGCACAATAGTTTCATATGATTGTTTTAAGAAGAGTTATGGCTTTATGAATGACACGCAAAAAGTTCCTTCCTCTTGTGCCTACTCAAGCATTTATTCGTACACATCGTTATAAAGATTGTAACCACAAGGGATCTTCAATGAATTTGTTAAATATTATAGTTCTACGACCCGGCAGCAATAAACATTGCGAGTTTGAATTTAATTATTCTTATGGAGACACAGTTCACGTTATATTTCGCAATTTAATTATTCTTATGGAGACACAGTTAACGTTATATTTCGGAATTTAATTATTCTTATGGATTTTGGTAACCTAAATTTAAATCATGGATAAGAAAATCCACTAAAAAAAACTACTATTATTATATCTACAAAAGATGCAATTTCAATTATGCCATTTATTATATTTCTATGATACTTAATTATATAATCATTAAACTTTTCATAGTTCAACGACATGAAGCTCGAGCCATAGCACATAATCATATATTCGTACACATCGTTTTATAGTTCAAAAACATAAAAGCTTAAAACAGGGCAAAGGTAACTCCCACGTTAATTACCAACCTTGAATGAACAGTGAACATACGAAGCCGAGCAGCATTTGTGTATGCATCTTTCCTCCCGTCACAGGGAACTTTTGTATATGTGAGACTCTACCTACCTACTCTACCCCTGGTGACAGGTTGATAAAGTTCAGGAGGTAAAGATCAGCCTTATTATTATTTCTTTATTCAAATGTGCTTCAGGGGAGTGAGAAAAAGTAGAAATATTGCAAAATATCTCTCACAGGTGAACAGAATATGGCTAAATTTAAATTTAATACGACAGCCAGTGTTAGCCAATAGCTCAATGATCATGTTACACTACTTTTACATAGCAGAATAGCTCAATGATCATGTTACACTACTTTTAGTGTGGATTGGCGATTTCATAGTCAAACTGAGTCAGAGCTGATGTCAACATATTTTTTGAGCGGATTGCAACTTTTGGTTTATGTCACAGACGTGAGAAGGAAGTTAGATGTTTTGAAGGCTAAGTGAGTGGATTGGTGACAGACCTGATTTCACTCACAATTCAGTGATTTCTCACCAAAACTCAATTCCACTAGCCAAAGCCATCAAAGTTGATGTTAGCATTAATTTTGAATGGAATGATATTTTGTTTCTCCGCTGCTACTTTGTAGATCATTTTTGAGGTTTAATCATAGTCGTCTATTGAGAGCATCAATGGTAGAGATTTTTCTAACATTGTTATAACATATAAAGGAGGATTCTTGGTAGATTAGAGAATAGTCAGTTTGATGCAAGAAGATGAAGTGTTCGAGGATTTTTAAGAACCAAGAACTATAGCAGTTGTAGATTTACGATGGAGTGGAGTTCTAAAGAGCAACGAGCGGTCTAGATCTATTTTATAATGGCTTGAGACTCAACTGCCATAATCAGACCAACAAGTTGTAGATCCGAGCTGCCATGGTGGATGACTTCTAGTTTATTTCTCAGACTCGATGAACGAATAAGAGAATGCCAACATAGCTCTTTGATGATCTGTCAAACTTAAAATTATTGTAATGTCTCCTTAAAATCTTTCATTGTAAACTATAAATAGAGGTCAAACCCTTAATTTTTAGCGTTAACTCTAGTATGTTTGTTTGCCCTACTATGTAAATATATTCTACAAACTAATAGAACGACCATTACTTAGATTTTTGACTCAAGACTTGTAATATTTGATATATTTTGTTCAAGAGGTTCGAAGTTGTGAATTGTATTTTTGTCAATATTGTAACAGTTAGTTCATTCTATTTTCATTGCATTACTAGTTGTGAATTTAGTTGAAATTTGTTCATAGTTAGATTAGTGTTGGTAGGAAGTTTATTTTTGCAAAATCTGATTATTGATCTATTATGCTAAATTGGATAGTCAATATATTAAATATTGGAATTACTTCTTAGGACATATCTCTATTTTATGTTTTATTATATGAATATTTCATGGTTTTGGGTGTTGCTAATCTTGAGTGATGGGACACTGGCATCATTATAGGTTTTTAAAAGAAAATATAAAAAGGCACCGAAGCGAACTCAAAAGGATATTTGTAAGAAATAGAAGTTGGATAAGGAAAAAATTGTTAATGGAACCCCTTGTTTCAGCTACAGAAGAAGTATGACCAGTGTAGGAATAGAGTACAAAGGTAGCCTTAGGAAATCCTACATTTGTAGGTGAAGGTATGGCCTCTATCCCCTCTTCTCCTTCTCCTCCTCCTTCCTCAAAGAAAATTCCCTCCCCTTCTAAGCAAGAGGTTGTAACAAAAGTACCTTCTCCCCCTCATAGTTCACCACCTATTTCACTAGTAAATACTGAGGGCCAAACCAACCAATCTCCTCCAAGGTCACCTAAAATTCCTCCTTCATCATCTCACATAATTCCATCTTTGCCATTGTAACCTCCCCCATCATCTATAAAGAAAGATATTTCATCCGCATCCACTCACCCTCCTATAAGTTTTACTACAATTTCCATGAGTTTGCTAATTGTAATAGTAGTGGTAGTGATAGATTCTACTATAGTCACTTCTACCAAGCCATCGATAACTATTGATTTTGCTCTCTCCTACCTTATAACCTCTTATCCTCCTATTTTGAGTTATTCTACACTAGCAAATTTAAAAAAGGAGAAGGAAGCTTCACATAAAATTTAATATTTTTTGGTAGAGAAGCTATCCAAACCTTCCAAGAAGATGGCTATGAAAATAAGAACCATATTTGTGGATCTAGTTTCTAGATATAGGACAACCAGATCCAATATTCCTCTAGTAAGCAATCCTGAGACTGAAATGAATGCTCAAGACTACCATCTAGAAGAATACATAGAAGACATTGAGAAGTTACCTGCTAAAGATAAGTTGGTGATAGCTAAGGCTCACTTGTACACTTTTTATGTCAAGGGTGATATATACAAATAAAAAGTGGATAAGCTAGAGTGGATAATTGAAAAGCTTGAAAAAATAATCACCAACCAGAAACAAATAGAGAAAGCTCCCAGAAAGGAAGCAAAGAGCTGACAGGACAAATTTCAAGAAGCCAATAAGCTGAAGGAGCAAGTAGAGGAGCAAAAGAAGAAAAACAAAGAATAAGCTAAAGAAACATAGAGCTTGAAGTAACAACTTTAGATTGAAAGGACTAAGTCTTCAGGTTTCTCTAAGGTAGGGCTACATAAAGCAAGAAAAGAATTGTTATCTGAAGTTCTAAAAAAATACTCAGAGTTACAACCCATTATTGATTACCTGGATGATGTCAGCCACCTGCTCCAGAATTTCCATGAGGATCTAGATAGCTTCACTAGAGAACTACAACCTATAGTGATTCCAGCTGAGTAGATTTATAACTTGGTAGATATCAAGCTTAGTGATACTACTAAGCCTATTCCTAACAAAGAATGGAATATTACTAGATTTAATGCTAGAGTTGTAGTAAAGAAGCACAAAGCCCTCCGAAAGTCTTAGATATTGTTTGATAAGGTTGAGAATATGATCTAGGATGTAGTGGACATAAATAAAGAAATAATTCAAAATGGTTTTAAAGGGTTATGGATGGAGAATAATACTATGCTATCAATGGGAGATATTAAGAAGAGTTTTGCCAAGAGCCTCCAAGATGAATCTAATATTGATGCTCTAGAAGAGCCAATTGATCAGGAGCAGGTATCACAAATTGTTATTGATCTAACCAAGCTCCAAGATCTAATGGAGGATTTGATAAACAAAGGAAGAGCTACAAATTATGAAGACACTAGTGAGTTAGAGTATATTCACAAGCATCTTAAAGAGACTTCCAACCCCTCTAAAGTAGTCTAGAAATAGGCTTTACAAACCTTGAAGCTGATGGTGTAGTTGTTCTAAAAGGATGCTGAAGAGGAAAATGAAAAAGAGCAAGAATCACTTGAGGAAGAATCTTAGCAAGAACAGGAGGATAATGCTAAAGAAGAAGCTCAGTAAGAGGGTGAAGAACCAAATAGAGTTTTTGAGGATCTGTAAGGGATACAAGCTTAGAATCTTTTGTTTTGTACAATTTTGTAGTCATGCAAAAGTTTTGTATTTTGTTTGATTTGTTTTTACTCTGACATTGTGAAAAGGCAATAATAAAAGCATGAGGCTAGAGAGATGTAGAGAACAATAATTTTTGGTGAAGGTATTCATATCATTTATTTTGAATAAGATTTATAAATAGAACATTACTCTATTTTTATTTAAGTATTGATGCAGTTCTTGAAGGAGTGGCAGAGATATTCATGTTTCCAATATGGTATCAATATGAATATTTATACTCTAGGATATTTCATGAAGTTTTCAAAGGATAATGATCATATGGAAACTATTCTTTGAAGCATTGTTTGAAGATTGCAATTTTTTGACTCCTGATGCCCAATAGATAAGACTTTGAGTTTGATGGATTTGTGAGAAAATCTACCCAGGAGGTGCCAAAATGTAGGCCCAAAATGGCCACATCCCTAGAAAATTTTGAAAATTTTATTCTAAGGTAGATAAATCTCTATTTTATTGAGGATATAGAGTATTTTGGACTGGGTCCGTACAAAGAGTGCTTCAATCTACTCAACACTTTACTATTTTTTGCCATAATAAGCTAAGTACTTGATTCCACTCGATATCTAGTGTATTTGGTAGCGGATTTGTGTGCGGTTCTCAATCCACAATAATTTTGAGCTTTGATGTCATCAATGTGATATAAAGTATGGATTGGCGATTATTCTATACTTTGCATGCTCCAGTGACTAAGTGCTGAGAAGCTCGATTTCGTTGAGTTCCAAGACTAATTATGAGTGGAATGGTGATAAGTTCCCCATAGTTTGGTAAGAAGGTCAAAAGCACTTGAAAGGAAGTAAGATAGTGGAATAACTCATTGATCATGTTACACTATTTTTAGTACGAATTGGTGATTCCATAATCAAACCAAGTTAGGGTTGATGTCAACATAGTTTTTGAGTAGATTGTAACTTTTTCTTTATGTTGCAGATATGAGAAGGAAGTTAGACATTTTGAAGGCTATGTGAGCGGATTGACGACATACCTGATTCTACTCACAACTTAGTGCATTTCTCACCATAAATCAATTCCACTAGCCAAAGCCATCAAAGCTGATGTCAACATTAATTTTTAGTGGAATGGTGTTTTGTTTATCCCCCACTACTTTGTAGAGAATTTTTGAGATTTAATTGTAGCCGTATACTGAGAATATCAACAATAGAGATTTTGCTGACACTATTATAGTATATAAAGGCAGATTCTTGGTGGATTGGAGAATAGTCAGTTCAAGGTAGGAAATTGAAGCATTCGAGGGTTTTCAATAACCAAGAACCAGAGTAGTTACATATATATGGTGGAGTGGAGTTCTAAAGAACAACGAGCGATCCAGATCTATTTTATAATGGCTTGAGACTCAGTTGCCATAATCAAACCAACAAGTTGTAGAGTCGAGCTGCCATGGTAGAGGACTTCCAATGGATTTTTTGGACTCAATGAATGAAAGATATAATGCCAACGTAGCTCTTTGCTAATCTGTAAAACTTTAAATTCTTGTAATGTCTCCTTTAATTCTTTCATTATAAACTATAAATAGAGGTCAAACCCTTAATTTTTAGGGTTGGCTCTAGTGTGTTTGCTTACCCTACTATGTAAATATATTATACAAACTAATGGAAGGAGCATTACTCAGATTTTTTACTCAAGACTTGTAATATTTGATATATTTTGTTCAAGAGGTCCAAAGCTATGAATTGTATTTCTGTCAATACTGTAACAGTTAGTTCATTTCATTTTTGTTGGATTACTAGTTGTAGGAAGTTTATTTCATAGTTATATTTGTGTTGGTAGGAAGTTTATTTTTACAAAATCTGATTATTGATCTATTCTGCTAAATTGGATAGTCAATATATTAAATATTGGAATTGCTTCTTAGGATATATCTCTATTTTATATTTTAGTGTATGAATATTTTATGGTTTTGGATGATTCTAATTCTAAGTTATGGGACACTGGAAGTAGTTTTTTGGAGGTTTTTGTTGTAGATTCCTATGTTGTTAGCCTATATAGTCATTGTTGATGTATAATTTCTCTAACCCTAAACCTTTTTCTAACCCTATTCCTCAAACCCTTATTGATCTTAATTGAGTCAACATCTTACTAAGTTGACAAGGAACCAGCCTACTCTGGACATTGGGATGAAGCAGTCTTTGGTCCATCCAATGTTGAGTGTTGAGCTGTGACTATCAGGTGCAAGATTGGACAAAAAATTGGAAGATAGATAGTTGCAATATCAAGTAAAAATTGATGATAAATCAGTGCCCAACGATACCATTATTAGATAGTAAACACCATAAGACAAAAGCAAATAGATTTTCTAAAAAATATATAGAATATAAAACATATTTCTTAAGAACCTTAAAAAACCTAATCATAAAACTAGGGCATTCATCTAGTAAAAAAATCAAAACCAAAAAATAAAAAGTGTCAATGTGAAGAAAGAGAAATGTGTTGATGAATATATTCTCTACAATAATACTACTATTCTAGTGAGATATTCAAGGTCTAATTCAATCTAGGGTTTTATCATAAAAACCTTCTTCAAATTGTATCTTTAATCTTCAATACATCTCATTTGCTAGCTCCAAAAATAAATTTTATCAAGAGAATCTAGAAGAAAAAAAATCCTACTAGTGAAAGGAATTGAATAATGAAGATTTGCATTCACTCTAATAACATGTTATTTTTTGTAGTACTTTATTAAAATAAATAGAATCAAATATTACCCAATATTGATTAACAAAAGGAATACACATAACAAAATAGAATATAAAATATGATGGGGTGTTAATGGACACCAAATAATATTCATTGTAGAAAATGAAATTATTGTTAATCTAATGATAATAAAAAAATTAGTATGAAGGGATATTTACACCCAAATACATGATGTCTTTAGTTAAAACTTGTCAAACCGACCCTCAAGAATAAACTATTTCAAAAAATTATTGTACCTCTCTCGAAGTTCACATCGACCCAAAGAGTAAATTTAATAAATTCATGTACAAATAGTTGGTCATGGGGAGAAGCTTAACCACCACATATTCTAATATTTTACTAATTTTTGTTGATTCTTTATGGGGTATAAGTGATCCCATAAGCTCATCAAACTCTAACTTCATTAAAATGTTACTTCAATAATTATTTCACAAATATTCTATTTCAATATCATTATCCTCAACACTTTTTTGACAACATCTCCTTTTGTTCGTTCTCCCTCATAGAAACTTATTTTATGTACAATATCATGCACCATTACACAATAGTCTACCACATTAGTATAGCCTTTTATTCTTGGATTTTTATATTATATTTAATGTATATAACTTCACTAATTTCACTTTAATAGACCATTGATAGATTGTTCTTAATGTGTCATGTCTTATTTAGTAGTCTTAACACACACAACTCATGGAAAAATATGTGTATCAAAATTTATTACATGTATTATAAAGCTAAGGCATCTTTTATTTATGCTTCATACTTATTTTTTGTGACTTTTAAAATACTCCAATTTACTAGTTTCATGTATCCATGTATCCTTTGTAATAAACAAAATGGTTATCTTTATGCACTAATAATCATAATTTTTTTAAAATTTTGGGATGGACAATGAAGCATTACAATCATCCATTATAACAAAAATAAATTTATGCTGTTACAGATTTGGAAATCAAAATTTGGATAAAATTGTTAAGAATTATCCTATAATATTTGGTAGAAAAGTTAGCATGAAAGAGATTGTGCTAGATTTTGTTTCTTAGGTTAATAAGGTCTTTGAAACCTTTAGGTAATTGGTCCTTACCCCCCTTTAATTTGTAAGGTCTTTTAATCATATCCATGATAATCTCTTAGGTAATTTATATTTTCCTACTTTACTTTAGCTACAATATAGAGGTTGACTACATGATTGTAAATTTAATGGAGTTATATTAGGGTATTGAGAAGGCAAGGAAACAATATCAAATGTTGATATCATCCATTGGTTCATAGATGAGAGTGGACAATTATTTTCTAGAGGAGATGAAGCAAAAAATTAAAGATAAATTCCATAGTGAATATGTATTATAGTTGGCTACTAATAAGATAGAACTTCTACATATCATGCAAACTCTAGATTTCCCAACTTCCAAGAAAACCATGTAAGTTACTATATTGTAATTTTTAATGCTTGAATGACACTTTCTAGTTTTTAGACTTAGATACTTTTTACTATTAGTTTATTTTGGGTTTTCTAGGTTATATAACAAAAAATCCTTTTGTGATTGATATAAAAGTTTTGATAGATATAATTATACTTGTATCTTTTCTATATTATTTTTTGAAATTTTAAAAGAATAACCAAAACAAAAGAACAAATTATTTATAAGATATTGCAATTATAATGTTTAATAATTCAATAGTATGTAAAAATAAAGGACCTATTTTAATTGCTGTGATTGGAATACTGAAAAAGGTAAAGGCCAACGTATGCGGATCGTAGTACCGGACACAAATAATAGCCTTTTAGTTCCACATACGTTAGAGTTTCATGCGGATCAATAGTTTCCAAAAAGCCTTTAAAATGTGAACTGTCATACAACATAATGGGGCACAATAGTTTCCAAAAAGACTTTAAGATCTAAACTGTCACACAACTTATTTAGAACATATGATTGTTTTAAGGAGAGTTATGGCTTTATCAATAACACGCAAAAAGTTCCTTCCTGCCTATTCATCGTTATAAAGATTGTAACCACGAGGGATCTTCAATGAATTTGTTAAATATTATATAATCTGGTTCTACGACTCGTTAGCAATAAACATTGGGATTTTGAAGATTTGCTTAAAATCTGGGTACGCGTTGCTAGCAACTCAAAGTGTTTTCTAATTGTTTTTATAAAGTGTTTTTTAATTGTTTTTATAAAAATATTACTAATGGTTTATTTCAGGGAAAGGACCCTATTGTTATGGAGACAAAGACTGTGATTCCAAGTATACAAATAAAAATCCCTACTTAAATAAGCATTAAATAATACACAAGGTGCATAAGATAATCATACACCGAGTGAGTTTGGATGAAAATTATTGAAAGAACTACAACGTATTACAAAGGTTGATATGTTCCGGTACGTAACAGATATAAACATGGTGCTGAACTAGAATACATTTCCACAAATAGTGAGGACAAAAATGAATGGCTTCTCCCCCTACTGACTAATTAGGTAAATCTAGTATTCAATATCATGGCTTGGTATGCGAGTAAATATAATCGCTGTCTTCATACTGACGATTACCACACTCTGAAGCCTTGTCCCCGCAGGGTGAAATTTCAGCTGCTGTGTCCTGCACCATCATTGCCACAAAATTTTGTTAAGTTATACATATTTTTTTAAAATATGATCATAATAATATAGTATAACTAAAAATATTATTTTAATCTCTATTGTATTTTAACCCAAAACAAAAATCAGAATCAAGTATTCAACTTTTATGTTCATAGTTTACATTATTGGGAGTAACTTTGCTGGGAAGTGGCTGATAGTTTGACACCGTAACTTGATTCTTCTGTTCATCTACAAAACAACACAACAAAACAAAAATTTCAAAAGACAATACAAATTAATGGGTGATACAAGGTTAGAGCTCACATGAAAAAATATATATATATATATAACTTATAAGATGGTTGCTTTACCTTGTTCAAGCAGCCTACGCGCAGCAGAATGGTTTGCTAAAATCAGTATGAATAGAAGAAACAAGAAAGTGGAAACATGGAGCTTCTTCATTGTGATGGTGTTGAAGGAGAAAAAATTGGATTCAAAGTATGTGGACATGGTGGCTAATGAGGGGAAGATTGGTATATTTATAGGACGAGACTTTGGCATTGGCATGATTTGGAGGGCAAATTTTTCTAGTTAGATCAATTGTCAAAGTCTGCAACTTTCTGGTAGATAAGAGTTTGAATAATGTTGCACAGATTGGTCAAATGCAGAATTGAGATCTCCCCGTGAATAGGGGCTTGGAATTTTTGGCCACTGATAGCTATGTGATCGCATTATATCTGAAAATCGTACATATTTGCTCCGATATTCAATGGGAAACAATAAATGATAGATTTGATTTCCAGCTTTCTGATGGGGATTTGAGCACGGTGACATGCTGGATCTGCTTCATCAACGCCAAAGAAAATTAATTGTCAATGTCCTGACTATTTTTTCCGGGTCAAACGACGAAGAAGTTTCGTCTCAGGTAAGGTATTGTCAGATTTTCCATTTCCCACGCGTTCTTACCAATAAATTGAGATCCACTTACATTCTTTTTTCTTTTGTGTATATTTGTTTAATATATATGCACGAATTAAGACTGTGATCAGTCCTTCAACATGAAGAGTGACAAGTCAATGTTGTGCAGGTAGAACGCATACATCAGATGTGACACCGTCGAACTATGCCCACGCCATTGCAAATCTGTTCAGAGCGAATTTTATTTCTGCATGACGAGAGTGAGAATGGCGTCTCGGTCCACTGCTATATGATGTGTTTTGTTGGCCATGATATTTTCATGGAGCCTGCTCAGCGGTGTTAATGGTGAAGGATTATGTGGCGACCGTGGTGGGCCGGGAGGTGGCGGTCCTGTGGGGGGCGGTGGTCGGACCTGTTGGCAGCGGTCCAGGCGGTGACCACGATCCCGCCATGTCCGGAGGCGATTGGGGTCCTCTGGTGGCCCCTGGTAACTGAACGGCTATAACGGCAAGGGAAGTCAGACCGACAGCAAATAAAGTTTGCCTATGAATTAGCTAGACGCTAGAAAAAACTAATAGTAAATAGTAACAGTAATAATCTGGTTTCGGTCTGACCTAGATGGATGGTATATCTAGTATAGGTGGTTGGTCATTGTCTAGAACCAGGCTTAAAAATTTGTAACGAAGAATTATTATTATAACGATAAGATATTATTTTCGGAAATGATTGTTGTGATTCCTTACGTTCATATTTTTTTATTTTATTCTTCTAGTTGTGATTTCATTTTTGACATTTTTTACGGTATTATCGTTTCTTCAAAATGGAGCCAAATGGAGGGGAGCCTCGGACAGGAGGAGTTTGAATTTTGAATCTAGTCGAAGCGGGAAAGGAGGCAGCCATGGTAGTGGTCACGGGTTGTCGAGGAGGCATGGGGCCGATTCGTTTCTAGTCTTCGGTGGGGATGGCGGGCAGGAGGGCACTGATGAGGATGCTGGAGACACCCTCGAGAAACCTCCGACGGGCCCAACTCTCATGGGACCGGAGAGTTGGGCCATGCTCGCGGATAAAGTCGGAGGGACTACCATAGAGTCCTGACTTCACATCTTTCTCCGATGACGTAAGAGCTGAACTTCCCATATGTTGACAGAGGTGCTAGTAGTAGATCCATGTCTTGGTGGGATTTATTGAATCGAGACTGATATCGAATTCATTCGCCATTGGGCGATGGGCCAAGTTGAAGCCTAAGGGCCACATGAACTCGTTGTTTTGACCCACGGGTTTTTTACGGTTGACAATTGGAATATAGCAACTTAGTTTAATAGGAGGCCTTGGTTCTTCGGGTGAAGACCCCTTTTTGTTATGCGATGGAGCCCTAGTTTTGACCCAGGCACACAAAGTATCAATTTGGCCCCAATTTGGGTCAAATTAATCAAATATCCCTCAAAATAAGATTTCCAACGATATATAATATGATATACTTCCAAAAGGAAAATCACCAGAAATCTCTCTTTTTCCTAAAGTGCATCACAACCCTTATTTCTCCTAGGGCAACTTTAGAAAAATAAAATATAAAAAAAAAATTAACTTGCCTTTGTCCTTGATGGGATTCGATCCCTCGACACCTCCTTGCTCAATGCCTTAATCGTGGCCAAGATGTCGCACGAGCTATAGGCTCGTTTGGGAGGGAAAGGCACCACGTGCTTAAAAACACTCCTCCCTCTCATGCAAACCAAAAATGCTTCATGCACTCTTTCTTCCAATGCCTTCTAGCACAGTCAAGGGGATTCGAAACCTTGACGTTCGTTCTACCACTTGCCTTAGCCAAAATCCAATTGCCAATGCACCACACTGCCCAAGGTGGCTAGGATTTCATATGTCATCTGATTTATTCTTCGTTTCCATCATGTAACCTTGTTTTGCACGAGCTCTTTTCGCTTTCCAACAATTGCATTAATTCACAAGCACAAGCTAAGGATTAATAGACCTTAGGCATCATTTTATATAGTTTTCTCCCTCATATTTGACGACATAGACAGATTACTTTTATTTTTATTTTTAAAATTTAAATTTAAATTTTAAATAATTTAAAATTTAAAATAAATATTTAAAATTAAATATCTCCATCACCGGGGCACATTTTTTGATGAAACAAAAAGCCAACTTGGGTTTTAAGAAAAACCCATTTCAAATCTGCCATCCATGGTTTTAAATAAAACATTTTATTTTGTCTACCTTGGTTTTCACAAAAACCTTGTATATATCCATGCTCTCCAAAATATCAAAAATGATTATTTATGAAGTACTTTTGCCACCAAAACTCAATGTGATTCTTGTGACATCAATGGCACCATAAAATAACTCAAATTTCCAATAATATAGTGAAGCCTTAACTACATACCAAAATTTAATACCTTAATGTTTTAAAATATGTTAATTACCTTTGCAAGGACAACGCATTTCATTCAATCAAGTCCCAATGATTAAGCAAGCCCTTACAAAACAACTAGCCATACTTAATGCTTTTCCATATACCAATTTTAATCAGACATATAATCCTATTATTGATCCTACCCACTTAGTTACTCTAACATACTTAGATAGTTAGTTTACCACTCATTAGAATACTTATACTAATTCTCAAACTACAATAATGTTTCTAAATGCTATTTTAAATAAGAATATGTCAACATTTCCAAATGTTAATCATTCTCATAATACCTCAACTTTATTTAACCCATTTTGTATGCCAATAACACAACAAATTAGACTATTGTAGCATAGGCCAATAATGCTAATTCTTAATTTTATAACCTATAGAAATTATTCTAGAATCTTAGTATTGATATAATCTAGTTACAAAAGTAAGTACCCCATAATACACTTCCTAAAAATAATATTTAAAATAGGAATTTCAATGTCCAAGAAACTAATAACCAATGGGATACTCACATAGATAATGGAGGAGTCCTAAATATTTCTAGCAACCAAACAACTAACAACCTAGTAGCTTCCATAAATTTTGTTGACCTTTCTAAAACTAACTATATAGAGTTTAAAACTACTTTAAATACCAACCATAAAGAGATGAAAATTTTGGAGTTAGTACCCACCAATGAGGATTGTAGTAAATAAATTAACAAAAATTTCAGGACAACCATAGTTTTATAAATATATGAATAATAAAAAGTGGATAAAGATGAATTTTAAGAGGAATCTAAAGAGGATATAGAAGAAGATGTGAAATCTAACCAACTATTTTGAAAGAATAATGATTATATTCTTTATAGTAAAAAAGAGAAATCATGATTTCTTTCACACCTTCTAAAGAAACTTCCATTCCACCTCCTGAGGTGCAAGACATTGAAAGCCCTATCCCACCTCAAGATATTGCAATAAATATGTCATTGTAGCACCATAGATAGAGAAAAATCTAAAACTAAATAACCTTGGATATGAAGATCTTAATAAATCCAAGGAAAATAGTCCATTGATTGAGATAGTTTAGTTGACTAACTACAATAATTTGTTGCTCAATAAAGAAGAAAATACAAAGGCTACTCATGCTATAATGGTTATAAACAAAGAAAAGGTAGAATCCCCACCTTTCCTCCTAACTACTAGAATGTCTAGTAATTGTTTTTATAATTTCCTTGTGAATTCAAGTATCATTGGTAATGAAATGCCATATATTTTTAACTAGAAATTAAGATTGAATCCTACTCACCCAAATAATAAGGTTGTTACTCTAGATAATATAGAGGTAAATATGGTTGGGATGTTGAATCAAGTCCACAAAGAGTTGGATACAAAACCTAATTTATAAAAACACACTGATATCCAAGTTGTGGATATTCAAAAAGGATTTGGGATGCTTCTCAACTCTAATTGGTATAAAATACTAAATGGCTATATGTCAATTGAATTTTCAAATAAATAGCTATGGTTGAAGGAGCTCATTATTGATCATAAGAAGGACAATAATAATCTATAAACTAAGCTAAAAATGGTAGTATACATCATGGTAGTTGAACTGTAACTGAATATAATGACTCAATAGTATATATATTTGGCATATCAAAGTTTAAGTATGGCAGAGATAATGTTAGATCCAATTGGTGGGGTGAGAGGTAAAATAAGAGCTTTTAATTTTCTAGGTCTGGTATTACTATGGGATAAGGCACGTGAAATCCAATATGCTTATCAATACATGCATCTCACAAATTACAGTAATCATGTCTAGGATTTTAGGAAATTCAATCATAGTTAGACTATCTTGTATTATAGTTTGTTTTATTTTATACTTTATATTGTTTCTTTTTTTAGATAAGTTTATGGTTTTATTAAAATTAAGTTTTATTTTAGATTTTTTAGCATTTCAATTTTTCTTAGTCTTTAAATATTTGGTTTTGCTTTATTTTATTTTTTGTTTTCTTTTGCCTGTTTTGTTTAATTAGTTAGACTTTGGTGTTGTGAGTTTTTATTTCATTTTATGCTTTTAGTTCCCATTTACATTTTCCTAATTTATACTTATTTTCTCTAATAATAGCATATTCATGCAATTGTAATTGTTTATTGGATCATCTAAAGGGAAATATGCTTAATTAGTTGAATATGGAGGACATATTTGAAATTATGTGAAACTAAAAAATAGTGAATCAAATTATTTAGTAGTCATCGTTGGATTATGGGCTAAAATAGAGGACACTGAAATAGCATATATATTGCTAAAGTCTTCACACCTATCAACCATATTTAAATGAATTTTGGATCATAAAGAATAAATTCATTCTAGCTTGATAATTAGTTAAACACATATACACTATATTATTAACCTTATAGATATCTAACCCAAAAAACACATATAATACTTACAATTTATCTAAATCCTTCTTGATGAAGAAGGAAAACAATAATAATGTAAATTAACTCAAGTGCTTGGGTGACTTGGATAATCTCTATCGAGGTTATAGATGTTTGGTTGATAATAGAGCAATGTCCAGAAGAGATTAAAGTTATCTCCATCGAAGCTATGGATTCCTAACTGGTTGTGGAGCAATGCAAATACAAATATTTATAAGTGATATTCCTAATACCCTAATTTCAAATCAAATGCTAAAATTCTAATAAGATTCAACTATAGGAATAAATGCACAAAGTACACACCTTAAATCTAAGGAAAATGAACATCTATTTTTAGTTAAAATTTTTTAAACCCATCTTACTTGAATAGTGCTAAGAGATTTACATTTTGCTAGTTTAGATTTCCTTGTTTCAAGCTAGGTTCTTTATCCAAAGTGTTCAAGAGTATTTTCGAGTAGATTCACCATATGTTGTTGACATTACACAACCTACCCTAATTGAGGAACCACATGAAATTTTAAATGTTATACAAAAGTGTTTCAAGTTCGTAAGAAAACAAAGATGGTTTCAAGTTCATAAATTTTCCAAATGAGTTCATAAGAAAACAATTGAGTGACTCACATTTCATCCGACTCTCACAAGCTATTCTCAACCAACTCTCTTATTGGCTAAAAATGGATGGCTAAGAACCATAGTTGAGAGATATTGTCTATGAAAAATATGGCCAAGTATCATAGTTGTAGCCTAGAGATATTGATTAAGAAATTGATGGCCAAAAATCATGGTAAGAAGATATTAGCTAAGAAATGGATGGCCAAGAAGCATAGTCGAGTGATCTACTGGATCAAAGTGTTATCAAAAGTCATAACACACTAATTTGACATCTCATTGGAAGGTAAAATCAATGGCTTAACATTAGATCTAGTAGATCTATGGCTAGGTTTAGCCTGAGAAGTCAATGACTCAAAAGCATAACCAAGAGATTAATGGCCCTAAATTCTTCACAACGAATGAAGTGCTAAAATTTGACTAGTCATGATGATGTCATTTAATTTTGTTTAATATGGTTTGAAATTTAAAAATAAAATTTCACTTTTAATATGCCAATTATACTAAGGGTTTAAGGTTTTTTTTCTATCAACACCAAGGATTAAATTTTCCTATGTGCTCATATATCTTTGGTACTAAGGTTTATAAAACTTAAGGTAATACACGGAATATTTCCACCCCTTCATACTCATGCTCTCATTCAAATCATAAAAATTATTGAATAACCTAAATGTTTGATTTAATACTTGGGCTATGAAATTAAAGAAAGTACCATGTGGATAGCTTCCTAGAAGATCTACTTCCAAGCACTAATTTCCCTTTATAGAAGAGCATCTTGAAGTCCCAAGATTTGATGCATCAAGGCAGAAGATGGATTTTGGGTGATGGCAGGCTGATCAAATTTTGGAAGGATATATGGATTATTGATCATCCTATAATCTTTGATCCCAAGGTTAACATTCTAGAACCATTATTTAGGGCTGTGAGGCAGCATAAGTTATTATATTTTATAGCTCAAGCAAATGGAAGAAATATTTGGGACCTATCCCTTCTAAATTCTTATAATAGGAATGAGGTTCATGCCCTTGAGATTCTAGCTACAATCATCAACTACCAGATAATTCCCATTTTGGGCTAGACAAATAGATGCATATGGTCTGGTTAAATCGATGGGTAATTCATAGTCAGATCTACATACTTATTGATTGAACCAGAGTTTTGTTTGTGGACATCCAATAATTAGATCTGGGTTTTGAATATTTTACCCAATGTGAACATATTCATGTGGTTGGTAGCACAACATAAAATATTATCTGTTGAAAATCTCAAAAAGCATGGCATGCCTATCACCAATAGGTTCTATCTGTGCAAATTAAATGAATAATATACTAACAATATCTTTAGTAGTTTCCCCTTCTTCAAGCTCTCTTGTGAGGAGATTATGAATTTGTTATCGATTAATTGGATTTTTTTAGAGTTAATATTGGATATTATCACCCAATAGACCTCACCATTTCACTATCCTAGGTTAAAATTTTTATGGAATTTCTTTCTCCTCCATATCCTATCAAGCCTTTGGAAGGAGAATAATGCCTGAGCATTCAAAAATTGTAAAAAATGGGCTTATCATGTGGAAGTTAGGGCTTTGTGGAATACGAATGAGAATGTTTTTATTCTAGACACTGGCAAAGGGGACAAGGCTCTAAGGCCCCCACCAGTAGAAATCACTCTCGAATGAAAGCTTGGATTTTCCTATAATAGACCTGTGGACCCAACCCCAAACTTGATATTATCATGTAAGTGGAGATCTCCTTTCAAGGATTAGATGAAGCTCAACTTTGATGGAGCATCAAGAGGGAACCCTAGGTTAGTTAGGATAGGTGGAGTCATAAGATACCAAGAGGGTAGTGTTATCATTGCCTTTGCAGAACACATAGCATCTAGTCTTATTTCTATGTGGAAATAATGGTAGCCTTCCTTGGTATTTCTTCGGATTAAACATTAGGGTTCCAAAAAGTTATTGTTGAAGGAGAGTTGTTAAGCCTTATAAACTTGCAAAAATTATATGAGAACCCTAACTAGTAGGTCTTCAACAAAGTAATAGAGATTAAAAGGATTGCAAGCCTGATGATAGGATTTCAATTCATCCACACCTAGTACGAAGGGAACAAGGTGGCTAACTTCCTAGTGAATTGGGGAGTGGAGCATCTGGGATAGAGGAATGGAGAGACAATATCCCAGATGAGATGATAAATCTGGTGAATGAGGACCTCCCATGATCTAGGAAATGAGGGCCTTAGTGTGGTTGTTTAGATTCCCATGGATACATTTCCAAGATGCTTTGTCCAATGGGCAGTTTGCCATATTGTCTGGCTGGCTCAATTTTTTATTTTCAAAGGATTTATTACTCAGGCTATGACCCCTATTATGCACTTCGAGAAGGTGTTCCCATCAATATTTTGCGGTTCCTGGGGTGACATTGGGTCTGGCCTAAATAATGTTAGTGAGACCACTTTTATGTTGATAATCAAGGTGATTTACCTCTAGCTTTGGTGCCTATTTTATTAGTCAACCCAGGCTTCTATGCAAGTTTTAGTTCATAATATTTCTCTCACTTCTTATATGCCTTGTGAGTAGCATTCTGGCATAGTATTGTTCTAGCCTCTTACCATCATATCTTCCATGCTACCTGGTTTGTAACAATGGGAAAAAATGATTCAATGAAACAAAAGTTGGTGTTCCCAAAGTTAAGATTGGAACTTGCGACCCTGGTTGTGGATGAGGAAATTCTTGGTATCCTGAGTAGAGGAGGGATCCTTGATTGCATTAACAAGTTTCATAGTCAAAACCTTCTACTATCCAAATGGGTGATGTACTCCTAGAAGAATAACTTGGTTTGGGTGGCAAATTTGAATTTTAAGATTAATGAAGAGCTAATAGCAAAGTTGACTGGTTTACCATTGGATGAGAATTCCCATAACCATTATGGGCACTCTTTTCTAATAGAGCTTATATTTTTCCTTGATGATGGTGAATTCCTCCCAAAAGAAAAATGTGAATTCAAATTAAAGGCCCTCTTCCCTCCTTGGGAATAGGTAATCCTGGTGACCATGGACTATTTCTCTCTAGATCCATCTCAAGAAATTGTTAGAAGCTACCATGTAATGTACCTCAATCAACTTAGGAGAGGAAGATTAATGAATGTGTTGGTATTCTTGTATCATTCTCTAAATAAGTCGTTCTCCAATGTATGGAATGGTAAGGGATTAACCCTATGCATCAAGGTTTAATTCTCTTAATTATAGAATTCATGGTGGTTGGAAATGATATTAATATAGCATAAATTATCAATTTTTTTGAAACTAATCCTCTAGTTCCCTCGGAGATGCCCACCCTGAAATCCTCTCTCTTAGCACAGGTCATTTCGAGTGGTTCTAAGTTTTATCCAAACTCTAGGCCTCAGGTTAAGCAGTAAGCCAGATATTTTTTGGTGTCTTCTCTAGGATTGCATAGAGAGGATGCTAACTCGCCCTTGGATCTTGATACTACCGACTCCTTGGAAGGGAGTTGGCACTCTGTTGGGTTGTATGTGACTTCTACATGGTTCGAGGAAAGTAAGAAATGTCGTTCTAATAAACTCTCAAAGAAATTTTTTGAAGAAGGATTCGAGTGGTAAGGCACCATTATCCTCAAAAGATATTTTCAAGGATGAGCGCTAGACGAGGAGGTCCACTAGGAATATTTCTTCGGATAGCATGAAGATGGAACCCATCCTGACCCAGCAGATATAGATGATAGTGGACAAATATGTTATAGTGTTGGGCACTCTCAAATGGCAATTGATTTTATCGAGGAGGTAAATAATCAAATGAGTGGATTATTGGATGGGGTTGTTTTGCACACAAATGTTCATAGTTAATCCAATATTTAGTTCATGCTTAGGGTCCATGCTCTGGTAAGGTAGCTGAAGGGATTGTTCCTAGGGTGGTTTTGCACCTCCCTAGTGTAGTTAAGCTTTTGTTGTTGCCCATGTAGGCCTCTGTCATTCTGTTCTCCTATGGGAGATTTTATACCGGGTTGTGGGAGCCTCTCAAAACCCTCACATTTAATTACCAAAATAAAAATAGGATCATATTTTGAAAAATGAATTATTTGAAAGCTTAGGGCATAGTAAAGAAAATTAAAATTTTAACAAGGAAAATTAAAGTATATAATTAAGAAAGTTAAATCTTAGAGATAAGAGCAATAAATAAAATAAAATAAAACAAAATAAATTATATATATATAATAATTAATGGCTAGCATATTTCCAAGAAATAAAATTAAAGACATATATTTTAAATTTTTGTTTTGTGTGTGTGGGTTTGGTGGTGTGTTCGGGGGGTTGGGGGGCGGGGGGGTGGCGGTCGGGGTCCGCGCGCTGGCCGCGCTTGGCGTGCCTAGGGCCCCTGCGCGTCCGTGGCCTCGCGCGCGTGGGGTGAGAATTGCCCTCTCCGGCGGTTCCGCGGGGCGCCCTTTGGGCCTTCTGGGCCCCTTGTCAAGGATTATGTGGCGACCATGGTGGGCGAGGAGGTGGTGGGCCTGTCGGTGGCGACGGTCCAGGCGATGAGGACCATCCCCGCCATGGTCAGCGTGGCAGATTCGGCCCTGGTAATTGAACAACTTATAATGGCAAGGGAAGTCAGACCGACAGCAAATAAAGTTTGCCTATGAATTAGCTAGGATGTTAGTAGTAAAAAACTAATTGTAAATAGTAATAGTAATAATTCTGGTTTCGGTCATGACCTAGATGGGAGTGGTATATCTAGTATAGGCTGGGTTGGTCTTTGTCTTGAACCAGGCTTCAAAATTTTGTAACGTAAGAATCTATTAGTAGAATGATGAGATATTATTTCAGAAATGATTGTTGTCGGATTCCGTTACGTTACAATATTATTATTTTTTAATTATTATTCTTCTAGTTGTAATTATCAAAATTTATTGACAATTTTCTTTAATGGTAAGATATCACTCTCTTCAGTGTTGATCTATCCAACTATTTTAAAAATATTTAAGAGAAATAGAAACAATATGGATTGAAGCCAAGTGTCATTTTTAGGTTCATGACAAATTTTTGTTGCACTTTAAATAAACATTATTTGTCGACAAAACACATAATAAGATCAAACTCATTTGGTATGGACCTTAAACTCATTCACTAGGTGTTTGACAATAACTTTAACTTTAAACTTTTAGTACATATAAGAATTTATGGTATGTTAAATGTTTATTTGATTTGGCCATAATTTGAGTGGATATTGGAAACATGCTTTTGACTAATCATCCAACAAATATTATCTTTCACTTGATACCAATTATAATTTTAGCATGAAGATTCATCAAACTCATTAGGATTTTACCACATCCTACCATGTTGCTAAACATGGTTAGCTACTACATTAGGCCTGATTGATTTCTTCTCATTAGATGTAATAGTACATATTTTATCTCTTTTGACAGCATTGGAGGTCAATGCTTTCACTATTAGGAGGTGTGATGAGGATATCTAGAACTTAGAAACATAGTTTATCTCATATTTTAATTCATATAATTTAAGTGATTTCCTTTTATACATTGCCTATTTTGATTATTATTCTTTGTTTGTGATGATTTATTAAGCATATATGACTATCTAAGAAGGCATGTTCAATTTCTCTAAGTACTAGGATAATGTCTCACTTAAACTAAATGATGTTGGGAGACCACATTATTAAGACAAAGATATAATTCACCATATTATGTAATGATACTTCAATAACTTAGAGATAGTGTGATGCATGATATCTTGGTATCATGTCACTAGATTTCACATTAAGAATAGTAAAAATTTGTCAAAGTTTATGATAGAGGCTTCAAAATCTCAATAAATCTTAGTATCATGCCACTAGATTTCACACTAAGAATGATAAGAATTAGTCCAAGTTTAGATTGAGGCTTCAGCATCTCAACAAATATCAACAACTTATATCTCCATGTATATATATTTTTCTTCTATAAAGAATAGAAGAAAAGGCATTATCAAGTCCAAGATGGAAAAAATATTAGGATGGATCCATAGGTATGGAGTATAAAGAAATGGAAGTTATTGTTTTGCTAGATCATTGTCTCATTATTTAAAAAAGAAATCTAGAAATCAAAGGAGTAGTTATCTAATATTTCTTGTACTAATGAAGGGAAGAAACCTTAGATTATATTTGGATGTTAAATGGAGAGGATGTGAGCAGATTTTCTTACACTAGTATATGATTATGGGATTTGTAGTGACTTCTCACTATAGGTCAATTTGTTTCAAATGAAAGATAAAACAAAGGCAAGCTGATAGAAGCTATAGAAATTCCATTTACAGAAAGTTGTAATTTTGCAAAAGTACCATGTGGATAAATGAGGTCAAATTCATGTGTGTGTGTGTGTAATAAGTCCAAAAGTAAGAAGCCTAGATGATAGATAGTTGATCCAAGTGAGAAAATGAATTCTAATAATTAAAAGTTTTGAAAATACTAATGAAGTGGAAAATAGGAAAGTTTCAAAAAACATAGTACTAAGAGGGCTTAATTCAAATTAATTATATTTTCCATGAATTACTCCTAATAGTAAAATTTTTAGAAGATCCTAACTAGGGCTAGTAGCAGGAAGTTCCAAAAAGCGAGCAAAAACACATTATGTTCTAAAAAAATTAAGAATATTCTATTATTTAAAGCTATTTATAGGAAGTCATCAACTTTGGAGAAAAGTTAGATTAAAAAATAAGGAAAAAATACCATGCACAAGCTATGAGGAAGTGTGCATGAGATAAATTAATATGCAATTATTGTGAATGTAAGGACTACCTATCAATGCTATCTCAACTAAGTACTCCAAAAATATGTTAAAGGCAAGTATGATGAATGTAGAAGTACATTTAATAATTGTGATTATAGAGAATTCCCCATTCAATTTTTAGAATCCCTAGAAGAAGTAGTTGATATTGTCAGTCTATCCATCAAATTTTGGAGGGGGAATTTTACTTATTGTAATCTATGAATTGTAGTTATTATAAATCTTAAAGGATCTCCAAGTTTGTATAAAATTTCTCTTTATTTTTCATTTGTATAGGAATACACAATTTTTTTAATGGACTTACAGGCAACTTGAACCTCTATTCCTACCATAATATTTGTAATATATTTTTGCATGTATGTATATATATATATATATATATATATATATATTATTATATTATAGGTGTATGCATCTAATTTGAGTGTATTTGTTGATTTGATTTCTTGACCCATATATTTTATGTGTATATGCTTGTATTGATATATTTTGTGCTTATATATGTCAAGGAGATGAAGTATTCATGTTGGCACATTATGATTAGAGTTATTTATGTAAGGAATCCGATTTAATCATTGGTGTATTTCCACCCTATTAGCTTAGATTTTTTCTTTATGTTTTATTTATTTTTGTTTCTCTTACCCTTTTCCTCGATGTTGTTAGAGTAGGAAGTGTGAATCCAAGATCACATATTATAAAGAAGCCAATATTTATCATTTGAGATCCTCGACTAATCTAAACCTTGCACTCTCAGGATAAGACCTACTGTGTTAGTCCACATGAGGTGATATTTACCTCATCTACTAGGTCCATCTCATATATGATGATTAAAATAGTCAAAGAGCATAGAAATTTAAAGGTACGCCCAATTGGATCCCATTAAATCCACTTGAGAATAAATATCCAATAGAAGCCACATAAAGTATATCATATTGAGGTTCTAAAGAATGCCTCATCCTATCTTCTCTTAGTACACAAGTTGTATTCACCTGGTAACTCTACTATAATAAGAAAAAAAAATGATCCTAGATGTACATAAAACTCATTATCACTTTTTTTTATTAATAGCACCTTATGTAATCCCACAACAACCTTCAAAGCCACCAACTATATAGAAAAGGCTCATAAAATTAATATTGGAAATCTTACTTGAATATACTGGTGAAGGTCCAACAACCCCACTTGAAAACCTATAGGAAATGGTATTCCTATACCGATTGCATAATATAATAGAGCAAAATATAGCCCTAAGGTTATTAGTTTCATATCTCAAGAGAGAAGTATGTTGAAAATATAAATCTCTTCCCTTGTATTCAATAAAATATGGACATCAACTGGCTACTCTATTCATAAAAGGGTTTAAAACTAGGATAGAAGGGGTAGATATTCAAGCAAAAAAATGATCTATCCTAGAAGGATAAATCAGATTCCAAAATCATTCTAATCCAACTTCTAAACATATAGCTGATGCAAGTTATAATACAATAGAGCTCTTGAACATAAAAGTCTATAACAACCATGGAGTATGAGAGAAAGAATAAGGTGATAGCCACATCATTGAAGCATGTTGTAATAAAAATAAAGAATTCCCAAGCTACAAATATAAAATTCCTAAGGCACATAGAAGATAAATTTTACAAGGTCATAGATCCTATATTATGGAAAGAAAGGAGGATATTGTAGCATGTGTGGTGGTATTCCTATGAGGGAGGGTGTGATGATAGATTTTAAGGTTGATATTCCATTATTTTTTATGCAAATAGGATAATCATATAGTTGTATGATTCCAATTGTACAATGCTATAAAATATGCAATAACCAAGGTTACACACAATGATGAATATTTTCAAATTCGATGAATATTAGAGTTTTTAAAATTAGAAATTGGTGAATATGAGGATCCTCAACACCGATCCATTCTCTTGAAACTTTTATGACCAATTTGTTCTTAGGGTCAATTTGCCACAATATATATCTAAACATATGCATATTTTTACTCGTTGGAAATCTCTTTTTCAGCATAATTAAATGGTGGTGTTTTTATACATATATAAGGTGCTTTAATAAGTCAAAATTTGTTCAAAAAATTATCTTAATTTTTAAGGCTTCAAACGCCCCAAATTTTGGTGTGAATATGATTGATTTGATTTGCTTAGGATTCATATTTATTCACATTTATTTCAATTAGGATTCACCATTTTTTTACAAGTACATTTTGAGTCCAACCCCTAATGTATAACCTTGGCAATAACCAATTGTAAGATAATAAAATATACAATGTATGATCGTACGATCACAAACATACAATGATACTAAACTATATGATTTTTGAAAACATTCAATATTTTAAAAATGTTCAGTTGGTAATCACTTAGTCTTATTAGTCAAAACTTATAATCATTCACTTAGCACTTCATCGATATCACTTTGAAATACTTCATCGATCTCAATTTGAAATATACATTGATGAATTCATGCTATAATTAGAGAGTAATTGATCAATTGTATGGTTAGATAATATAACTATATAATTTATTAAATACTTAATACTCCAAACTACTTGTCCCTATCATTTTACCAATTGCATACTAATTACATCGACATTTTCCCAATGAGTGTAATTATCAATTAATTATGCTAAATCTCTATTGCATAGTTCATAAATATATTTCTTACCATATATATAGAATCAAAAATACCTTTAATAACAATTAGATTCCCTAGATAATATAGTTATTGAAAATACACCCCAATTCCCATCCATGCATACATAGATTTTATTCAATTGGTATTCATATTCTTCATGACTAATTTACACAAAAATTATACAATGCAACACTACATACAACAATACACAAACTACAACATTGAACCATTATTCTCATCCCATGAATGTATCTCTAAGTATCATGAGAGCCTTCAACATAAGCCTTTGAGCAACCATACATGAGCACACACATAAACCTCTCAAGAACCACCTACACAAATTGATATGATATCTTATAATACCTATCCAGGTTATTCCAAATTGATTCTTGAGATGATGCATCATTCATAATTGCCACCCACAACATCTCAAATCAATAACTTTATTTTTGTTTTATTTTTTTTATTTTTTAGTTTTGAATTTACATGGTGGAATCGATAGCTGCCACGAATCCGGCAGGCTTTCCAACTTTTTATGGCCACCACAATATTTTGTGCTATCCACCGTAGAAGCCACCACATAGATCTTCATGCAATCCGCCCCTATAACCACCATGCCACAATCATTTTAAACCTTTTACACCACTGAAAGCACTATGAAAGGGACAAGCGTTTAGTCTGGCGAGAGATCAATAAATTTATTAAAGTTTACTATAATTTTAATTTATTTTTTATTAAATTATATTTCACCCACATGTCATTTGATTTACATTTCCTTTAACTTGCATTTTACATGAATTTATATTTCATAAGTCATTTTATGATATTATTAAAACATATATATATATATACGTATATTCTGTTAAACACTTTGCATACAACCATAAAATATCAAAATGACAAAATTCATTTCCTAAAAGTAAACATGTCATTTTGCCTACGTACAAATACTTAGGAATCAAGCCTACCAATAGTACTTGGAGGCTAAAGATAGATAATTTATAGTGAAGATCTAGACTAGTTGCCTTTCCTAATACCTATTCCCATAAGTCCATATTTCTTATGAGATAGTTTAAGCATGTGTGAGACACTATGACTACCACATCAAGATTATTTTCAAATCTCATGATGACACATTCTAGGTAATTATATCTGGTGAAGCTATTCAATAAATATTACAACTACTAAAGTGTTTCATAATGAATCCAAAAATTGTAGGATGGTATTATTTAACAATTAAGAATAAATTAAAAACTATAAAACAAGAACTTAACAAAGAAAAATATACCATAATAAAGTTTCCCCTTTACTAAGAAATGTTTATAGATAAATCTAGAAATTCTTTTAGTATGGTAGCTTTTATCTTTATGGCTGAAAACAATGTAGAAGTATCAATACAAGAATTGGGCATCATTCACATGCTAAGAAATATTGAAAAATGAAGTTACAAGACCTTGATTTTAGTGGGTTCATAGCCCAAAATATTCATGAATAACTGATTATTTTTAGTGGAAATAAAAAATTCAGGTATAACTCATTCCTAAATAGTTGGAAATTTGAACATTTAGAAATAATGATGAAAAATGGAAATGGATAAGCAATGTTTGTTTATCTCTAAATGGAGGTCCTAAATTAGGGATCTCCCTAACGTTATTTTTAAAATGAATTTTTAGTCCTATAAATAACCATAATCGAGGGAGAATAGGTTAATTTAATATCAAGGGATACCATGAAAATCTTAAGGGTAAAAATAAAAGGGAATAGGTATTTTCTAGAAGGGACTACAAATTGCATTTTTTGCTTTAGCAAATCAATTTTTCTCCTACTAGTATATGTAACTAAAAGAGTGGTATGGATTAAAATTATGTTTTCATTTCATTATGTAGTTATTTCAAATATTTTTCTTTCCACGTTTTGTGTCAATTTGTAAGGTTTCTATTCCTTTTATCTCCAATTATTTGTCATCTCCAAATTCATATTACTCTTGTATGTATCATCCAACTCCACAAATAACTCCTTGTTATCATTCATATGACTTGAACAACTAGAATTTAGATATTAATATTCTTTACTTGGAATAATTTCTATATTACATGATGAGAACATATTTTTTGAGTTCTCAACCTCTTTATGTGAAACTTTTTCCTTTCTTCCTCCGTTGCTTTACCTTATGTTATATTCTCTTTGATTGTGGACATGCATTTTATAATATAGATATCAAACATTCCTTTTATCCATAAATTCATATATACCTCCTCTACTATAGCCTCCTCTTCAACTATGATCTCTTTGCTCCATAGACTATTTAATTTTTCCATCCCTATCTCAGCCTTTAGGAAGTAAAGCTTGAAGTAGACCCATTAATTTTTTAAATTATTTCCTTTTAAGTAAAAGTGTAATCTAAGTTATATTCTACATGTCATATTTTATAGTATTTTTCATAAAATAATGGGATTAAATATTACATAGTTTTTATTAACAAGTGGAATACATAGAAAGAAAAAAAGAACAAAAAATATGATGGGGTATCCATGGGAATCAAATCTTCACTAAAAAATAAAACTACTCTAGAATTGATCATAATAAGATATGTATGAGGGGTGTTTATACCCAAATACATGATGCTTTTAGGTCAAGGTTGTTATATTGACTCTTAAAAGTAAAATATTACAAGAAAATTCAAAATTAATGTTTTCAAGGATTACATTTGTCCAAAGGGAAAATAGAGTAAACAAAAGTAAAAATTGTTAATCATATCCTTAAGAGAATTTTAACAAACACATATTTGAGCATCACCATTTAAGCTAAAATAGAAACACCCTTAATTTACATTATGCTTAGGAGATACTCTCCATATGTAAGAAGCTCCTACATGCACATAAAATTGATGTTAGGCATGATTTTGCTCAAGATGTGTCCTTCCTACTCTAATGAAGGCATAAATACTTGATCAAACATCGCACAAGCTTAAATCCATCCCATAAGGTGCATCTAATTCTCCATGTGCTTTTCATATTAATGAAATATTGGATTTTAGATAAGTTAAATAGTGCTTTTATTATGCCATTAAAGAGGGACTCAACGTTCCTCTAAAATCATTATCATCCACTAGAGATGCTCAACTTTCTCATTGCAAGCACAATATTCCACCTTCATAGAAGATTGAGGAATTTTGTATTGGTATCTAATACCATGAAATTAGGCTATATCTCATGTAGAACACAATTTTTTTCTTGAACTACTAGTCATCCAAGTCACCTACCTAATCAACATCTATAAATATTTACAAAATTAAAGGGGACCCTATGGAATGGAAAAGGCTCATTTGATAGGTACCTCGAATGTATGTAAGAATAATCCTGGATACTATCCAATAACTCTTTAGGGTTTCTTACATGGAATTAGAGGAATATATAATAGTAAAGGCTATATCTAGTCAAGTGTGATTAATATAGATAAATCCTCACAGAAGAGATGCTACAATATGTCATCATTAAAAGGTGTGATTCAATCAGTTTAATGTTTTAGACTTAAGGAAAATAGAGTTTGAATAGTGTTATGTCATCCATCCTAAACCACTTAACAAAATCTAAAGATTACTTGGGCTGAAGGAAATACCAAATCTATCATATCAAATGTGGAATGAAATCAAGACTTAATATCCTAAATCAAAGTAGAAGAGATGCCAATGATGATAAGGTCATCATCAGGTAACATAATGACCAAATATTATATATCCTAAATTTTAGTGTAAATATCATTTTTAGCCTCATCATTGAAATCTATAAAATGGATATTTTCATACCATTCATGAGGAGTATATCTAGTTAAGTCCATACAAGAACCTAGTCAAATGATAATCCAATGGAGTAGGTCCCTCATGCTAAAACCCAAATGGTTTCTACATGTAAATTTTATCTTGAGTATGCCCATGTAGAAAGGAATTCTTCATGTCCATTTGGTGAACCATCCATCCATAAGAGGAAACAATGGAGAGAATCATCCTAATTGATTCCTTCCTATCCATGGGTGTAAAATTTTCAAATAGTATACTTCATCCAAATAATAAAATACCTTAGGAAAAGGATATACCTTGTGATATTCTCCCTCTATATCAAATGTGTTTTTGATCCTATATACTCATTTATATCCATTAACATTTATCCCTTCTAGAAGAAGTACCAACTTCCATGCTTTATACTTTATCAATACCTCATACATTACTATCATAACATATTCCCATTATAGATTACCTTTCACCTATGAATGTATGAGAGTATTTTAATAATAGGATACCTTTAAAAATAATGCTTGAAAATAACCTTCTTAATTTCACTCAAGAGATAGAATAGGTTTATCAAGATTATAAGTGTCTTAATACACATGGGTGTTGGATAGAATGTATCTCAAAATTAAAAAATGAAACTCAATCACACCTCGTCTCATCATGCAAGACTAGGTCACCTTGAATTGATATATCCTTATCATCTTGCCCTACTATTTGAGAAGAGGAAGATACCTAAAATGCTACTCATAAAGGGGTCAAATTGATAAACATGAGGAAAAACCACTTGGGGAAGGTGAAGGACATGATGCTCCAATAGGATTAGATCCTACCAAAATTTAAAAAGAACCTCATAATTTACTAATGTATAAAAATACCCAACAATGATATACTTATTGATATTTGATGCTTCCTTACTCTAAATATCATTTGGTAAATGATATCATGTTGAAGACCTAAAGATATAAAAATGAGATATATCTAGCTTAGATTTCTCATGTATCAAACTACCTTAGTAGAAACCATATTGAAGATGTATGCTACACAAGTGATAGCCTCACACTAAAATTTGTAGTCTACTCCCTTGGAATGGATCATACAACATTCCATTTCTATGATTACCTTTGATAATGTATGCTATGCAAGTGATAGCCTCACCCTAAAGAAATCTAGAAATCAAAGGAGTAGTTATCTAATATTTCTTGTACTCATGAAGGGGAGGAATTTTATACTATCTTTGGATGTTAAATGGAAAGGATGTGAGTAGATTTTCTTATACTAGTATATAATTATGGGATTTTTGGTGACTTCTCACTATAGGATAATTTGTTTCAAATGAAAGATAAAACAAAGGCAAGCTGATAGAATCTATAGAAATTTCATTTAGAGTTAGTTCAGTTTTACAAAAGTCCCAAGTGGAGAAGGAAGACCAAATTCATGAGTGTGTGTGTGAAAAAGTCCAAAAGTAAGAAACCTAGATGATAGATAGTTGATCCAAGTGAGAAAATGAATTCTGATAATTAAAAGTTTTTAAAATACTAATTAAGTGAAAAATAGAAAGTTCCAAAAAGTATAGTACTAAGATGGCTTAATTAAAATTAAAATATTGTTTCCATGAATTACTCCTAATAGTAAAAAATTTAGAAGACCCTAACTAGGTATGGTAGTAGGAAGTTGCAACAAGCAAGAACAAACACCTTATGATCTAAAAATATTAAGAATATCCCATAATTTAAATTTATTTATAATAATTCATCAACTTTGAAAAAAAGTTAGATTAAGCAATAAGGAAGAAATATCATGCACAAGCTCCAAGGAAGTGTGCATGATATAAAGTAATATGCAATTATTGTGAATGTAAGGACTACCTATCAATGTCATATCAAATAAGTACTCCAAAAATATGTTAAAGGTAAGTATGGTGATTATAGAAGTACAACTAATAAGTGTGATGACAGAGAATGCCTCGTTCAATTTTTAGAATCCCTAGAATAAATAGTTGATATTGTTAGTCTATCCATAAAATTTTAGAGGGATAATTTTAATTATTGTAATCTATGAATGGTAGTTATTCTAAATCTTAAAGGATCTCCAAGTTTGTATAAATTTTCCTTTCATTTTCCTTTGTATACGAATACACAATATTTTTAATGGCCTTACAGGTAACTTGAACCCCTGTTCCTACCAAAACCTTTGTAATATATATATATATATATATATTCTAGAGGTCGATGCATCTACTTTGATTGCATTTGTTGATATGATTCCTTGACCCATATATTTTATGTGTATATGCTCGTATTTATATATTTTATGCCTATATATGTCAAGGATATGAGGTATTCATGTTGGCATATGAGTTATTGTGTATGGAATATTATTTAATCATTGGTGCATTGCCACCCCATTAGCTTATATTTTTTCTTTATGTTTTATTTGTTTTTGTTTCTCTTACACTTTTCCTCGATGCTAAAATAGGAAGTGTGAACCCAAGATCACATATTATAAAGAAGCCAGTATTTTTCAAAATCTTATAGGCCCTCGACTAAGCCAAACCTTGCACTCTTAGCATAAGCCCTACTATGTCACTCCACATGAGGTGATATTTACCCCATATACTAGGTAAATTCCATATATGATGACTAAAACAATCAAATAGCATAGAAATTTAAAGGCACATCTAGCTGGACCCTATTAAAGATCCAAAAGAAGCCACATGAAGGATACCAGATTGAGGTTCTAAATAAGATCTCATACTATCTTGTCTTAGTACACAAGTTGTATTCACCTGGTAACTCTACTATAATAAAAAAAGGAAGGGGTCCTAGATGTACATAAAACTCATCATCAATTGTTTTTATTAATAGCACCTTATGTAATCTCACTACAACCTTCAAACTCACTAGCTATGTAGGAAAGGTTCCTACAATCAATATTGGAAATCTTGTTTGAATATACTGGTGAAGGTCCAACAACACAACTTGAACAACTATAGGAAATGGTATTCCTATACCATGTGCATAATTTAATAGAGCAAAATATTACCCTAAGGCTATTAGTGACATCTCTCAAGGGATAATCATGTTGAAAATATAAATCTCTTCCTTTGTATTCAATCAAATATGGACATCAACTGGATACTCTATTCATGGAATGGTTTAAAACTAGGATAGAAGGGGTAGATATTCAAGCAAAAAAATGATCTATCCTGGAAGGATAAATTAGATTCCAAAATCATTCTAATCCAACTCCTAAACATATATATGATGCAATTTATAATCCAATGGAGCTCTTGAACATAAAAGCCTATAACAACCATGGAGTACGAGAGAAAGAAGAAGGTGATAGCCACATAATTGAAGCATGTTGTAATGAAAGTTAATAATTCCTACGCTATAAATATAGAATCCACATAGCACACAAAAGATAAATTTGACAAGGTCATAGATCCTATATTATGAAAATAGATAAAGACATTGTAGCATGTGTGGTGGTATTCCTATGAGGGAGGGTTTGGTGATATATTTTAAGGTTGATATTCCACTATTTATTATGCAAATAAGGCAATCATATAGTTCTATAATTCCAACTGTACAATGGTATAAAATATGCAATAACCAACTATACAATTATAAAATATACAATGATACTAAATAATATGATTTTCCAAAACATTAAATCTTCTAAAAGTGTTCAATTGGTAATCACTTAGTCTATTAGTCAAAATTTGCAATGATTCACTTAAAACTTCATTGATCTCACTTTTAAATATACAATGATGAATTCATTATATAATTAGAGAGTAATTGATCAATTGTATGGTTAGATAATCTAAATGTATGATTTATTAAAACCTCAATACTCCAAACTACTTGTCCCTTTCATTTCCCGAATTGCATAATAATTGCATCGACATCATTTCCAACAAGTGTAATTATCAATTAATCATGCTAAACATTTGTTTTATAGTTTCTAAATATATTTAACTTACCATAGATCTACAATAAATAATACCTTCAATAACAATTAGATTCCCTAGATAATATAGTTATTGGAAATACACCTCAATTCCCATGTATGCATACATAGATCTAATTTAATTGGTATTCGTATAATTCATGGCTACTTTACATAACAATTATACAATACAACACTACACACAACAATACACAAACTACAACATTGAACCATTATGCTCATCCCATGAATGTATCTCGAGGGTATCATGCAAGCCTCCAACATAAGAATGTGAGAAAATATGAATGAGCACACACATAAACGTCTCATAAATCATCTACACAAATTTATATGGGATCTTATAATACCTATACGGGTTTTTTTTAAGTGGTTCTTGATACAATGCATCATTCACAACTGCCACCCACTTTTTAAGGTCAACAACATT